>CALSCE010010690.1:2728223-2897550 GCA_943593645.1 Bovichtus variegatus | reverse complement strand
GGGGGAGACCAGTGCTCTTTAAATGTGTCAGCAGTTCTACATTTATCAGAAACCTCATTGATGTCAAGTCATTCATACGAGCGCTCACTCGTGGCTGTTAGCTGTCATCTTGATGTTCGACTCCAATGTACCACAAAGACTCTGATATCTCACCGTGCAGCTCTTTGATAATAACGCAGTGGAGCAGCGGAGCAACAAGCTGCAGGAAGTGAGCAGAATTTATCCTGCTTGGACATTATTCATGTGTCAATCATGTGCAAAAACTACTGGAAACTGTGTCACTGTCGGGGAAAAAAGACTCGAACAGAAAAGTGACATCTGTCTTCTGCCCGACAACGACAAAAGATAAGTTGACACCACAAAACCTCCTTAATGGTGTTTTACACCGCACCCCCTCACCAGTCAAAGGTGGGAATCCTCTCGGGCCCGGGACACCAAAGGGCTCAAACTCAGGAATGTCCGTCGAGTCAGAGTTGGAGGTGGAGATGGGAACTGCGGTGCGGCCGCGGTTCGTCGTCTTGGGACGCGGTCCGGTGGGAGCAGGGGGGGCAGGAGAGGGGGTCGGGGTGGCACCTTGATCAGACATGGTGGCGATAGCTCAGGGTGGAGGATCCGTCACAGGACTGGGGGAGGAGAGAGGATGGTAAACACACATTTTTACTCTCTCACTTTTAGCCATATTTGAAATAACTGATGTTTTTGTGCAGTAAACTCTTTTTTTAAATTCTCGGTATCACGCTCTGTTCTTTCCTGCAAGCAGATGAGCCGTTTTAAAACAAATCTGCTCTACATCTGTGGAAAAACTAGCAACATGCCTGTGTGTGTGTGTAAATATTTTAGCTTGTGGATGATGACCCAACAGCGTGAATTCATTTTACATCACACGTGGTTTCCATGTGTCTGGTTTTGCAGTCACTCCCCTTCATGCAAGACGCTGGTAAACAAAGACACTTTTAGTGTTTGGTTATTTATTTTCACTTCACAAATATTTAATTTGTATATTTTTTGTGGCCACAGAGAGAGAGAAACAGTAATCATGACTATTAAAAGACAGAATGGTCACGGAGGGAAACTGACTGTGGTCTTCTTCTCTGTGACATTATGAAGAAATAACAGCCAGCTTGTACGTTTTTGAATAAACATAAAATATAAATATCCACTGAGACTACTACTTCATATTGTATGCAGCCAAACTGGGACCAACCAATTAAGGAATAAATACATAAATACATAAATAAATTGATATAGGAGTGTTGATGGAAGTACAATTAAAAGTATCACCAGCGATAATAGAAGTTGTTTTATGAGAAGTAATAGTGAGAGAACTTATATACTTATACATATATGACCCCTACTCCTATTATAATGTTGTGTTGTGTTAATAATTGCTGTTCTTTAAGTTTTTTTACGATAATAAATGGAATATCTTTGGGTTTTGGACTGTTGATTGGACAAAACAAGAACACTTTTAACTATTTTCTTACATTTCATAGACCAAATGATTAATGATCGATAGTGAACATTGTTAGGTGCAGTCCTACGCGTGATAATATAACAATGACGAAGAAAACACAGAAGCCTTGTGGACTAACAGTAGTAGCAGTACCAGTAAAAATAAGATCAAGTCTCCCTAACATGTTATTTCTATTCATGGTAAACCAAAGTATTTAAAAAGTACTCCTTGAACAATAAACATAAACTGCAGCAGGTTAAAAGTGACGTAAACAAAGACCCTCAGTGTACTCCGAATGACTCATTTAATCCACGAAACAGAACTAAAATGACATCAACCCTTCAGCCCGCACGACACCGAGCAGCAAGGCACAAAGTTACTGCCGTGACGATTATGTAAGCATGTGGCAAAGGCTGATTTCACCATTAAATACACGACTGTTTTCATAAGGTGCGCAGTACGTCAGGTCTGTGGTCCAAACACCTGCCTGAGAATGAGGCTCACTGTTGCATAATGTCGGGTGTGTGTCGGGAGAGGAGAGGCTGCATGAGTCATCAGTTAACACAGTGAACGCTCTGTTTTCACCTCGACCTCCAGTGGCCCGGAGACGTGCTCACCTTGTGCACACGCAGAGGGACAGGTGGGCAGACAGACGGGCAGACAGACGGGCAGACAGACGGCAGCAGTGTGTGGTACCAGTGGTTTTCAACCCTTTTGCCTTGAGACCTCTTACAAAAAAGCAGTGTGAAACGTGATTCAAATAAGCACTATTAACTTATTTGACATCGACTTACTTTTTATCTCTCACTCTATTATTATTATTATTATTCCAGTTTCTTTTTTTTTTTTTAAATACATCTTCCTGTCGACAATATTAGAACTGAACTTTCAATAAATGAAAGTATTACAAACTTTTTCCTCATACATGTATAATTCACCTGGATTGATTTTATTTCTGGGTTTTTTTTATGTCTTCTTAATACCTGTACTAACAATACTTCTTCCTATTTTTTAAACTGTATGTGTCACTAACAAAACACAATAAAAAAGGGTTATTAAAAAAAAAAAAAAAAGCAGCTCTTTGTCATGTTTCAGGTGTTTATGAGTTGTTTACGGGGATTTTCACTCTAAACTTATCAGATGGTTTCACTTACGCAACTGTTTGAGATTCAAATAGAGAAAACTTTTAAATATTTCATCCAAAAAGAATCAAAGATTATATATATAAAAAAAGGACAAAAATACAGAGTACAAATGTGTTTTTGCAGAACTTAATTAATCATCTCACGACCACAGAGATTTATCTTGTGGTCCGACCCCTAAGTTGGTAACCACTGGACTAAACAACCTAACTTTATATAAAGTAGGTCAAACTAGCCCCACCTCGGCGCAGCTACATACGTTAAATTCTTTTTACATTAACGCATTTCTATTTTCTAAACTGCTGATTTCAAAGTAACATGCAAGTCCTAGACGACCGACAAGATTCAGCAAATATGCAGATCTACTTCAAGTGCTACATTTAGCGTCAATAGGAGAGAGAGAAAGCTGTTTTTGTTAGTTCAGAAACTGTTCTGCATTTTAAAAAAAGACCTCATTATGAAATCTGGAGTAGAAGTATGAGTGGCATAACAGAAATGGCAGAAGTAAGTCCAAGCTGTATTAAAGTCCAGGGTTTGAGTAAATGCATGCCGTTTCTTCACACCACTGCGTATCACTGACCTGAAACTTTTCCAGTTCTGAGACACTTGTTACACACAAGCACACACAGGTTTTTAACACAACTTCGTCAAATGCTGACACAGGGAAACACTCCACACATGTTCACCAGCCGAACTGAGCCTTGTTGTGCTCGCACATAAAACTCTCTGCCACGACCAAACTTTCCCAAGTCAAATGGACTTGTTTAGCATGTACAATGTGCTTTTTAGAGAAAAACAATATGCTTTTCAACAGTTAACCAGAAAAACAGAAAACCTTAACACAATGTAATAAACAGTTTTTTGTAATATTGTTAGAGTTACTACTATATATATTCAGGTCTAGATTATCTCTAGATTATGAGGATGTAAAGCAGCTGTTCCATCTTCTGACGACAGAAAAGTGCATCAATAATAAAGTAATCTTTGTGATGTGCAATAAGCTTTGTTTGAGGTTTTTTTTTAAGAGCCTGCTTCAAAGATTGCACAACTGCAGAATGTGTTAAATGACTCTCAGATGTATCATCCTTCATTTGCATCGTCACATCTGGAAAGTATAAACAAAACGAACATCTCCTGAGGAATTTTGGTGCAATTAAACAGTTCCAAAGCAAAACTCTTAATTATTAATGCAACCTTCGTATATATATAAAGTTAGTTTAATTTAGGTGGACGCACCTCAGAGGAAGTTGGAGAAAGAAGTTGTTGTTGGTTGGAGTCGATTCGCTGCTGCGTCTTGGGAGACTTCTGCTTCTGCTTATATACCCTACAGGGGAGAGGGAGAGTTATCCATGAGTGTGTGTGTGTGTGTGCATGTGTGTGTGTGTGTGTGTGTAAGACCTTTGCAGGGAAACAGTGTAGCTGTGGGTGTAACTGGTCAGTCCAATTTACAAGCAGGATGTGGGACCTACTATCTCTGTCCAACCCACAGCTGGATGGAGCTCACACAGATAAGGTGACGGATGTTTGAGCTCTTCATCTTAAAATGGGACACGGTGAAGAAAACAGTGGGACAGTTCGGTAAACAGCAGAAGGTTAGGCGAAAAAAGAGAAAATGTTCAGGTTTATTCCCAGAGTAAACTTGCCATGTTTGTGCAGAGAGGATAATTGAAAAGTGCAACGCAGAAGTGCCTTACACTTGCGTTCTTTCACAAAGCCAGCAGGGGGCGACTCCACTGGTTGCAAAAAGAAGTCAGATTGTATAGAAGTCTATGAGAAAATGACTCTTCTTCTCATGTGATTTTGTTTTACCTCGGTAAACATTTTCCTAATGAGTTTGTGGTCGCTAGTTTCAGGTCGCCCCCTTTTGCAAATGATGGTTCGATTTAGACTAAAATAGACAACAAAGCAGCGCATGCTTTAGGGCGTAGCTACCTTACGATTGCTACCACGGTGTTGTCCTGTTTGGGTTTTTTGTCTGAGTTTTTGTCTTGGAACTTTAACCTCTTCAAAGTGTGTTTTCAGTTCATGAAAGTTAATTGTAACATCTTGGTCGCTTAAAAAAATGTCTTTCAGTGTTGGGTTGTACACAGCGGCCTCCTCTCGTGTCACTTCAGGTTCTAAAAAAACAAAATGGCGACGGCCAATATGCCGCACTCAAGGCTTCAAAATGGTACGCCACAAACTAATAAGCAACGTCACGGTGACTACGTCCATTTCTTAAATACAGTCGATGGTTACAAGGTATTTAATATCTTAATTTAGTGTTGCTAATAACTCATGTTCCCACCCAGGTTGTAACATTGTTTGTCCCCAGAAAAAGCTCTGACTGATGATATTTTAACATTGTTTATCTTGGTCATTTTAAGGGTTGATTGGAATATTATCAAACATTTTTCTCGTGTTTCCATTCACAGGAATGTACGGTGTGCTGGGAGTTCACTCTCTTTTGATGGTTTGTGGCATATTTACGAGTGTGATGCTTTTATTTGAGGTGTTGGTTTTGGTTAGTGTAATCTTTACACAGGCCGGATACTCCCATTGCTCCACCAATGGTACAGCCTCTCCTCTAACTCTGTTTTTGGGTTTTAGCATCCATCCTAAAAATAGGGGGCATGAATTTTGGAAGTAAAGCCGCACCAACTGTTGTGGCTTCTTTTTTTGAGGTTTCAGTTCAGTTGGTAATTCCCGGTAGGGTAAGCTACTTTCACTTACAATTTCCTGTTTGCTGGACTTGTGCCTGACTTGTGATGAAAGACCGGAATAGACCCGGGTTCACTGGTCAGGATGATGACAGCGGCCTAAAGCTGGTCTGTGGCAATCAAAATGGGCCCATATTTGCCTCCCCCACTTAAAAAGGTATCCTGTTTTATTTTTATTTTTATGTTGCACCTTGAGAAAATAATTTCTATCAATACCACTCAAAACATTAACATAAAATACAGTTTAACTTCCACCTGAAGCAGAAAGATGCAAGCTTCTGCTGTTTTGAAACGATTAAATGTGCAAGCTTTGCTTTATAACGGATTCAAAATCAGTGACTGATGTGGAAGCAAAAGCCAAAAATACCCACAAGCTCCATGGCAGAATAATATTAGAGGGAACTCTTGTGCTGTATGTTTCTGCATTTCCCATTGATACCACTTTTTTTCCTGATTAACCAGTTAATTTCAGAGGCAAACTAATGCTAATGTCTATGTTACCTTAAATAGAACAACTGTGAGCCTTGTTGGTGGATTTTTTTTGGGGGGGCTGTTTTATTCATGTTATGGAGTCTTTTAGACGCAAGCGTCATATTTGGAGGGAAGTGCTGCTCGTGCTGCTCCTGCTGCTGCAGGGAGCCCAATAAAAAGCAATTCATTTGACATTTACAAAAAGCAGCACGCATGTGAAAAGGCATCCATCATGGTAATATTCATGGAACACTTAACAGACCTCAAAACAACTCTCCTCGGGTTATTGGTGCCAAATCTACACGGCTGATTCAGGCCTTTCCATAAACAGGGTTTGTTTTTATTAACCCTGAATGGTGCTGAAGGAAAGCGTGAATCATAAAGAACATGATCTAATGTGTGTTTTCATAGGACCGACTGGGACTGGACATGAGAACATGTTGTACCATGTACCATGTGTGCAGCCAGGGAACGCCACACGGCCAAGCTGCAGTGACAGCAGGCAGGCATGATGGGAGGATACTGGCTCTTCACACAATGAGACGACTGTGCAAAGAGAAAAGTATCACGCTGAGAAATTCAACAATCGTATGCTGTTCAGTTCTTACTTGCACCAGTGTTGGTTTAGGTTTTACGCCCTTATACTCAGAGGGGATACAACTACCATATATCATATAAATGTTCATATAAGAACACAAACTCTGAAGAGGATGCAGAACAGAAAATTTAAAGTAATGGGTAGTACTTAACTTTAAAGGGGAGCAGCACCTAAATTAAGAATTCCTATATGTTATTTCCACGGCCGAGGAAAGTTCAATCAATATTTGTGAATATGAGCTGCTCTCTCTCAAAGCCAGAAACCAGACAAGTCTCAAACTTCGGCAATGAATTGGAGACTGACTTTGTGGGCCCACACAACGTTTGTTTTCTGTTTTATACCCAAATGATCTTGAGTCTATAGCAGTGTTCTCAGTGGTGAAACAGAAAATGTCCCCAATTTATTGTCTCTGGGGCAGTTCCAGACTTTATACTTGATGACATCACACATTTGAGTTTTAGCACTCTGGTTTTTGGATTTGGGTGTGAAGGTGTTCATGTTCATATTTTTGGTCTTAGACTAAAGGAATCACATGTATGAATTTCGAAAATGGGCGTAGTTCCCTTTAAACCCCTTATTTAGCACTTATAACGGTTTATAAACACATTAGTGTAGTTGTAAGCAGATAGATGGACATTTTTAAGTGCTTAATTAATGCAAAGTATGTGTCAACAATGAACTTTTCCTGTGAAGACATATTTTAGATCAATTAAAACTCCTGTTTTCAAGGTCGAGACTGAACTTTTAAACTTATTTGTGTAATGTAAATACAGGGAAGTGACCATTGCAGAGGGATTGTTACTGGTTACTGAAAGGGATTAAATTGAGGAACATACGGTGCAGTTTATTTGAGACCCTTTGCTCTTCTTCATCTGTGCTTTCAGTTTGTCTTCTACGCAACAACCATAGATAACCGCAATATTTCATAATTTGCTTTATGTATAAAACTACCATTTGTCTACCAACCTTGTCCTTTTATGGACTTTGACATGCACAACTCGAGGCAGGAACTTGTCACCACAAGGCAGAGTTAGCTCATTCTGCTTGTTGGTGAAGGAAACAGAAGTGACAAACATTCACCACAAGTAACAAGTTCTGCAGCTTCCGCCATGAAGCCTGCATGTGTGCCTCAGCATGAATACACATGTTCTGTACGTGCATATGTGGACTATTCCTCGCAGCTGTGTGCAGCATGTATGTGTGCATGTTTTGCAAGCATGTGCACGCTACTCTGTCACAGAAGCTCACTATGGCGTCGTTTTAACTTCCCGTCGTCTTGAATGAGAGCGTCTTACAAAACCACAGGTTGATCACGTGACTCGAGTTTTCCCCTTTCTGTGTTCAGCTTGTGTGGCACGAATCTTCATTTTGAAAAAATTCACTTCGAGGGTGTTTCAGTTTTCTTTCACAATGAATGAGAATAAACTCTTCCTGTAAAAGACACACAGGAAGCGAAAAGAGGAAGAGGAAGAAAGCGGACGGAGAGGTGATGGACACGTCGGAAGAGAACTTTAGTCCAGTCATTGTCACGACCGGTGGTGAGTTTACACAAGAGCTCTTACATTCTTTGTTTACCTAAGTATTATTCATTTGATATAAGCTTGTAAAGATTCACCTTAGTATGTACTTTCTGATAGCATAGGCAGGATAAAAATAATAAAAAATGTGGTTTTAAAGAGCAGGTTTAAGTGTAAAGCAGAGATGACTGATTACTGCCACACTTCTGTGTTTTGTGTCATTCAGCGTATCCGGTACGCTGCACTGAGGACGTACTTCTGCCTTTCTTCATAGATGAGAGTCTGCAGGCCACAATGGACACACAACACCCTGCTGCCTCCCACAGCGTCCCCCCGGCTCTCCCAGAGCTTAGACTCGTCCTCCTGGGCAGGAAAGGAGCGGGGAAGAGCGCAGCAGGCAACACCATCCTGGGAGGGGTGGGAGGCTTCGAGATTGGGAAGCCCACGGAGGAGTGTGTGAAAAGGCGAGCTGATGTGGCGGGGAGGAAAGTCACGGTGGTGGACACCCCAGGGTGGGAGTGGTACTACCCGCTCAACAGCACCCCCAACTGGGTGAGGAGAGAGACTTTACGGAGTGTGTCACTCTGCCCGTCTGGACCCCATGCTGTGCTCCTGGTGATGCGATCCTGCGCCTCAGTAACAGAGGACTACATCAGTGAGATAGAGGAGCATCTGGAGCCGCTGGGAAAAGGAGTTTGGGAGCACACCATGCTGCTGTTCACCAGGGGAGACCAACTAGGCCTGGGGTCCATGGAGCAGCGAATCCTGACGAGCGGCCCGTCACTACAGAGGCTCCTCCAGAAGTGCGGGAACAGATACTATGTTGTGGATAACAACCGGAGCAAAGGAGATGGGACGCAGGTTAAAGAGCTGATAAGGAAGCTGGAGGAGATGGTGGCGGGGAAGAAGGGGGGAAGCGGTCATTTAGAGATGGATAATACGGTCCTGGTGGGTCTGGAAGCGGACGGGAAGAGGAGAGCGAGGGAGAGGAGGAAGAAACAGAGGCAGATGGAGGCGCAGGTGCAGAGAGGAACCATCAAAGCTGCTCTAATGAGTGAGTTCTTTAGTCTGTTCAATTTGTAAAACTCAAGTCCTCTCAAATCTATGAAATCATATCACAGGAACAGAAAACCTACTGAAAGAGTTCTTATTGGAATATAAATGAATGCTTAAAGCTGCACTAATCAATACTTTTATATTAACAATGCATCATATGACGCGGTGTAATGTGATATAGTGTCAAATCCACAAAGTCTCTCAGCTTTATAAAGCGTTTTAGTGTGAGTCACCAATTTCTTTACTTTTTGTAGCGGCCAGGAAGTGTTCTCAGTGTCATTTAGAGAAGCAGCAGGCAGCTGTTTTCAGCTCAAAAAAAACCTCTGACGAATCCACTGTACACTATCTGTCCAGCACCAAACAACAAACAAGCAAAGTTAGTGACTAGCTGATGAACAAATTGGAGCATTCAGCAGCTAAAGAGTCAGATATTTATCTCAGGAGTTGTTGGAGACCAAGCTAAAAGAGGAGTGAATATTGGACTTAAATTTATGAGGTGGCCGTGAATATGACGTTGAAATTAATGTGTAGGTAACTTGTTTGTCTGTTAGCTTTAAAAAATATATATATATTATAATTGTGGCTAACATTGCTAGTTAATGCAGCTTTACACTCACTGATTACAAAATATATACCTTTCTCCCGTCCAGGCGACGGTCTTCAGGGTTCCGAGCTCGACGCCCACCAGTCGTTCTCCAAGGCTCCCCGGCGTTTACCCGAGGTCAGAATGGTTCTCCTGGGCGAGCGTGAAACGGGGAAGAGCTCTGCCGGGAACACCATCTTGGGCAAAATGGGCTTCTTCCAGGGCGGCGCAGTAACAGAGGAGTGCATCCGTCAGCAAGCGGAGGTGGCCATGAGGCTGGTGACTGTGGTGGACACTCCAGGTTGGGAGGGAGGCGTAGCGGGGGCCACACCTGAGAGGGTAAAGCGGGAGGTAGTGAACAGCGTGAGCTTGTGTCCTCCGGGGCCCCACGCGCTCCTGCTGACTTTGAGGGTGGATACGCTGGTGAGGGGGGCACATGTGAAGGAACATCTGGAGCTTCTGGGCGAGGGTGTTTGGAGACACACGATATTGCTGTTCACACACGGGGATCAGCTTCGGGAGGGGGTGGACATCGAGCAGCGCATCCAGGCTGGAGGCAGGGACCTCCAGGGGCTGCTGGAGAAGTGCAGGGGCAGGTATCACGTCATTAGCAGCACAGATGGAGGAGGGAGAGGAAATGGAGGCTCCAGTAAGGTGATGGAGCTTCTGCAGAAGGTGGAAAAGATGGCCGCAATGAACAGGTGTGAGGCTTTCTCCGGCCTGGTTCAGGACGTCAGGGATCTGAGCCGCCACAGGAACGAGAAGTTCAACCAGCGCCTGCAGGACATGGGAGATAAAATGCTTCGTCAGGAGGACGAGTTGAAAAATATGAGAGAGAGGGAGATGAAAAGAATCAGGTGGTTTTTTGACAGAAAGAAAAAGGTCAAATCGCCCGGGAAGGCCGATGTCCAGAGGGAAGAGGAGGAGGAAGAGGACAGGAGGATGGGCGAAAGGAAGAATGATATTAGGGAGCTAGAGGAGAGGATGCGATGGCTGACAGAGGATAAAGAGAGAGAAATTCAGGATGTGAGCATAGAAAATGAGAGAATCCGCGTAGCACTAAACCAGAGTCAAGGAGAAAGGGACAAAGCGATGCTCAAACTGGAGCTAAAAGAGAGAGAGATCGAGGAGCTGAAAGAAAGAATTGACGAGCAGCAACAGAAGATGCTCGACCTTGAACGTGCCGATGTAGAAAAAGAACATGAGAGAAAACAGAGGGAGGATCACATTAAAATAAAGAAACAAGAGTGGATGAGTGAGGTCAAGAAATTGGGAGAAAACATAGAGCTGCAGAAGAAAGAGAAAGCAGAGTGGATGGAAAAGGTTGATTCTCTAAAAGCAGAATTGGACGAGACGAAAAGACACCATGATGATATTCTCGAGAGGGCAGAACAAGAAAAAAGGAGGGAGGTGGCAGAGATGGAGGAAAAACTTAAAAGAGAGATGGAAATGAAAGACAAAGAGCGGGAAGAACTGAGGAAGAAAGCATCAGAGGAAAAGCAGATAACTCTCGATAACGCGAAACAATATGAAAAAGATACGGAAAGGAAAGTTGAAGAGATGCAATCACGACATAAAAAAGAGATGGAGGGAAAAATGAAAGAGAAAGAGAAAGAGATGCGAGGAATAAAACTGCAGCATCAGGAAGAGACGGCCAGAAAAATCTGTGAAATAGAAAACACGATGGAGGCAATGAAAGTTCAACACCGAGACGACATGGATCAGAAGTTGAAAGACAATGCAGAAGATAAAGAAAGACTCAAACAACAGCACGAGAATGAAATAAAGGACATGCAGACAGACATTCAAAGAAAGATTGCAGAGCTGGCAGAGCAGTTTGCTAAAGAAACAGAGGAACAAATGCAGGCAAAGAAGAGAGAGATAGCGGAGTTAGAGCAAAGGTATCTGGTCCAAACAGAAGGAACAATGCTGGAAAATGAAAAAGAAAAGGAGATGATTCATCTTAAATACAAAAAAGACATAGAGCAGATGATGCAAGACAGAGAAAATGAGATAAAAGAGTTAAAACTGCAGCATCAGGAAGAAATGGCGAGACAATTGAACGTAATGGAAAAACTAATTCAGACGACAGGTGCTGAACACGAGGAGGAAATAGGCAGAAAAGTGAAAGAGAAGGAGGAAGGTGTTGAAAGGGTCTTACAACAGTACAGCGATAAAATAAGTTGCGTGGAGCAAGAAGGACAGAGAGAGATTAAAGAGCTGAAACAACAGTTTGCAGAAGAAATGGAGAGACAGTTGCAGGAAAGACAAAGAGAGATAAGAGAGCTGAAGCAACAGCACGCCGTCCAAACAGAAGAAAGGGTGCTTGAGAGTGAAAAAGAGAAGGAAGTGATGAATGAAAATCACGAAAAACACATTTTGCAAAAGATGCAAGAGAGAGACGGACTAATAGAGGAGTTAAAACGTCAGCACCTTAATGAAATCGAGGAAACGATGCAAAAAAGTGATCAGGAAAAAAGAGAGATGGAGAAAAGACTGGAGGAAAGGGAAAAGGAGATAGTGGATATCAAACTTAGTGTCAAAGAAATGAAGGAAAAGCTGCAACAACAGGAAGAGAAAGAAACAGATCTTTTAAATTACAAGCAAGAAATGGAGCTGGGAACAGAAGCGATAAAAGAGGATTTAAAAGAACGCGAGCGACAATGGCAGCAGACGGAAAAGCAAAGAGAAAGAGATCATTTAAATCACAAGAAACAGATGGAGCAGAAACTCCACGAAAAAGAAATAACGATGGAAAAGTTGAGGCAGCATATAAAGGATGTTGATGAAATCCTGCAGAGAAAAGAAGAACAGAGAGGAGAGATTATTCTAAGTCAAAAGAAAGAGGCAGAGCAGCAGCTGCAGGACAGAGAACGAGAGATGGAGGAGATGAAACTACAGCTTTTAAACGACACGGAGAGAAAACTGAAGGAAAAGGAAAGCGAGATTGAAATTGTCAAACAACAGGCCGAGTCCAGGGAGGCGAGATGGAAAGAAGAGCAGAGGAAGAAGGACGAGGACGGGGGAAAGGAGTTGAAACGACTGATAGAAATCATCGACAAGAAAACGAATGAAATAACACAAGCGCAACGTCTTCTCGCAGAGAGAGACGGTGAATTTGATGAGGCACAAAGGACATGTGCAAACTACTTCAAAGAAATTGAAGAGCTGAAAGAAAGCAATAAAAACCAAGCCTCTAGTATTATGGAGGTACAGCAGCGCCACGCAGAGCAGGAGAGGAAAAAAGATGCTGAAATGAAGGGAAAACTTCAGGACAAAGAAGAAGAGCTGAAGCAGAAAGACAGAGAGAACGAGAAAGAGATCATCCAACTGAGGCTAACAATGGAGCAGACAAAGTCCGAGCTGAAGGAGCTCACCAACAGGATGGAGAAGGAGATGACGAGCATGATTCAGGAGTACGAAAAGGAGATTGGGAGAATGAACGAGAGCATAGAATCCATCACGGAGGAGAGGGATCGCGCTATGAGTCGCTCGGAGGAAGTCGCCGAGAAAAATGAGGAAAGTCGGAGGAGGGCTGAGGAGCTGCAGGAGCAAAACGAGAAGCTGAGAAAAGACACGGACAACCTCAAGATAAAGTGCGAGGAGCTGAAGAAGGAGAGCGAGGAAGAAGTTCGAAAACATCAGAGGGGATGTGAGGAGCAGGCGAAGAGCATAGAAGCAGAGATACAAGGAATCCTTAACCAGAGAGATGTGGAGGTCGGGGAGTTAAAGGGGGAAAATGACAAACTGAAAGTAGAGATCGAAAGGACGAGAGAGAGAGAAGGTGAAGCGGAAAGGCAGATGGACGAAATGAGAGAGCATTTCCAGAAAGAAAGCGAGTTGAAAAGGGAAAAAGAAGTAGGGCAATGGGAGCAGTCCCTGAGTAGAAGCGAAGAAGAGTTGAGCAAAAGAGGACGAGAACTTGACGTAAAAGAGGAAGGCCTTGTTCAAAAAGAGGTAAAGCTGGAAAGGAAGGAAGAAGAACTTAGTAAACGGGAAGCAAGTTTAGAAAAACAGCAAAAAGAGCAAGAGGAAAGAGAAAAAAACGGCCAAGACGCCATCGTTAGAGCGCAAAATATCGAGGAAAGGGAAAGGGAGCTGGAAAGCTTGCTTAGAGCTCTGGAAGGCAAGCAGAAAGAGCTAAACTGCCACGGTCAAGATCTTCAGGAGAAGGTGAAAGGCCTGAAAGATCACGGGAAGGAGCTGAAAGACAGGGAGTATTACTTAAGAAACGAAGAGCAGGAGTTGCTCAACTGGAGGTCAGAGTTGCAGGTGCAAGACAAGAACGTAAACTCGACCACGCAGCAGTTAGACGAGATGGGGAGAGACTTGGCTCTGCTGAAGGAAGAACTCCACAGAAAAGACAAGAAGTTAAAGGAGTCACTTAAGAAATTGGGCAAATGGGAACAGAATCTTAAAGAACGAGAGGACGGGTTGCACAAGAGACAGAATGGACACTACGAGGTTGGCGACGAGGATTCTTCCGATGCGACAGCTGCAGCAGAGAGCTCTGAAGACGACCTTATGTACCGGGAGGTCAGTGAGAGAAAGGAAAAGGGAAGAGGAAGAGAGTCAGATAGAGGAAGAAAGGACAGGGAGGATCAGAGGATGGAAACAGCGTCGTCAGCTGCAGAGATAGAGACGGCTGAGGGAAGGGAAGGGACGAGGGGAAGAGGAGAGACGAGGAAGAAACAAGCCAGAGGGGATCTAGAAAGGGCAAAGGCCGTTCAAGATTTGGAGTTTTTATCAGCAAGTCAGGGTCACAGAAGCAACAACAAAGAGTCAGACTTGAGGGTGGTGGTGTTAGGGGAGTCCTGGTCGACTCACTCCCCCGCTGGAGTCACCATCCTGTGTGGGGAAGCAACAAAACCTGATGACGGGGCCACCTTCAGGCCCTGGAGAGGTCAGGCAGCCGGACGCCGACTCTCCGTCGCAGAGCCGCTCGGTCTGAGGTGGCGAGACGGACCGGATCCGACCGACGCGACGCAAAGGAAAAGCATTCTGGACAGCATCGCCTGGTGTCACCCCGGGCCCCACGTCGTCCTGCTGCTCATGCCGGCCTTCCTCACCTGCACACAGAAATACAGGAGAGCAGCAGAGGAGCACTTGAAATTGCTCGGGGAAGACATTTGGCAGCGCACGCTGGTGCTGTTCACATGGGGGGAAATGTTAGGGGAGAGCGCAGAGCAGCTAATACTGAGGAACGGGGAGCTGATGGGGCTCGTAGAGAGATGCGGGGGCAGGTATCATGTGCTGAGCAGCAAGAAAAGCAACGCTATGATTGAGGGCTTGTTTGACAAGATGGAGGACGTGGCGGCTTTGAACAGCGGAGAACTGTGATGACTGTATGAAAATATCATTTCAAAATGTGAATTTATTTTTAATAAATTTTAAAAGTAGTGGAAGTAGTCAAATTATTAATTTACTGTGTGTCAAAGGTCCAATATCAAAGTACAAATACTGCATTTTATGTAAAAGTACATCAGACTTAAGTCCAGTGGTTCTAAAAAAGGGTCGCAAGATGAGAGAAAAATCTGCTACACAAATCTGTATTGTTTTGTTTTTTTACTTTATGAAATCTTTTCTTTTTTTGATGAATTCTTTGTTGATTTTATCATTTTGGGCTTCGAGTCTAGAGGAGAATCACTCTTGCTACATAGAACAAAATTCCCTAAAACACAGGTTTTTAGTAAACCAAAAAGACTTAGAATTGCCTTTTAATCTCGAAACAATGCTTTGTATTTTAAAAGCCTAACATGTGCGTTTTATGTGAAATCTAAATCTGAAAAGTAACCAGTTACAATATCTGTCAAATGAATGAAAGTACAATAGTTTCCTCTGAAATGCAGCGGAGTATAAAGCAGCAGAACATGGAAATACTCTAGTAAAGTAAGAGTACTTAAATTATATTCCAGTACAGTACTTGAGAATTACCATCCTGCTTTCTAAATGATTCATGTAAATATTAATAAATGTTTCATTGCTTAATCATATAAAATTCTGCATGAGTTGCAAATCCAACATGATTTCTCAGACGAACCTCAGCTGACCTGCTCCGTCTGTCTCCACCCGTCGAATAAAGACTTCCCTATTCTCTCCACAAGATGGGGACCTTGTGTCAGTGTAGAGATGACTCTCTGAGCACCAAAGTAATCAGTGTAGAAAGTCACTAATGACAAGGAGTTGATGGTGAAAGTATAGTGAAGGTAGTCAAATGTTTATTTTTTTAAAACCATGTTTTACAATTTTCTGGGTAAATGGCTACTTTTAAAAGGAAAGAGTACACAAAGCCTGACTAGCAGGCCTGTGCTCCATCTTGACTGGAGGCATTTCAGGAGAACCGAAACCGTCTCGCAATTATAACCCCGGGGAGCCTCCCGCACGCTGAGAGGACTCCTGCTTTGACAAGTAAATTATGACTCTTGATGAGAGGAGTACAGCTTTCTCAGAATGCAATTTTTGACAGCCAGGAAAAGTGGGTGGGTACATACAACAACTTCCATCATCGCCAGATGCAACAGCCAAAAACACTCGTGTGCAATCATCAGGCTAATAATTATGGAGTGTGAGTGCTGGTCTGTATCTAACATGGCAGCAATGTTTTTTAATCTGTCCATTCAATGTGAGCTGCCTTTAGAGGCGAGATGAGAAGGTGTTGTGTCAAGATGGAGCCCCTGCTTCTTTGATCATCCCTGCAGGGTGTGACTGTTTTCAAAGCGGCTGGGGAGAAATTACGAGGAGGAAAAAAAAAAGAAAAAGGTTGCCAAATTGCAGTTGATGCAGACATCATTTTCATACATTTTAGCATAATGTTTTAAACATATCAGGTATCCAACACGAAATCGGGCCGTAATGTGTCATAAGCAACGCCCTTTTTCATTTTTTAAGTCCTTAGATTTGCCATCACATAGCGCATTTATAGAATCACAACACTTGATTTATTGATTATAAGCTTGGATTGATTACAGAGTGCATGACGGTTTTCTGAAAATTCAAAGACATGGTTATTAGTGCTTTAGTTTTTTTTTTTTGTTTTTTTTTTAAATGTACGCTGTAAGTTTTAACCTCGACAACCAAAACAAAAACTTTTGAGTACATGTTGCACAGCCAAACATCGATAGGTACGTAGACAGTCCTGATATACAGTGTTAAGGAAAGAAAGCTTTATTCTAAATTGTAGAGGATAGCACAATGTCATCAAAAATACCAAATATCTCATATGCTAAATTTAGGAGAAATGTGTTGGCAGGAATAGTTTGGCATTTTGGGAAATGTGTTCATCCAGCTCACGCTCGTCTCATGTCTACGATACAGCAAATGTGAAGCTACAGCTAGCAGCAGGTTAGCATAGCTTAGCAAAGTGACTTCGGCAGATAACCCGGAAAAACGCAAATTGTTGTTTCTACCAAAAAACAATACAGTACATAAATGTTCATTATTAAGCTTTAGATGTGCTGGTAGGCAGTTTGTTACCTGTGAACAGAGCAGGGCTAGCCGTCCCCCCCGTTTCCAGTGTTTGTGCTAAGCTAAGCTAACTGGCTGCTGGCTGTGGATTAATGTTTATCAAAAAGGAACAAATATCCCAAAATATCTAACTATTAATTTTAAATGATGCATTAGTCATTCAGGATTTAGTATATTTCCTGTATGTATCCTTAAAAATAAACGGTGTACTAATATTTTGGTTGTTGTTTGGAAAAGTTACAGGATTTAAAAATGTAAAATGTGTTTTTTTTAAATTGAACTCTGATCCCAACAGCCATCACAGTCTTTCTTCCTTTCATTCAAGGCCATTCAGGAAACAAAAATCACCGCAATTTCTGTGAATTCAAAGGTGAATCCTTGCTCCATATCAGCAAACAGTAAATGATGAAACCACTCTTGGGCACTCATTTCGGTTTTAGCCGGTATTAGTTCAGATTAAGGCAACATGGTATCCCTAATTTATCTTTATTTGGAGCCTTTTAAGGTCCTGAATGAGGCTTTTTGGGAAATATGGATGGGGCCACATTTACATGCTCCACAATAGACAGGAACAGTCACTCATGCCTACAAATGTTGGAAACAAAATTACTGGGCTGTGTTAAAACAGAAGTTAATGGTTGGGCTGATTTCTATTAAGGTCTGTGCACTCTCATTTGAATAATGGTGCTTCCAACAATGTTTTTTCTTTTCAGTACTTGACCCAGGAGGGAAATAAATGTGATTCCGCTTTAACACCTCCATTAATATTCAAGTGGCTTTAATACTCAAGGTTTATTTTCTGACTCAACGTAATTAGCATGGCAGTCTGGTGCTAGTTTATGATCAATCATGTTCCGATTGTAGTTTGGATGGTGGAAACAAACCATGGGTCTCATTACTAAAAACAAACACGGCTGTTGTGAGGAAAAAATACTTAGAAGTCGGTATTTTGAAAAACGAGAATGATTTCGTCATCGAATACATATTAAGTTTGTTGACTGCGTTTCAGTGTCACAAAATTCGATTTCCTTGCACGCAAGTTGTCATTTTGAGTATATTTCAATCGAAGTGTATCTCGCTGTTGATATCATTTGAAATTAGTTTTCTTATTCTTTTATGGCTATTGACAAAAGGCAACCTACTCTCTCCCGAGCTGTGGAAAATCCCTCTCCAGCTTGACACCGTCTTTCAGCTATCTCCTTAAGTCACCAGGAAGTCCCCTTAAATGGACTCATTTGTAAGTCCATGTTAATGAGGTTGTTAATCAATGGATTTTGATTTCGATGTGGTCAAACTTTTGATTCGAATTCCTAACTTTAATAATTCCTTTGCTTTTTCTGGCAGGCAAAAAGGCCAAAGTGGCGTGGCGGTCAGGTAGGTATCTGCATGGTCGTGGCTGTAAAGGTCAAGGCTGGTCCCTCTAGGGCGAGGACTTTTATTGAACCTGATGGACCATGAGGAGTTCCAGATCGGCCCCCACCTCGCCCACTTCCTGCATTTAGATAACGTTAGCCTTTCAGAATTAGACTAGTTACATATAAACCCCTCATGGTCTCACATAGACCCTCTGGAATCTGTACCAAAAATAGTTGCAGCGAAAGGGAGGGTGACAAAAGAACAAAATGTTCCTGCTGGGGTAAAGAGGTGGCCAGATGTCTGCGAGAGCAAATGCTTCAACTTTGGCTGTTCTTGAAAGAACCGTCGACTGCCGAGGCGTGAAATGATGAAATCATAGTTTTTAAATAACAAGAGTTCAATTTTTTTTTTTTTTTTTTTAAAGTAGGAAAAAAAAAACAAAACACTTGATTCTGGCATTTTACTTTCTCGCCTCCCCCTGCCCACTCCTTTTTCCAAAGAGGGGGGTGGGAGCGAGGAAGAGGAGACGATGCTGCAGATGATGAATCCCCCTCTGGACTGCATCCTTTCCGGCTGAGTGCGTCCAGTGGGCCAGAGCCAGGTCCTGGAATCTAGCTAATGAGACACACCCCCCCGAGGGCTCCGCGTCTCACTATTGGTTGACAGGCGGGCGGCGGCAGCGGCGATTGGCTGATCGAGTCCTGTGCAAGCAGCTGTCAGAGCGTGTTGCAAATCAAAACTCGCAGTGTTCTTATCCAGCGTGGCACACAGTAAAGAAGCTAAATGAGCAGAGTGAAATGTATACTCAAGCTAACATTTGCAAAGTAATGAAAAACTACATGTTCAATCTGAAGATGTTAATTAGAATTTTAATCTCTTTAACACATATTTGATGTGACCACGTGTGTGGAAGACGAAGGATTTTTTTTGGAAACATATTTTCCTATTCATATTTCAGGGAATGTGGCTTGTTTCCAAATGCTGGGAGCATCATTTTTTTAAAAAACGTTTTTAAAACACTAATATTTACTCATTCTGTATCTAAAGCAATTTCATACACCACATTTAACTCTGTATCGACAGCAGGTTTACTGTATTTTATTTTTCATGTGTTATTTTTCATCCTATGGCTGAATAAGTTATGAATAATAATCTTTCAAGGATGTAATTCATTCTTCTTTCAAGGGCCCATTTAACCAAAACACACCAAGACATCCTCCAGATCTGATGGCTTACTTCGACTCGCTGAAAAGAACTATATACATATATATTTTATTTATTCCGTTAGATATCTGAGGAGGGCATTTGACAATGAAAGCGACATGTGTATCTTGCAGCATGAATAAAATATTGTGTTTTCTATTATGGGCAAAAGGCAGAACTTCTCATCTGGAATGTCCGACAAATATTTCTAGTCGCACTTTGACTGGGATGTACTGGCCTAAACAATCTGGACATTTGGTGCGAAGAAGAGGAACAACTGCGGTGTAAATAATGTATACGCGATAAGGACAATAATATTAGATATGCTACAGTATTTCGCCCGGAGGAGAACAAGGTGCAAGGCAAGTTTAAGACATTAGAAAAGTGCTACAGTCCAGCGAAGGATGTGAAAAAGTCGGACCTGCTGCTTTTTCACCCGTCTTTGACATTTTGCTTCTCTGGCTCAGTGGCCTCCTCTGAGCCGTTAGGAGAGTTCAGCTAAAGGTCAGGATGCAAGCGGAATATGGTGATTACCATTTCTCGTCGAAAGTGAGCGTCCCCTGATCAGCTCATGGTGGCAGACGCCTGAAGGCTGAAGAACAGCGGGGGAAAAAAAGAGAGCAGCGGGAAGAGGAAGAGGGTCTCTTGTCCTTGGGCACGGACATGTAAAAGGCCTCCCACCCCTCCCGCATATGAGCAACACACTACACCGGAAGAAACACAACTACAAACAACATTTGTAGTTATTTATGGATCTTTATTGTCATTTTGCATGTTATGCTGGTCATTTTGCATCGCTTTGCAGTGGTTTGGTGTGTCTTTGTGGTTGTTTTGTGTCTGTTTGAGGATGTTATGTGTGTCTTTGTCATCATTTTGTCTCTCTTTATGGTTGTTTCGCATCCTTCTGTCGTCATTTTCTTGTCTCTTTTGATGACCGTTTGATTTCAAAACTCGACCGTTTGATGACCACAAAGCTACACAGCTACTGTGTATTTTAAGTCAGAGCAACATGTCTTTGCGTGTCGAACTGCATCGAGCAGAACACACTCGCATCTATGACCACTCCTGTCAGCTCCTCTCTTCCTTCTCCTCCCACGTTCCCTTCTCTCTCTCTCTCTCTCTCCTCTGTTTCATAGTTTGTCAATTTGCATCACTTCACCCGCTCTGTTTGCTTTATCCCTTGAAATCATCCGGCGTCGGCTTTGTCCTCATTTGGACGGTCGTAGAGTCGGTGTGTACCATCATACTCGCCTAATTAATGAAAGCTAGATCTCGTAATAACAGATGTGATATTGTTTGAATGTCCAGCAGCAGGGGTCAAAAGTTCACAGACGACGAGTGCTCTCTAGTGGTGAACACAGGCCTCCATCTGTACAGCGTGTACTCTATGCTACGTTTGGTTCATTATTTAATGCATCGGGATGTCAACACTGTACAGATGCAGGCAGGCATGATTGCACACCCTTGGGCAACGTTTATTTTTCTGTATTTGCATCATGCTTTGATGTTTTGTCCATGTATGTTTTTTCCCCTGTGCTTTTTACGCTGTCTTGACCTCGACACACACACACGCGCACACACACACACACACACGCACACACACGCACACACCTTCCAGCAGATCCTTGAATGGCCTGTTCAAGCTATGTGATCTACATTACATAAGGCATTACATTACAAAGTTATATCTCTCTCTCCCCCTCTCTCTCTCTCTCCCCCTCTATCTCTCCCTCTCTCTCTCTCCCTCTCTCTCTCCCCCTCTATCTCTCCCTCTCTCTCTCTCCCCCTCTATCTCCCCCTCCCCCCTCTCCCTCTCTCTCTCCCTCTCCCCCTCTCTGTCTCCCTCTCAAAATAAAATGTCCACATTTATGGAGGACAGACTTAACCTCAAACACCAAGATACACACATACACACACAAACCACCCGTTAAATATTCTATCGGAATAGACTTGTACTAGATACAATTGCATGGCCGTCCGTGCTGCACCTTTGGGTGGAAAAAGCTCATTCAGAGAGCCGTCCGGCACCTTGTATCACCTTGAAAACGTTTTCTTTCACCTTGCCTCGAGGATTATATGGAAGGAGCAGTTATTCCATTACAGGTTTATCTCGATTACCCTCATGAAAGTTTGATGGGCTGGCAGAGAGCGGGAGTCACAGCTCTGGATGGAGGTGAGGAGCAGATTAAAGATTAATTGTGAGAGTATAATGAAGTCAATCTTGGAAGGACTCTTTTTCTTCAACTTAGGTCTAGAGTAGCTTGTGTGTGTGTGTGTACACATGTTTGAAAGGCAATGTTTTCAGCCTGCATGCTGTCTGGAGAAACAAATATATACAAGGGTCGCCAAAATAACCAGAACTATTTTTGATATTGGACTTTAGAGCTGGATTGTAAGCTTTTTAGTTTTAAAAAGGGCGCATTTTTTGTCTCAAGGAAGGAAAGAAGGAAAGACGGAAGGAAGGTACGGAGGGAGAAGAAGAATGGAAAGAAGAAAGGGAATAATTAAAAGAAGGAAGGAAGGCACAATGGAAGGAAGGAAAGAAGGAAAAAAGGAAGTACGTATGAGAGGAAGGAAAGAATAAAAGGAGGAATGAAGGGGGGAAGGAAGGAAGGAAGGAAGGAAGGAAGGAAGGAAGGAAGGAAGGAAGGAAGGAAGGAAGGAAGGAAATTGATCATGTTAAAAGATCTGCCAGTTAGGACACTTTCAAATAGTTTTCAATAAAATTCAACCTATGTCAGGAATGTTACCACAAAAAGTAATTTCTTTTAATTGTAGTGCAGAAAACGGCTTTATTCTGTCTTCAAACTACTGTGTTGGAAAAGTCAATACAAATGTGTTATTAGTTACAAGCTTCTTCTCTCAACTGTAATTGCTTTACTTTACCAATTACTGCATCTAAAAGTAGTTGGTTACCAGGGAGTCTATATGCTTCAATTCTCTGATTGAAAAAGGACAAAAGGAAATAAGTAAAAGAAACATAGGAAAGAATGGAAGGAGGAAAGAAAGCGGTAAGTAAGGAAAGAGGGAAGGGGAGAAGGGAATGCAGAAGCTGAAGATGTTTTGCCGAGCATGACCAGTACCAGACCAACGGCATGATACACAATCACAAGTTGATGGACACAGAAGGTCAACGGACTGCGCTCACAAGATTAACCACAGCGCTGCCCGACCACCTCTGTGCCTCAGTATCAAAAGCGTGTGTTATGACTTGACACATGACTGATCACAGCCTACGCTATGTAGCAAAACCTGGAAACTGAACGCTGAAAAAAAAAAAAGGAAACCTGATCTGATTAAAAGGTTCATAATTTTATCCCACATCAAAGGAGAGCCAAAAGGATGCCTTCAGGTCAGATCATTTCTCTATGTGGTCATAGCACAATATGTCAATTTATTTTGGCCTCTTTTCCTCGTATGGTTGAGACAGTCCAAGATTATTAGGCCTTGATACATGCTGCCAGAATAAAGTAACATCTTCTGTAGCCTCAGCAGGCACCAGACCCTCACAGAGCAACAGATAATGACGTCATTTGTTCCTAATTCCTCAAAGACCAGGAGGCCAATGTTCAACTACACACAGTTCACGACCTGAATTACAGAATACCAAGTGGGATTGAGGCTGTTCTGGGGCAAAACAGTGACTTTAGGGGCTAGGTTGTTTCTTTTGATCCTCTAATTACTTGGTAGAAAATGTACTATGCATGATCCACCCACAAATCAATATAAAGCCTGACTTGGCAAGAGGTGCTTAGGCTTGATTTATTCATACTGTTTTTTGTTTTTTTGTTTTTTTTTTAAATAGAGTTTTACAACTACATTACATGAAGTGTTATTTTCTGCTTTTTTTAATTTATTTTTATTAATTTATTTTTTATTTTATTTTTTAATAAATTGTACAATTTAGTTTAATTTGATGGCACCAAACATTTTTGAGTCAATGCCACTTTTTTTTCAAATAAAAATCTCATTTTAAATAACACTCTTTCTCCCCATTTGGATCTCAACCCAGGACAAGGCCACTGTCAGGAGGGAAAGAAAAGTCATATTTAACACGACTGGTATGGTGACCTCATGATAGGAGGACCCTGTAACGGTGAGATCACCACTTCAATCTTTCCAGCAGCTTTTTCCTTTCATCACGTCCTTTTTTCATGTTGCTCCTCTACATGAGCTGAAACATTTTAAAAACAAATCCCTGAACCACCAAGTTTAAATTGAAAGGGACATGGTCTGTCCTGCATTTTCTGCTTCTCTCCACTGGTAAATGGGAGGTTGATTAAACACCCATCCTACCTCCAACTACATGAATGCAGCATTTAAAAGTCACATTTTAGAAACTCACTTCAGCTCAGTTTAATTCTGCTCATTTGAATTTTATAGCGACAATTAAATGGGCACTAAGCAGAGACACAAATCTCTCCATCAGTTGTATACAGTGACTCGGTTAAAGTGAGGAGAAACACAGATTACATTTGGTTTAATTGGTTTTGTTCACTACTTATGGTATTTCTTTAACTTATGCGTTTTAATAAGCCTACTTGCCTTTTCGGGTTTGTTAACTCCCTGTCTGTAACAGAATTAAACAGATTAAAAAAACAACAACATGCTTGGTAATTGTATAGTGCTACATGACAGATTACAATGTTGGCCTTCTGCAAAAACAGCAACATAAATGCTAAACAAAAAGAGATGGCTGTGCAAGAACAGCCGGTTAGTATGTCTTTGTGAATGTAAAGCGTCAAAGCCTGCAGCCTGCATGTTGTTGTCTGTGCAAAGCATGCAGAAGTAGGCCCTTGTGGTTACTGTAGCATTGCTGTGACTCACATTATGCCCGAAGCCATAGATGCATATGTGCATCCTAGTCTGTCAAATTAGGTCTAGAAATGGTTTATCTGTATGTACGAGTCACATGTGGCAGATTAGGCCATTTTATTCCTATGTAAACCAGCGCTGCAGTACATTATTTTCAGTATAATCAATTTTCTTCTATTACTTTTGGTCTGGAGTGAGATGTGTCTTCGTTGCAGAACCTGTTGCTTATAAAAAAGATGCACGACTGCCTATGTCATCAGATTTGTACACCGAGGAGGTAAAGATGCAGTTTATTCTGCATAGCTTCAACATACAGTACGTGTGTGTACTGCTGCAAAGCCCCAGAGCCTGTGAGCGAAGTAAATCGTTCAACCTCTGCAAGTAAGTAGGCCCACATCATAAAAAATGCATACCGTGGCATATGGTGTGCCAAGCTGCGTTAGAGGCAGTGTAGCTACAGTACATACACTCATAAATCCATATCCATTACTGCCATTTCTATTTTTTTTTTTTTTTTTTTTTTAAAGGCCGAGGTCAATAGTTCACTTCCTATCACACGGGAGAAACCCTTTAACATCTGCTTCTGTTGCCATGGCAACTGGCTGCTGCTGCCGTTGTTGCCTGACAGATGGAGGGAGAAGGAGGAAGAGAGAGTTTTTTTTTTTTTTTTTTTTGCTGCAGGTGCATTTTAATGCGTTTTGACGCAAGCTGAAGAGCAGGGTCGCCTGCTTTTCAGGAGCATTGCAGGTCTCGGTCCTCAATTCTCTCACACACGTAGACTATTACAAGTGTTTTTCCAACACATCGGAATTCATCTTATTCACCTGAGGGAAAAAAAAGTGTCCAGAGGTGGCATCTGTACAGCACTTTACATCAAGGAAGTCATATATACCAAAGCGGCAGGAATATATTAAATAAATGTGTAAGACTGCGCTCTAGAATACTCTAGAACAGGGGTCCCCAACCATCATTTGGTACCGGGGCGCACAGAAAGAATAACATGTTAATTTCTTTTGTGTTGGTAATATTTATTGTAAACATTTTTATGTATTATATTATATATATATTACAATGTAATAACAATATAAATAAAGTGCATAATATAAATTGGAATAATTACATTTACATTATATATGTAATAATTAAATGATATGTTTTGCACTTTATTGTGTGTTTTGTTATGTTGTTGTTGTTGCCCCCCCCGGTGCATGAAACCGGTCCGTGGTGGAGACCACTGCTCTAGACTAACTGAAAACTCTGTTTTCCTCTTCTTTGTATTCTGGATAATTATACTCTTAAATATTCTACATATTGTACTCTATTGTATTGATTGTATTTCAGAATACAGTCTAGAATAGAACCATTTTATTGCAGAATACTCTCTAGAATACTTTGGAATAGAATTGAATATAGAATTGATATGTTATTATAGAACACTCTCTCAAATACTCTATAACAGAATTGAATTTTGGACAATTGTATTCCAGAATACTCTCTAGAATTGAGCAATTCCATCATAAAATACTTTCTATACTACTCTGGAAAATAAATGAATACACAATGCACAGTTCTATTTTAGAACATCCTGGAGAGTTAACAATGTCCTTCTACAATACTTTGGACAGTTCTATTGTAGGATACTCTGGAGATAAAAATGTTTTATTCAAAATAAGCTCTAGAATACTTTAGAATAGAATTGAATACTCTAGAATGTGGATAATTAGATTCTATAACACTCTCTAAAATACAATAAAATACTCTAGAAATTCAGACAGTTCTATAATAAGATTCTCTGGAGAGAAACATTATATTCAGAATACTCTTTTTCTTGGGATTTAACACCGGTATAGTGTTAGTAAGTGATGTTAATTCATTCATTTGCTACAGTTTTAAGCTACAAGAAGATACAGTAGTGGCGAGCCTTTGGGTTTACATGAATTTGTCACACATAGAATACTCTAGGATATAATTATCCAAAAGATGAGTCCTGAGGTCTGTTTGACATCTTATAACTGTTAAATGTGTATTTAGATGACTCAGTATGCGACCATTTATTTATTTACTTTTTAGAAAAAGAGGTAGTATAAATGAAAAATAGAAAACTCATAGCATACCTGTAACATACTAACGGATTCAGGAAGCAGTGTGTAGTTTATCTGTGCCTGCAGAAGGAAAAAGTAGTAAACGAGTGTGCCTTGAGCATGACGTAGTAAGTGTGGTTGTTACATCAATTTTAAATGCAACTTCCATGCATATTTTTTTTATTTCAACATCCTTGACCCCAATTCAAACCTTGCACACCAATGACATCTGAGAAATATAAAAGGGGAGAAATGCATGGAGGAAATATATTTACCTAATTATGTTTGTACTCTGCCTCAACACGTGTTAACCTCCGTTTAACTGCTCCACTGTAAGGCACCTTCTGGCAGTTTTAAAGGGGCACACACACACTAATGCAGCCAAAAGGGCTACTGTTGTATATGCACCACTGGAAAGCCAGTTATTAAAAAATAACCACTGGACATGAAATAAAATAACAACTCTGCTGAACGCCTGACTATTGCTGAAATAATAACTCTGGCTTTTTTTTTCCGAAGCAGAAAAGTACAGATAACATGATGTGGATCTGAATTGGTTTTCAATATTTAGTTTTAGTTTTCTTTTTTTTTTTTACTCTGTTAATTCTCTTCCCCTCTCAACTTGTTTTAATTAAAATTAAATATTTGCATATCTCCACTGGCAAACAAATTGAGCTATTACACAAATGAATACTTAAATTAGCTGTTTGGAGATTTTTTTTCCCTTCCTCTCACAAACTGTGTTCAAATTTCTAATTAATTTCCGTAAATCTGTTTTCAAATTAGCAAGAGGGTTAATGTGCAGGGCTATTAGAAAAATATTTTTCTCACCATCAAATTTATTTAATTTCATGTTTAATCGTACGCACCGGAGATTGGAATAATAACAATAATAATGATGATGATGATAAAAAGGTACCAATTAGCGTGCTCAGTTGTGGTTCTGATTATGAGATGAATAATTCATGAAATCAGAGAACAAGAAGGAGAATGAAGGGATCAGCTTGCCCACTGAGGACAGATTGGTATAAAGACAGGAGTCACTGCTGCCTTAGACGACACAGACAGGCTGCTGCTGCTTGGTGGATGCAACTGCACAAATCAGGTACCTTTTTACTCTTACATTGATAGTCATTTATACTGACACTATTACAATTTTGGGCATTTTTATTTATTTAAAAAATGTAATGTAAAAAATAACCTTTTTTTTTCAACAAATGATATTTTATATATCAAAATGACATATTGAAAAATACCTTACAGTACAAAAATACTATTTGTACCCATTTGCATTAAAAGAAATTGTAAATAAAAAATTAATTAAAAAAATTTAAAAAAAAGATCAAATTAGGGAAATGCATAGATTTTATTGCATGCTACAGTTTGTTAATATTTTATCAAATGTTAAAAAATGAATACCTTCTCTGAGGCTATTTAGTCAAGGGTGATTTCAATGACAATGTCAAATACAAGAAAGAGTCAGAAAATGTAAGGATTTCTTAAAGATGACCATCATTATTTCTTTTCTTTTAGCACTCTCATGCAGAAAAACGTAGAAATGATTAACAACTCCCCTCAACATTAGGAGATCCTCTCTGAAGTCATCAGCCTCTAGGACCCTGAAGCCTCAGCGTGGCCTGGGTCCCTGTGC
This sequence comes from Bovichtus variegatus, assembly GCA_943593645.1. Taxonomy (NCBI): domain Eukaryota; kingdom Metazoa; phylum Chordata; class Actinopteri; order Perciformes; family Bovichtidae; genus Bovichtus; species Bovichtus variegatus. The sequence continues at coordinate 2,869,461 of CALSCE010010690.1, read as the reverse complement.
GCGGTTCATTCACAGTTCACAGGCATCTCGACCCAAATGCGATGTGACGGGAGAACCTTTACTGAAACAAACGGGAATATAGTATCGGGGAAGGCTGACCGAGCTGTGAACCGGGGCCTTAACACAGAGCAAATTAACATCAGCAAAAATAGCTCTGCGCTTTTAGAACGCTTATGTGGCAGCAAATGCATCAAGCACTGTCAGGTCATTTTAGGCCGTAGATGTCTCACAAAACAGGCCTTTGTGAGGGTGCCCCTTCAGCCGGGCATCGCCCTGAAATTGACCAGCTCTTGAGGTCCTGCTGTTTTGTTTCCTGGGGGCAAACATCCTTGGGTCTGAGCTCTTAGTCCCACTACCATCCATCATGAGATCTCTTTCGTGATGTTGGCTGAGCTGAGTAGTCTAATGATGCCACTCTGCCCAGCCAGCTGAAAACACAGAGGGGAGAGGCTGCCTTCTATGAATGCAGTTTGATTTTAGGGCCACTAAAGGGCTTCTTCCTGCATCCCTGCTCTAGCGTATCAGTTTATTGATTATGGTTGTGCAGGGAAAACCCCTTAAACCCATGACAGTGATGTACAGCTGTCGTATCAAAGCTTCTGTTGGTGACAGTAAGAATATAGAGCACCAGTCTGGGCTGGTTAAGATCAGATGAGGAATCTTCATGTGTAGCAGCAACATTGCAGAGCTTCGTAAGACCGCATTAACAGGGTTAAAAATGACTTAAAACACACACAACCTGACCTTTAAAGTGAAAAGAAAGCCTGATTAGGGTTGAGGCTAAATTGAGACCTAGACCAGTGCAAAAAAAGTCAATAAATGTCTCTGTCTTATTAAAGCATCCTGAGAATCACCACACAAATTTATTTTTAATTTTTATACAGCTCTAGAATAAGCATCTACATGTAAACTCGGTTTCCAGGTTCTGTATTTAGACCAGAAAATTCAGTGACAAAAATACTGCAGAGCTAAACCCCAGATCTAGCACTTAAGGGAATAAACGTTTTTGCTGTTTTTAGAGAACCAACTACAGAAATCAAACCAAAAATAGGGAAAGACTCACATGGCGAGGAGAAATAAAACAGATAGAGGTGAGAGATAGTCAACCCCCTCCCTCCCTTCGCTGCTTCACAGCCCATTAGGTCAGAGCAGAGCAGGGAGTGCGGCTCTTAGGCTGGCGGTGTAATATTGGCGAGGACATGGCTGAGGGAAGGACCGCAGAGGTTTTTAAAAGCCTGTGTTGGCTGTGTGGGTGAGGTGAGATGTCATTTCCTCTCACTGCCTGAGAGCACCATCGCAATGATATAAAAGCATGCAGTTCCTCAGCAGCTGCTGGCGGGTAGCAGGTAGACAATGAGGAGGATGAGGAAGGTACTAACATCTGTATAGATTATCTATGCTTTGCAAATAGAGCCTTTATTGTGCTCAGTGTATTGCGCCACCGTTATTAAACATACCAGTTCTAAACCAAATATGTTTTTTTTCGTTGCAATTATTATTAATGGATTCTGCACTAAAGACGAAACAATGTCTACTTTTGACCCATCGTCGCTTGATGAATATGTGTATGTTTTATGACCACGTGTGTTTTATCTGAAAATGTCAAATTATCCAATATTTCACAAATCAAAAATCAAAAAGTAGAGGAACTTCTTTAGAATTAAATATACATTTGTGTAGAATAGATGATTTTTTATTTCTGCTTTCCTAGCACTAGGATATAACTTTCAATGACTGCTAATTATACAAATACAAACATGTGATATATGTATTGATAGATTAGACTCTTAACTTTTTGGTTATTATCGTCATCTTTTGTAAATAACGCCCTGTTGCAAAAAAATTATGAATGCGCATTGCACGGCAGAGTAAAACTGAAGCCTTTAAGAACAATTTAACAGCAGCTTAAAATGTTGTCTTTGCTAACCTGCAGTAGTTCAACGTCTTCCCTTGCTGAAGTGATGTAGACGTGTACTCCGGGGTGCGTCAGTGCACAGTGACGTCACTGTGTTGCTACATACTGCCCACACCCTGTCTTTGCCCTTGCCATCAAAAAAAAACAAAAAACTTTCTAATCTGTTCTCTTCTTTGCACATTAGCATTATCTGAGGCGAGAGGACACCTGGGAACCAAAGGAGCCAGACTCTGGTCCGAGGTGTGATTTAACCCTGATTTCTCATGCCAAGAATTCTTTTCACACTTCGATCACAATTGTGAAGGCGACCCCGGGTCAAACATGCGGAGATACCCTGACCCGACTCGGAGAGGCAGCACTGAGCATGCTCACGACCCGGCTGTATGGGTCATATCTCCCTCCCTGAAGGCGTACGAACACATAATCAAAGCGCATGAAGGCCTACACACACACACCAACGTCAACGCTCGATGAAGACAGACAGCTGGGAGCGCATGAAGGCGCACATGTATCGCATCCACACATTTTCAAATTAGATTAAATAAGATCATATAAAGGGAGTGTGTATAACACATACACATTCACATCTGTTGATAGAGAGTACATCTGACAGAGTATTTGAGCCATATGGCCTCACACCACATGTTGCAACTGATGTTAATGTATATACAGTGCGTGTGTGACAACAGAGACACACAACTGTGCGATTGGGTTAAAAAAAAACAAAAAACAGCCGTAGCCACAGATACAAAAACTCACACACACACACATTAGCTGAAACAGCATAATACACATAGCACAGTAGGTGTCCGCATGCCGACTTGACTGAAAATGCAGAGAGAGCCCAAACATGCCAGACGGCATCAAACTCCGCTGCACTGTGTCCTGCCAATGTCGCCACCCCGGGTAAGAGGAGCTGGATAGGAAGGGTGGCAGACCTTACAGTCGGCACTGTGGGGGATTGCCAGGAGAGGTGAGGATCACACACAAAGCCAACAGACACACACACACCTTATAGTACAAGGGCGGAGATAACAAATGAGACTGTCACCGCTTTCATAACCCCCTCATTTATAGCAGCAGCAGGCAGCTGTTTACAGCAACAACAAAAAAATCTCTAAAACCCAGCATACTCTACCTGCCCAGCACCGCGCAGAAGACAAAGTTAGCGAAAAGCTGGTGAACACAGAGGAGAATTCAGCAGCTAAAGAGCCAGATACTGCCCTCAGGAGGTGGTGGAGACCAAGAACAAGCTAAAAAAGAGAGTGAGGGTTCCCACACCTTAAACATCAAATTCAGCTAATTCTCTCAAATTCTACGACCCAACACATCTTAGTTTGAGACACGGATCCATGTTAATTACTCTTACAACAACACAATTTGTATAATGAGAACTAGCAGAAGAATTTTACATTTCTACTCTGGCACACAATATAAAGTCAAGCACTTTCCATAACCCATGTCTATTTATGTATACTTTCAAGGACATTCTAAAATTTAAAGGATTTCAAAGACCATTGGGAACAATGGAGAGTGAAGATCGGACTTGATTCGACTTGTCTTCTGGATGTGTAAATGAACAACAGTTCGCTAACATTATGGCCATATCTACTTTATAAAAAGGTGAACATTTGTCAGTGTTGTAATTGCAGCTCCTTTCCCCTGCAGTCAGTGCAGCTTTTAGTATACTTGAGTAAATCTATGGGTCTTATCATCAGAAATGTACAAAACACCGGTATAAAATAAAAGTGTGTTATTCAGGTGGATATTTGGCAAAACTGAGACATTGTGTCCTTGTTGCTTTGCAGCCGGAAACAGTGTGTTAGTGTATCGTCAACACTGGGGATTTTTACATCTGTTGAAAGGAGAACTCTTGAGCTTATGAACCAGTTTCATAATAAACCTAACCTGACGCTCCAAATGGATTGCTACACAGAAACCTCCGAGAAGCCATTATGGAAAGTGTTTTGGAAAGAGCAGGCCCTTTCCAAAACACTTGGCAGGCGATTGGGTCGACCATCTGCCAATCAAACTCTTGCTGAAGCTCGTCGGGCGAAGAGCAAAAACATATTTATTATATTTATACTTATTTACCAGCCTTCAGTGCCGTTGTTTGCTGTTCTTTAAATGAAGAAACACTCTCCAGTTCTTGTATAACGGATGCTATTACTTTATAAACCGCCATGGTTGTTTTTAAGCTCGTGTCGCGTCTCACACACCTGAACCACGCTCGCAGCTGCCAGTGGTTCCTCACAGGACTCTGATTGATCAGATCCACTGTGGTTTGAACTCAGACGCATTACTTGAAACCTGACATGGTGGATTTTGTGCGATCTTGTGATATCGGGAGCTGCCGTGCAAGGTAAGAGTAAACCCGGTATGGTCAAAAATGTGTTACTGAACCCGAAAAGTTAACATCCAACATAGTTAAGCATCACTATTATTCAACAATGCCTTGTGTTCTGATTTACAAGTGAATTATGACTTGTTAAGTCTTTGGGGTTAAGTTTAGGTCTATTTCAGTTTCAGTTGAGCTTGATAAAACACTCTGCATATCCAGCATCAATAATACAGCGATCAACACGCCATTCACTACACCCTTTTAGACTTGTTGGTCCAAATGGATTTCACTGTTTCTGCATGTTGCTGCCATACTGCTGAATTATTAAAAAGGTGGTAATTAAGCGAGTGCAGCTCCTGTATGTCTCTGGGGAGTAACGGTCAGAGCATTGTACGTTTTTTAGGAGGTAGATCATCAGATCAGCTGACTATTCATCTGTTTGACATACAAACCCCCTCCACCAACATCCACCCCACCACCCCCTCGCTCTGCTTATGGTGTTTATCTTGGCCTAATTTCAGCTCCCCGGCTTCATAAAAAGGTGAAAAATACAAGCACTTTATTTGAATAGATTAAAAACCTCCGGCAATAAACATAATTTACACTATATGAGTGCCCGTGTGTGTCTTTCACTTCCTGTCGTATCATGTTTGTCTGGGCAGAGTGGGTACACATTAAAGTGGCTGACTGTCCCGAAGCTGTTGTGGTATCGCTGTCCCCATGGCATTTGCATTTTTACGTCATGTTATCTCTACCGACACCACATTCTATGAATATGATCAAGATGCGTGTCAGGAGAATAATAGGTTTAGTGGAGCGCTGCCCTGCTGATGAACCGTGCTCCGTGACCTGGATAGAAGAGGAGGGACCGGCATATTAGATAGGGTCACGGTGTCAGTGGCAAAACACATGCGTGTGAGGGAGAGCAATCGCACACACTTGCAAACGCAGAACTGCACGCATATGCAGCGTTAGCACATACAGGACGAACTGGCTATAGCGTGCGCCAAGGTGGTCGCGTTTCAGTTCGTCTCGCAAAGCTTTATGTTCATGTGCAGGTTTATAGTGCAAAGCAGCGATCACTGCTGCTGTTCAAGTGCAATCTCCTGACAGGAAGGCATTAGATGCATATAAATATGACCTTGTTAATGGTGTCGCCGAGCGGTTGATCTTCACAGCTTTACGCACAACCAGAGTGTGAGTTCACACAGCAGCTGAACCAGAAAACTCAGCGGGCACGGCAAAGTCCAGAAGGTTCAAAAGAAGGAATAGAAGTCCTTGTTTTAATTTTATTTATAAATGCCGCTGTTCTGAAGCTCACTATGGTCTCTTTACGTAACACACGCTTAAAACTCAAAGTATTCGAGGCGCTCTGATGGCCTGGTGGTGAAATACGCATACCGTGTTTGCAACGCCCCGAGTACACTTTCTCTCTTTCCCCATTTCCTGTCCCCTCTCTTCTGTATACTTACAAATACAGGAAAAAAATGCCCAGAAAATACTAAAACAATTCACATTGCCATCAATTTCACATTAGATGGCCTGGTGACTTTCAACTAACTTTTAAAGCTATTCCTCCTAAAAAGGTTGTAAATTAGGAAAGTGTCATCTTCCAACAAAGTTTTTAGGTTTCCGAGTGTGAATTTGCCATTTTATTTTACCACTTTCTAATAAAGGCTTTATAAGTGATAACTAATGACTTTGTTAATGTCAGTAAATCCTGAACTAATGCGTTATAGTAAAGTCATAAGCCTGACATCTGTTTATCCTCTTCCAGCTTTGTGTCTTCAGTTCTTTTGTTCATCAAGTAGACCACTGAAGGACCGTTTGACCTCCGACCTTCTGGAGAAGTGCTGCAGAGCATCTGGTCCAAGTTCCATTTATTTACAAATGATTAAAAATGTACATTTTGAGACTAGATGGATTGGTGTAAAAACCCTTTGTTATTAAAATGGTGATTCATTAAGTTTGCTGTTGGCTTCATATGAATCGAGAAACCTGCGATCTAACATTATTTCAAGTAACTTGCCCAACACCTCCTATTAGAAAGTGGCACCAAAATGGTGAATATCATTTTTATTTACATCTGCTGGAACAATTTAAGTATTTTCAACTCAACTGTGGCCCTGCCATTGTACAGCTGATGGTCTATACGGTACACAGCAACTATTTTACAGTGCGGCTGTGCTTAAAACTTCTTCCATGTTTCAGCTCTCTATATATTCAGGTTGCTTATGAAGCTAGCAGTTTATTATTATTAATTTATGTATAGCTTTCTTCTTACATGTATTAAGTTTTTGGTCCGTTTACTGTCCTGATTTTCATGAATTAGAGCTATAATGATGCGAACACTCCTTCCTAAATGTATATATTTCTCATAGTTAGTTGCTTGTTATTTGGAGAAACACTCATGTAGATACTAATGGGTTTTTTCAAGTATGTATTCTAACATTGAAATGAATCATCGTGAATACAAGGCCGAATGCGCCAACCGACTGCGCCACACAGCCCACTCTGGCCTGACACGGAGGTGTGGCGGCGTCACTCACTTGTTCACCGGACTACTGCTAATTTTATGTAGCTTTAGTCTCATTTTCGGCGGGAGAAATTGTTCCTCGATGAATATTTTTCCTCATAGTTTTCGTTGACAAAATGACCACTGGAAGCTAGTGGGAGTCTCATCTTAAAATCTTCCAACAACGTTTTAAGATTAGTGGACAAATGACTGTAAAGTGGAGCTTGATGTTAGAGTACAGCCCACCTGGGAGATGTGACAATCAACAGATGGACAACATCCCCCTCAGGTTTGAGGAGAGACGTGCTGCCTTCTTACAACCTAAAAATAAATGTCCATCTTCTCCCATACATAGGCGAACAATATACACAAATAATGTCTCTTTTCTGTTTCTTTCCTTGCCCTTCTACCTTTGTAATATTGACCTTTACGGCGTCGCTCTCCCATTTTCTCACAATCTCAGTCGTTTTATCGTTTTTCCCTCTGGTCGTTTCAGCTGAACTGTGAGGATTGAAGGATGTGGAAAGAAGCTTGGGATCGTGGGAAGGTGTGATGTCAGGATGTCTGTCGGGACCTCAGGGAGGAAAGAGTGTGGCTGGACATCGGATAAGGAGAGGCGAGGAGAAAAAAAAAAAAGAAAAAAGGATTTTCTTTACTTCCTCCTCTCGCAAAGTTTATTAAAGGAGTAACACCTTCAATAATCAGTGAGAGAATCTAGATGTGTGATGGCAACAGTGGCTCAGCTGTTGGGTCATCGACAGGTTCAAAAATACGTGCTTTCTGCCACATAACAAAGCACGTACATGCCTTACAAATTAATCTAGTCACAGCGGCGTTCGCCGCACTGCGTGCTCCAACTGCACACAAACTCCTACCTCCTCTGGTTTGACACTTTTCAATTCACACATGGCTAAAAAAATGTTTTATTTTAGATAGTTATAGTATTCATTAATCTCACTGTCATTTGATCTGATCAGAGCAGTCAGTGGCAGAACCCTGCTGCTTCTTCTTGTCCTCTCCATCCTCTAACCCCCTGTCCATCCATCACCTCAATCCTCGCCCTAATCAGGCCCTGGTACAGCACAGCGCCTGTGTGCAGCGATACTGAGGGAGGTCGCCGTGCGGTCACTGCGCAAAGCCTGGTCGCATTGTGACTCGGAGCTGCAGAATGTGCCATGGTGCATTAGCGCGCTGCCGCCTGGCTGAGCATGAGGCAGAGAGAGAGAGAGAGGCAGAGAGAGAGAGAGAGAGAGAGAGAGAGACAGAGAGAGAGAGAGAGAGAGGCAGAGAGAGACAGAGAGGATATTAAAGGAGGAGCTGAGGGACGGAGTAAAAGGTGAAAGGATGGGGAAGCAAAAGAAGGAGGAGGAACAGAGGAGGATAAGAGGAGAGAAGGAGGAAAGTGAGGGCATCAGCGCACTTACACACAAGAAGCCCCAGGGGCACAGGGTCCTTGTAAGGTGGCTCATCAAATATGGAGGCATATCAAGGTTGTGTTTTCTCTCTGGTATCTAGTCCTCATCTTCTCCTTCTCTCTGTTTTCTCTCTCTTTTCAACAGCCTCATTTTTCTTTCCTCCCCCTATCCCTCCATTTCTCTTCTCGATCACTTTCGTCTCTTCTTGAAACTCACTCATTTCACTCAATTATAACTTATTTTCCACTCTAATATTCTTTCTATAAAACATATTACACGCTAGTTATCCGTCGGATCCCTTAAAGTGAAGATAAATCATGACAAAAAGCCTAACTGAAGGTGCAAATGTCCCCGGTTTGATTCTTGCCAACAACCTTTATTGCATGGCCCTTACTTCGTTACCATCTCCCCACGATTCCAGCCCATCGGCTCAAACTATCAATAAAAGGTAAAATGCCAAAACCTAATCTTTAAATGGAGGGATAAGTTTTTATACATAACATGAAATGTTTATAGAATAAGAAGACTGTCTTTCCATCTCATGTGCACTGAGACCAAAAGCAGATGGGATGTGATTGGATGATGTAACGGACCAATGGGAGAGTTCGTCGTGAGGCTGCTGGCACATGATCTCACTTTCATCCTCGCCCTAAGCAGGTTTAGACAGCTCTGATCGGCCCGTTGCTAATCTGCTCTGCACCAACTGGATGTGCTGTAGCTAATGCACGCATGCACACACACACACACAGCGCAAACACACACACACGCAGCACAAACACACACACACACACAGCACAGCACAAACACACAAAACATTTTTTTTTTGATGCAATGAGTTGGAGAGGTACATTTGCAAGTTACATCTTTGAATTTAGAGTGAAGTGGCGTCTTCATTTCTTGCAAAGTTTGCTACAGAAGATGGAATTTTGTGTCATGTATGTATGTATAATAATAACTTTATTTATATAGCACCTTTCAAAAGTTACAAAGTGCTTTATAATAAAAATATATATGCAAGTACGCATGTATGTATATTCCTTTACATGTATGTTGTGTTATATGTATGGAAGCGCTGCGTGTCTGTAACCTAAAACCAGTGTTAATCCCAGGAAATGGATATAACCAATGAGCTTAATCAACCATCGTGTCATTTCCTTTTAAACCTTTTTCTTTCGTACTTGACCTGATACATGCATTTTGTTCTGTAAAATAATTTCCCCCTGAGCATGAAAAAGATTCTTTAAAAAAACAAATGCAAAGCTTTTTGCAGTTTGCATGCACTCTCATAGACAGACTGCATTTGACAGTACTTGGACAATCAAACACACATTCACACTCAACTGTCAGAAGAAAGAGGTCACGTCGGGGGTCGTCGTCTAGGGACTTGTGCTGAAAATCAAACATGAAAGAGCTCTACACCGAAGGCTCCGTACAACCTCCATAACATGTGACCGAGGTCAAAGGAAGCTGCTGAGGCCACAGCGGGGCCATGCTCTTACTATTAACCCGTATACACATTTATGTGCACACACACACACACACACACACACACACACACACACACACACACACACACACACACACACACACACACACACACACACACACACACACACACACACACACACACACACACGGTTTACTTACTCACTCTTTCTGTGCACACGCAAGCATTTGTCATCGAAGTAGCAGTGTGGCCATGTTGTGATAAAGGCGTAGGCTCTGGGGGGTTGGGGCTAGAAAGCCAGGGGTTCATCGCCCGTCCTTGACCCTCCACTGGACCTTGAAAGCTTTGAGTGACAGAGAATGACAATTAGAAAAAGGGGGAAGTCACAAATGAAAGAACTGAATAAAATAAAATGTTGCAGAAATGATGTTTTAAGCCAGTTTAGGGGAGTTGGGGCATTATGGTTTTGATAGCAAAGAGTGAACATTTGTGAAAAAGCTAGTGACCTTGAGGTTAAAGAGTTTGACAAACTAAAAATAAAGAAAAAGATACTGTCATTATGACGATGATGAAGGTGATGACGGTGGTAGTTGTATTGTAACTGTAGAAGTTTTTGGGTTTTTTTGTGCTTTATTTTGGTCAAATAAAGACAATTTAATAATAGTTCAATTCAGTGAAAAGTATTAGACAAAGGGAAGAAATTGGGGCATTCAACAGTTAAGAGAATTCTTTTATTTCCTTATATTCGGGTTAAGGATGTTTAAGGCTGCATAGATAAGTCTAATAGTAGCAACACTGTGTGGCTAGACTTTCTGTTCTCTGATTTACCATCTCACAGAAAATTGAAAAAAATAAAACAAGGAAATACAAAAACTTAAACAACCTTAAACCCATGACACAGTAGATTTAAGTGAGTCTGGCGATTCTGACCTTTTGAATCCCCTAAATTCTGGCTAAACCCAAACTATAGCAGCTCTACCATGACACACAGTTCTCCAGCGTACGCATGTGGCTACACTCAGTACATTCGGGGGTAAAGTGGTCAATATCAGTGATCCGAGAGCCCTGCAGCCTGATGAGCCTATCGACCCCTTGCCCCACAGAGACATAGAGAATATAACTGTTAATTTATATCGGCCTCACGCGTGGGGTGCAGTGGAACAAATGGGAGCTCTGAGGCCTCCACAGCATTGGCACAATCTGCTTTACTCAGGCCAAGTAGGAGCTAATCCTAATGCAACGTCAATACAAACACACCAGCAATGGGAGGGTGGAAGTATCCATTTCTGCCGTGCCTGCAGTCACTCATCTGCCCGAATCTATCACAAGCTAATATATTAACTAAGACCCAACAGGTGTTGTGTTGAATATGCTGTATGAGGAGGTGGGCTTTTATGTTCAGATGGAACAGCTAACAATTGGATTCTGATTGCATGCATCTGTGAAACATGAGTGTGGCTGCTGCATTAACATATTCTTATATAATGTGGCTGTCCCGTCAGTTTCTGAGCTTCTTTCCACTTTATTTTTCTGAGTTGAGCATCTGCAGCCCCGGTTTGCTCAGTTACTTTGTCAAAAGTGAGATGACAAGAAGGGATTGCCCTTCTTTTCAACACTTTAACATTAAATTCAACTTACTGACACAGTTACATTGTAATAAAGAGATGGAAAAGAGAAAAAAAGACAGAAAGTGGACACTAAATAAACAGTATGGGAGGTGCTGTCATGACTGTACAGAACCGAGAAAACTTTCCTTAACAGGCTTAATACTCATCAGATTCTCAAACAAACATACCTGCCATATCTTAAATTAAAGCCAATGCTTGTTTACTGTATATGATACCATGTGCTAAATGTGTTGGGGGGTCCTTAAATGAATGCTATAGGCCTTTCAGTGGCGTTTTTTGGACAGATGTAAAAACAAAAAATTACACATTTTTTAATATTACATAATACGCTATTTCACATTTTCCACACAGTTTAACACAGGTGATTAATCAACTATCTCAGACCCGTTAGCCTCAACTTGCTGTTTTGCGCTGTCAAACCGCGGTAACCGCGCCCTAAAACAAGCTAGCAGTTAGCCACTCCAGGTTAAATATCATTATTTTTACAGTTTGGTTTATAACAATACCTCGTGGCTGGTGGGTATCGACGTGTTTAATCTCCATTTTTTATTTATTTTTTTCAAAACTCAGACTTTTAGATGTGTGCTGTAGAAGATAATCCAAAGTGTTCACGGTGACTCCAGTTACGGTTGCGAACGCGAGCGTCTGCCAGTTACGAGCAAATGACGCTAAACGTATTTTGCTGACAGCCAATCATATTGCAGCAGGGCAAGAGGCAATCAGCGTTGGGCATGCGCATTGGCGTTTTCCCACACTGGGTACATGACGTCAGCCCATGGTGGAAAATAATAATATTATATAGTATTTTATTATTATATAGCAGTTTTAGGAAGGGGTCAATGTTGTCCTCTAAACTTTACCTGACAAGTGCACAAAAGATTAAAAGAAAGCATTAAAATGTTGTGGATACCCCAGACTGTGTAAAAAGATAAATACACCTATGCATTTAGTATACAGAAAATAGTTTTGAAAAAATGAACAGTGGCATTATGTAAACAAACTATTAATAGGTATTTAAATGGTTCAAACTCTGAACATGAATGGATATTGCGTAGTTATGGTCAGGACTGAAGTCGTTGAAACGACGTAAATCAGTAAAGTGGAAAATAATTGTGAGTAAATCAAGGTTCGTCTCTTGGTAACCACGTTTCCACGGCAACCATGGAACCTGTCAACAAATCCGGAAAACGGAGACGAGGGAGATGTCAACATTGGTAAATAACGTCAAGAATATATCGATTAAGTTTAAACTGCCCTACATTAGTCCAGCTAGCTGCTTTGAGCGCTTCACTTTGTTATGTGGGACATTTCTAACGTTACTAGACAACAGTAGTTTCTGTATGGTCTCATTTAGCAGGAAACTCACCCATGGAGCTCCCCCACATGGACACATGTTTCCAGCTGTTGGGAGCCCAGAGAAGCTGGATCTGGATGGCACTGTAAACAGACAGGTAGGCTCATACCATTACAGTATGGTGACAGATAGTGTAGTGATGGAGAAGAGTAGCCCACTCCAACCATTTACTTAAGAACAAATACTACCACATATATATACACAAAGAAAGGTCAAACGTCAGCATTCAAAAGTTGAGTAGATTATAAAAGTCTGAGAAGTATTGATGTGATTATTGATGTGTTATCCTGTGGGCCCGAATGGGATTTTACTGTTTTAAAAAAAGGCAATGAACAAGGGTAAACCTTAATATGTAAAGTAGCTACAGCTTCAAAGAAATGATTGGCCCTTTCAATTTTTCCCTCAAAAATGTATTTCATCAAAAGCACACACCTTCACAAAATGGGAGTAATCAAATAAATTGCCAGTACCTTAAAAATGAACTCGAACAGCACATTACTAAATGTACAAAATGTCCACATGTGCACCTTTCGTCGCTTGTCATAACAGGAAACACACAGGTGTGAGAAATACTGCTGGCTCCGCTCCATTGAATGATCCCAGTAGGCCATGGCATTCAGATCGCATACAGAACTGCATGCTGAACTAGTGTTTCATCCTGCAGGGTCTGTCAGTGCTCCACATGGCCTGCCTTCACGGCCAGCTGGCTACTGTTCAGCTCCTGGTGGAGTCCAGGCAGGGAGGGATCAACAGCAGCGATCTCCAGGGTCGGCGGCCTTTACATATGGTCCTGTCCTCCCGGAGCTCACCCAACACCTCCTCGTGCCTCGTGTACCTGCTGGAGCACGGGGCCGACATCAACGTGTAGGGGCCCTATTTTGTGAATAATTGCTTTGTGCAGTTCAGGCAGCTGCATTTTTTTTTCTTTTATGGGTTCATTTATTTATAAATTCTGTCAGCTGGATCCAGTGGCGCTCAGCTGTTGCATGCTTATTCACTTACCAAAGTAAAGCGTTTTTTTTAAAAGATGCTCAGAGTAAAAAACACTGCAGAGTGCAGTTGTGATGACAAAAGTAATGGTGGTGATGATGATGACATAGTTTTTCTTTGCTGTTACCAGTACCTCAGATTCAGGGGCGACCCCGCTGCACCTGGCCGCCTCTGAAGGCCTCCTGGGCTGCACAGAGATCCTCGTGCAGGCCGGGGCAGATGTCTTGGCCCAGGACAGCATGGGTCACACTCCTCTGGATTTGGCCCGCATCTGGTGCCGAAGGAAGGTAGCAAGGTAACAAGCTAAAGGAAGACCAAAATGTTCAAATTGTCAGATTTTCTTTTTTTAAACAGACTTCTTGTGTTTTTGTGTAGGTATCTGAAAAGCTGCACGTGGCAGACGGATAAGAAGAAAGAAATGCAGCAGAGGAAGCTGGTTCAAACGTTGTACAGTGACCTCGTCGATCTGGTCAAACTGGACAATCTAAAAAAAAAGGTTTGTTTTTTATGTTATGGAAATCTAATCAACATTTAGGGGTAACACATAAATAAACCCCCAAACTATAACACACAGCTGAGTGAAATGTTCCTTAAGTAACATTAACATTTTTTAACATCAGTCAGTCAGTATTTTTGGTTGCTATGACATTTGCAGCATATTTCTAAGAAACTAATCACACTTTGTCCTTGTCCATTTTCAGACATTTATAGATGAGAAGATGGCAGAGTGGGCAGACAAAAAAGGTTTCCCTCTCCTAAAGGATTTCTCCCCCAGAGTCTTGGTGAGCCAGTACCACACCCAGTGCCTCAGTTCTAATCCAAAACATGCCAAGCACCCATTGAAACACCAGCCAGGACGTCCTCTGCAGGACAAGAGCACCCCCACTAAGCAGCCGCCAGCCTCATCCTCCAGACCCTGGACCATCTTCATGGGCCTCCAGCCAGAGAAACCCCTCACAGAGCCGGATCTCCGGGACAACGTCATGGTGTGGAGGGACAGCAGCGGCAGGCAGCCTCAGTACACCACCAAGTGGGACAGCACACGCCGCCCCGCCCCTGACCTGCCTCTGGATGTCCTCGAGAGGGTGTTGTTCCCCAGAGCCTTCCCTTCCAGGATCGCCTCCCCACGGTACTTTGAGCCAAAGAACATTGTGGAGGTCCAGCACAGAGGATACCCCCAGGGGCGGAGCACCTCCCCCTGGACAGAGGTGGCTATGCACTTGGCTGAAGTGCTGGAGCCTGGACATTACTGATCACATCACTCTGTACAGGAAGAGCTTCGACAAGAGCTCAAATTAGAAGATGTGCTCAAGAAACGTATTAAAACTTAAAAAGAATTTCATATATTTTTGCCTCCAAACTAGGTGGGAGGCTGGAAGAACATGAAGCCATTTCTAGACTCAACCTGTCTTTATAGTTTCCTATCGAATGATGTGGAAATTAACATGTATAGTAATTAGAGGATTCTACTTTAGGAAATGATGTATTGTATAGACGTCTGCCAGTGTCCTCTGTGCAAACTCACGTCAAGAGTATTTACAGGCATAACAGCAGACCCTCCACAACAAAACATCCTGCCCCCCCCTCGACTTCAGCTCAAAGTGACAAAATTAAAAATGCCACACACCCCAGACGCTGCGCCTCCAAAAGCGGGGTGAACGGAGGGGTGAGTGAAAGGTGAGAAAACCTCAGTGAACTGGGTCACCTGTCTCAGATGAATCCCTGCACTTTCACTGCTCCCCCCAGGGAACTGACTCGGGATCCAGGTGAGGGCTTGTCAACAGCATGTGTGTAACTGCGAGCTGTTGGCTGTCAGCTAAAGGTGTGTGCGTGTGTGTGTTGCGGTTTTGTCTTTTTTGCTTTACTTCACACCTCAGTGGGGGTCAAAGTGCACACTAGCCTCAACCTGGTGCACCTACTGTGACCGAGCCACATGGGACTTGGATAACACCAGCCAGGCTGTCTGGTGTAAACACACACACACACAGACACACACATACATTTTTAGACGGAGTGGAGTTCAGGGCGTAACAACAGGAACAATTTTACATTGAATGGGTGACTTAACCTGATTGAATTGGAAATGAGGAGGCTCAGTCCATCTTTGCCTTTATTTTCTTGAATACTGACCTGTGAAAAGAATAATTTAATCTGAGAGTTATTTCAACAAAATCTTTTATTATACATTTGTGTGCATACCAGCCTACAATGAATCCCACGCCGTAATTGGTAAAAAAAGAATTTCGGCCTCTTTAATAGCACTTTCATCAAACCACTTTGAGCGGCTTTTGTCCCGGACACACGTAAGCTCACAAGAGTCATTGCACAGGTACGATCTTCACAAGTGCTGATGTCAGGTTACCTCAACGATCAATGTACAAAAATCCGTTTGTTATTACTGTGAATTTTTAAAAACAGTCCAAAAAAAAACCAACACAGATCGCAGACTAAAGCGCTGGTGATTAATGACTCTCAATGTAGTGCATCCACATGTAAATGATCCAGACTGGGAGAAATCCATTGTAGCTTACTTTAATTCAAATGTGTTTCAATTATAAAAGTAATCCTTTGCAAGTGCCCTTATTAATCAATTTTCGTCGACGCGACTTGTAAATAAAACCATCGATCACAAGCCGATTTGTTACAACTTAACTTTACACTGCACGTTCTCATTTAAAGTAATCCTAATAAGCACTTCTGTGGCATTTTTCCTGCAGCTGGTTTGCCACTTAAACACTTTGCAGGATCACTTCGCACCCAAACTTCAAGCCTGGATATCAGGATTTAGCCAGAAAGTACCTTTAAGCAGTGTCAGTTTATCTCCAACCTTCTTCATCGGTGAAGACATGAGCTTTAACTAGTCGTATTTAGTCTCCTCAGCTGTCCTCAATGCTACTTTTCTGTATTGAATCAGATAAAGTGTGACACCTACAACACAAATGACAGCAGATCTCATCTCAAGAAGAAAATTTGATAATTATTTATCTCCCGAGTCAAAACTTGTTCATTTCAGACCTTGGACATACATATTTCAATACCAAAGCTTAACATGGGAATAAGAAAGCGTTGCGCTACGGACAAGATCCCCACAGAGGGGCCTTTAGTCGATGTTGTTGGCAGTCAGTACAGACAGACGGAAAAACAAAGAGACGAACATGGCCTGTGTAAACTCGTGGACTCGTCCAGCAGGAAGCTCTGTTCTGTTCATTGGTCCTTCCTCTTCTTCCACCGTTAAGTTTTTAGTCCCATCCAGAAACACATTACCAGAGTCCTTCCTGCTTTTCCTCAATCTTCAACACATACACTCAATCCCACACCCCCTGACCCCCGAGGCTGCACCCCCGAGTCCGAGCTCCTCAGTACATTTTCTGTCGGCTGGGCAGCACTGCCTCCTTGAGGAAAGAGAACACGAGGAGGATCCCGGACCTCTTCCCCCTCTTGCCCTTTGTGAAGTAATTAGACACCACATCGTCTAACAAAAAAAAAAAGAAGAAGAAAAGAAAAGGAAATTCGTTATACTGTTGTTTTAATTCTGTACCGACACCTGGAAATAAATATATATGTATATGTAATTACTAGGGCTGTATTGAATGTGTTTTTGTTTTTCTTCTATTGAGGTTTTCGAATGAAGCTTTAAATGTCTGTTGTCATATTTTATGACGTCACGCCCCGACAAAAATATCGGATTAAACTACTTAGTCTTTATTTCTTTCTTTCTTTATTTCTTTTATTAAATCAACTTTTTTTAAAAATATAACGAAGTTTTGTCAAAATACATAATATGATATGTTTTCTTGTAATGACTTAAGTAATTTACTATAATAGTGTTGGCGCTGAAATAGATTCTATGTTGTTGTTGATGGTACTATTGGATTGCTGTTAGACCGTTAATACAGGTGAGCGTCTCCCTTTGTGTTCAGCAAGCAGGAGAGCAAACTGTTTTTAGACCGCAATGAAAATGTTGTTTTTGAACGGCTGAACACCAACAAATATGGATTGAAGCACTTGGTAGATGAAAACATTTTTTTTTATTTAAATGATTACATGTATCGGTTTTCAATTCATTTTGACTTTTGGACTTTACAACGCGTTGGAGTTGATGGTAAATGTCTAGATCACACAAATCGGAAACAATCCTACGCAGCACCACTGGAATCTAATTCTATAAATACTATACTGTGCGGAAATACCGGGTATTAACAGAATGAATAGACATGGACAAACAAAAGCTGAGCAGTATTTCAATGTTAACGTTATGAATGAAGCTTTTAAACTATTTCGGTACAGCCCTAGTCATCTTCATCTTGAAGATGAAGATGAAATAAACTATACTGGTCCCACACGGCGAACAGAATGAATATCCCCAGTGTGGGGATCAAACCCACAGCCCTGAGATTAAGAGTCTCCTCATTGAGCGACTGAACTAATATTAGGCCGTGTGGCTCGTATTACTTTATGGCTAAACTTGACATGTTCCTTTAAAAAGACGTTTACATGGCTTCCCCTTGATTACCGTGTACTTCTGACTTCGGAAAATAGGCTTTGAAGATGTTTTTTTTTTTATAAGCACAAGGGATCTAAGACTTTCCTCGAAGAACTCGCAGAGAGAGAGAATCCTATAAAAACATACTGAGCCCCCAAATGCAACCATTGCTCCAATCGAAAAGACAACAATAGAGCTGAATAGAAATAAAGCTCACCTCCTTGCTGCATGGTGGACGGAAGCACATTTTCCCCCGCTGACAGTGACACAAAGAAGCCGAAGGGGATCACCCACAAGCAGACGGTGAAGTACGCCAGCACCTTGATGCCAAATGAAAGAGTATAGCTATACTTATTATGTACTACTTATGTATACGTATAGGAGAACTTTGAATGGTGGAAAGACGAATTTACCTCTGAGAACGGATAATACTCTTGTGCAAAGAACTGGAAGGCCATATAATGGTTCACCACCACCAACACTGGAGAGTGTAGACAGAAGAAAATACTTTGTGTTTTTTTTCCTTTTTGGGGAAAAAGTAAAACAGGACAAGGAAAATAAAAACATTTGTGTACATGTCACTAAGAGATAATGCGTGTTACACTCACCACAGGAGAGGATGAAGTTCGGGGAGCTCAGTAGTATGTAGGGGAAAGTCTGCAGGAGGCCGAAGTACACCAGGTTGGTGAAGAGGCCGACTCCCACCATCAACACTGGGAAACCTTCAAAAAGAGAGAGACCTGCCAGCACACCTGTCGAGAACTGGACCCATTCACACACACAGTGAAACAGAACGCACATTTTACTACAGTATATCCTTAAAAAAACAAGTAGGTAAATAAAATACTGTCACTCTGCATGCTTACTCACCATTATCATGTACTTTATTATTCGACTGGTGGCTACTGTGTATTCTTCTATTAGTTCTGCTAAGTAGTACAGGCCAGCGGCTGGGTGGAGACAAAGATAAGGTGATTAGTAACCAACGAGGAAACACAACAAATACTGAGAGACAGAAGTAACGACGGATACAAAAAATAGAAAAGAAAAGAAAGGTGATTTGAGACAATTTGAGATTACGCCACACAAGGCTTCGTTATGTTTATTACCAGGATAGTAAGAGTGTAAATCACAAGTTTATATCACAATACCATAATAAATCGCTTCTTTTGACTGATTTGTTTGATGATTTTAAAAAGTCTGCCACGAATTTGGGCAGCGATTGATATCAGACATTTATATCAACTCACAAGAAACTTTATTTAAAAAAACTTTAAATAAAAATAATCTTCTAAGAATAAATAAAGAAGAGTATGAAGCGGACCAGAGACTCAAGGCCAACTTTCAGTACAGATTTCTATTGTTGGTGCTAATTTCACTCAGTTCCCAAAAGGTACTGAGATTAAATAACTTGCCCAAGTGAACAGCCAAGGCAAAGCAAGAAAGACCAAAAGTATCGGTTCAGTTGAGTAAATTAATAAAATCACGTTGGCAACACTGACACGACCCGCAGTTACTGAGCCCATGTGGAATGAAGGCCAAAAAGACTGCACGTCAAAACATGTATGCCAGGCCCTGGGAAGGGGACAGCTCACAGAGCAGAGGCTCATGGGAGTCAGAGAGACTCATCACGCAAAGGCATTCTGCTCTTTCCAAAGGAGTCGAAATAAAAAGAGAGAGAAGAATAGCGACAGCACACGGCATTGCTCTTTTCAACTCCACATTTCACCTGCCGTAAACTGTGTTCCTCCTCTCAGCTTTGGACAGCTCACCACAATAAATAAAATATGAACAAGAGTTGAGAAAACATTTTTAAATCATCGCTGCTTGTTGGATTTACCAAAGGAAAAGACTGATAAGAACACTGCCTGCATGAAATACAGAATAAAAATCACGATTAAAATGAGGCAATAATGAATAAGAAAAGGAAACAAATTAAGGATCTGATGAAGCATGTGATGCCAATTTATGTCCGGGATCGAAAGTGGGAAGATACTGCATGATGATATATTGATATAGAAAAGGAGGGGTGAAGGCACTCACGGGTTATATTGCTCTTTCACCTAGTTTTGATTACAGTGCTATCAATGTTGTGATATTACAAAGCAGCTTATGATTGGCAACAAACAGCCAGAGGTAAAGCTATCATTGATCGCTTTCTAATAAGGCATCATTTATGCTACAAAAAGTCTATAAATGAACCAAATGTCTTTAATAATAAATCTTTTCAGATCAGTTATAAGTCATTAATAAGAGTTGCCAGGTTGTGAGAAATCCTTTTGACTGTGGTTTACTCTTTGTAGTCGGTAATAATGTAGTAATAAATGATGGGAATTCATTGATAAATGCTCAAGAGTGTCTTACTTACTGAGAAAGTGCTGTTTTAAAGTTCCCATATAAAAAAAAAAAAGGTAAAGAATAGACAGGGCTATTATGTAATCCTAACAGGTACACAGTGTGACTGACACCAACAGCCACACCTGACAGCTGCAGCAGGTAGGTGTGTAGGTGTGTAGGTGTGTGTGTGTGTGTGTGTGTAGGTGTGTGTGTGTGTGTGTGTGTGTGTGTGTGTGTGTGTATGGGTGTGTGTGTGTGTTACGTGGCCAGGTATCTAACTGGCAACGTGGACAGACAGCCAGGCTCTTCGCCAAGTTTCCTATAAAAGTTTTTGCAGCAAACTCAACGTATTGTTGACATCGTGTTGACACTGCCATCTAACCAATAGAAGGTCTAACGTAAACAAAGCTAGTTAGATTTGAAGCAATAATGGCTAGTTCATATTAGCCTACATGCTAACCTCCCCACTGAAGACTGCTGCTGGGCTCAGACATCGACTGATGGATTAGTTTGAAGGCTGAAGAAAGAGAAAGCTAAATGCTAGCTAACCATTAGCAACACGAAAGAACCCAGCTGAAGTGTTTCCCCATGTCCCAAGAACCCTACTTCAACAAAACGTAACAATAATACATTATCACACTTTGGCTTGATGGTATACCGTCTGAAAACACGTGCTGTTGTCACTTTTGAAAAGTAAAAAAGAAATTGCATCTTGTATTCGCTCCACATAACTTCCAGTGCTGGAGCTCTAGCTAGCTAAACATGCTATCAGTTGTTCGGTAAACTAACACACGTAACTTCTTTATGCATGAGGTAGAGTTACGGTTTTTATTTGCATTTGATTATTTACACATGAGGCAGTGCTAAAACAGTCACGGTTTTGTGAAACGGAGCCCCGTTAACGTTAAATGGTGCAACTTCACCTGCTGACTTGGTCCGCTAGCATTAGCAAGCGATTATTAGCTAGCTAGCACTTGCAGGGGTTTCTCAGCGTGCACTTACCTATAGCTAGAGTGACGAAGGATATCTGGATGACTAACGACAGCCAGCTGAGTAAATAAATAAACCACATCTCTCTGCATGTGAAACAACACACACAAGTATGAAAATAATACAGAAAACAGCTAGCTGGCTGCTAACCGGTCAAAGTTCCTGCCCCTGTGTTTTCAGCCCAGGCTGAGGATAGCAGAGAAGAAGGGCCCTGTCTCAAGGAGCGACGGGTCTGATTTGGGTGTAGCGCCACCTGTGGTTGGAGGAGAACTGCAGTAGCCTGTCAGATAACTCAAATGTCGTATTTGGCTCCTGATAAATAAATGGCAAATGGCTGAATTTATTCAAAGCACTTAATAATGTGTCTCTCGTTCACTGACAATCCCCTCATGTGAAATTTCAATTTATGCCAAGCTATGAATATCGATATGTCCTACGTTGTTGCACTATCCTGTTTATTCACCCAGTCCACATGTCTTGTGGACAGCAGGGCTCCAACATACAACCCTGCAATTGGCGGATGAAAAGCTCTACCTCCTGACCCTCAGCCACTTTAAAATATAAGACAACTTAATGTCCTGATTGATGAAATGCACATATATATGTTGATATATTTGAGAATGTTGAGAGATGCTATTAGCTGACGGTGCATCATGGCCTTAAAGAGACAGGCGAAAAGAGAAAACGGAGCATGTAAGACAGCGGGTAAATATAGGTGTATTCATACAGACGGTATGAGAAAAATAATGTTTTTTGAACATCAAAGTATGAAAAAATGAAAAAAGTAGAAACCTGAAAATGTGCATATGTCCCCCTTTAAAATTAAACAACACAAAAATACATTATTCTTGTATGCTCATAACTTTACCACATCTCTGTCTTCATTCATGAAATGAAGTGTTTTTTTTCTGGGCCGTCAATATGGTCACATTTGTTACAAGAATTGTACCTTTGGATAAAAGGTCGAAGACACAAACATAGATATCCTACATACAAAACATGCTTCCTTTCTTCTGTTTATTAACCCAGGAAACATACGACACTCAATATTTTAAAGATGTACAGCTTGGGTGTTAACGTTCACTCAGTATCACTATTGTTTCTCGTTAACACGTCTTTTCTCTTTATATCAGTATCAGTTTCAGAACCTCCCGTTTCGCCCTCATTACTTGTATGTATCTCCTGCTTTATTTCTCATACACACACACACACAAACAAAAAAACACACTATGGCTTTCATGTGCATTGATTCAATAACACTAAGGGGGCAGAATACATTAATGCATCCCAAAAGTCAACACCTTTGAGACTGAGGAGGGAAACAATAAAAAATGTATGCTGGGGAGTGAAAAGGCGGACCCTCGAGTAAAAAGAGCTAAATAAAGTAAATATATAATGTGAAACAGTGTGAAGACACTAAAATGGTGTCAGAGTCAAAGGTGAGAGTAACTTCGTCTTTTCAAATGCTTTTAACAAAGGCGGACAGGTAGATAGTGTGGTGTGAGGGTGTGGTGTATGTATTCATTCATGCATGCATGCACACATATATGCAGTATCTGTGTGGAGGTGAGAAAACAAAAGGCGACCTTCCGCATTTAAAGATACTTTCAGGAGGAGGCGACCAGATCACCCGAGGCTCTTATCTCAACAACACCTCTGGGCTCTGGGTGTGAGAGCTTTAATGTGCCTAAATAAATTGCAGCGTCCAGCCTTCTGCTGGATCGGGCTTTAAGAGACAGACACCTCGGGAGAGAAGTGGGTAAGGGCATTCATATAATAAAGTGTTTTTTATGGCTCGGGCTATTCTTCGTCTATATTCTGTAGTATAAAAAAATCCTGTAACTTGCACTTAGATCAGCTGAAACCCAGGGACCCAAAAAGAACGATGTTGGACATTAAACATGGCTCAATGGGTTTCATTTCCTTTCACACGCAACAAGTACGGGCTATTTGATGCAGGCCTGGGTCAAACAGCATTTGGAAAAAATGCTTTTCTTTAGCTCTGAATGTGGGATTTTCTGTGTTTTTTTTAATATTAACCTCCCATCTGGTACTCCCGGGAGGATAAAACAAACATGAAACATGTTTTCCTGAAATGACACAACTCAATTCTTTATTTTAACTGGATCCTTTAAAGTCTAATCAAAAAGGAACATTCAGGAAATCACTGACATGTAAAAGAAAAATGTATTGCAGTCGCAGTTCAGTCAACGAACTGGTCCTTGTATAAAACAGCGCTGACAATAAGACTCCCTGCAGCTGCTCTCACTTTTCTTGGCTGATGACCAGCGCTGATGCTCGGATGCGAGAGTCTCTCTTCTCTCTGTTCTGTTTCAGCCTGCGGAGCACCGGGGCCCTGCTGCTCTCGTCTGCCCAGGGATCATCTCCTGCTGCTGGGACACACAGTGGATCTGGCTTAAGTTAAGCCCAAAAACAAACAATGAGAAAAGAAGGGTGCAGCCGACCACGGTGATATGATAAAGCACTTTTTTCTGATTATAAATATTGCAGAGGCTGAAACACTCATTGCGTGCAGATCAAATGTTGAACCTGGAAGTGATCTGATGGTTACTTTTCACTCTTTTTCTTTCCTTTTTAATACATAAAAGCCTGTTTGCATGACTCCTTTTAAATGTCATGTCACACTGCATTACTATAGAACAATACTTTATATAAATAGCATTAGTAAATATTAATGCAATTCTATAGTAAAAAGCATGAAGTCATTCAAAAAAAAAGATAAAACAATGAAAATAAATGACAGGTAGGTCTTTCACATCAGTTTATTTCCCTATTAGTGGCCTCATAGTATTAAAGGAATACTCATTTTGGAGCATCCACCATGCTGCCAAAAGACCACAAAACTGTCTTATTATCTCAGTTTTTCAACCCAGATCTTATTTAGAAATGTCTGCCATAATATCTAACTTCCCCAACACAGTCTAAAAGGGAATCATTCAGGCTCTTAGTCTCCTAAAGTACAGCATGCCTCTGGCCCTAAACAGAGCACGGATAAGGACACACAAGAGGCTCCAGAAACAGTACTAATATTAACCAAAACCCATTTAACGAATGACAAAGAGACACCACATTGCAGCTTCATTCTGAGTGACAGCACAGCCTACCCTGTGTCTGGTCCTGGTTCTCCCCCATCGCTTTCCTCCTCCTCTGCAGCACCTGCAGCAGCTCCGCCTCCCCAACGTTTCGCCCCACTCCCCGTTTGGACGGCACTCTGCGGAGCTGCTGACGTTTTATGTTGTCCTGGTGTGTAGAATGGTTCAAAAAGTAGTTTAAAAGTGGCTCGAGCTACGGTTTATCAGGAGTGTTCTGCCTTCACAATGTGAGTTTGAGGACATTACCAGCATTCCTTTCAACTCCAGGATGGCTGACTTTCTGTTTTCACTCCTCTGGTCCTGCAAGAAGATTCGGGAATATGTTGGAACTCTTGTCATAAAGAATTAAATTAAAAAGTAACAAGTGGGTTTATGGGGATAACGGACCTTCCATGCGCTTTCATCCTCCTGTGAGCAGAGAAGTCAGAGGTTAGCTTTCAGAGTTTATTATCTATTACCAGGTTTTCTCTGGTCGTATAAATGCCACTCAATCGTGAAAGTAAACAAACAAACAAATGTAAAAAGTCTCCGTGAACATAATTCTTTCCACCTGTATTCTCTTGACGGGCTTCAGGATGATGCCTTTCTTTATTCTCTCCATCATTTCATCCACCGCTCTCGCCTTCATGTCCAACAAGGGTGCTGCTTTCGTAAAGATTAGAGATGGATGCAATATTTACCCCTTTAGGACGGTGAGCTTATTGTTGCATCTGACTTGTGTTCAAATATAATAAATGTAAAACCAGACGGAAAGTGTCATAAAAATCCAAGACTCCACTATAAATGATCAAATTCAGCGTCTCAGCTTCAGGGTTAAACGTATGTTTTTTATGCGACATCGTTGCAGTTGGATGAAAGTGTGAGACTCACTCTTTTGATCAGCTTTACTGGCTCTTTCTTTTCTCCTGCTGCTCAGGAAATCAAGTGAACTTGGCACAGAGTGAGAGAGGTCACAGGGGTCAAATCGTCATACGAGGTTAACTGGTGCTACAATTCATAATTTATAAGCACATTAGGGTGCAAAAAGCATCTGATACAGTGTATGAACAATAATGATGACCACTCTTACTTGGTGACAGCAGTGGGAGGGGGAGGAGGAGGAGGAGGAGGAGGAGGAGGAGGAGGAGGAGGTGGTGGAGCAGGAGTAACTTTCTCCTCTGGTTCAACAGTATCCTTCTCGCTCTTCAGCGTATCGTGTAACTGTCTCACTACAAAAGGAAGATAGTGAAACATTTCCTTCGATCGTCAGTATCATAAGCTAAGAGAACATCATCCCAGGAAATATGATATATATATATGATATATAGGATAATGATATTGATCCATATTAAATGAAACACCTGCCTGATCAGAGAAGGACACAAGCCTAAAGCTGCCTCACATGATCAGCGGTGAACCTGCTCTTCGCTTCATAAATATTTCAACTTTGACCTAAGTTGCAGCTGATCTTTCAAAGTGAAACCAGCGAGAGAACAGCTGCACGTTACGCAGCCACTTTTTGATGACGTATACCTGGCCGCGCTTTGCTGCTCCGCCGTCTTCGCGATGCTCGCCGCCCTACCTCGAGGTGAGCAAAGAGCAAATCTCTCGTCACGTGCAGGCAGCTGAGGAATGTATTTTTAGCCCCGAGACGAGGATTTTGTAGAAAATAACAGTTTCTAACAGGCAACGACAAGATGAATCAGCCAGGAAGCATTTGAGCGCACAGCTTGTAGAAAAGTGCCTGTGACGCCATTCATAGATTTCAATAAGGATGTTTTTGAAGCATAAATATGCTCACACCAGCTTATGAGCAGGGAAATCCAAATCTGTGCAGCGAGGTGGAGCTGAGGTAGGCGAGCGTCAGCCACCACTTCTTAATCAAGCCTCCAATTAAGCTTTAATATATCTTCCTAATCGCCACCGAACACACATTAGAAGAACTGACATTAGCTAATGAAACACAACACACAGCTTCGGTGTTTTTAGGGTATTTTTGCAAGGTGTTGCATGTCGTTTTTTTTGGGAGCCAACATCTAGAAGCCAGTGGAGGAGATTCCACTTCGTTCGCTCAGAAATGTTTTCTCCCCTCGCAGCTACCT
The DNA here is from genome assembly GCA_943593645.1 of Bovichtus variegatus. Classification (NCBI taxonomy): domain Eukaryota; kingdom Metazoa; phylum Chordata; class Actinopteri; order Perciformes; family Bovichtidae; genus Bovichtus; species Bovichtus variegatus. The sequence continues at coordinate 2,842,852 of CALSCE010010690.1, read as the reverse complement.
TCATCCTGGAGCTGTGTCACAGTGGCGTTGGCTTGGGACAGCTGAGTCTCTACGGCCTTCCTCTCCCGCTCGCTCTTCTCCAGCTCCTCTCTCAGGTTCTGCAGCTCAGAGAGGACGCCGCTCTCCTCCACGGCGCTCGGACTCGGTTTCACCTGCACACAGGGATGAAAAGAAACAGGAGACATGATGAAGAACATACACAGACCATTTCACTCTAGCATGACACACTCTTTTATCGCATCTACACACACCTGGTCCTGGTAATAGCGCTGTATATCACACAGGGCTGTGCTGATGCTGGAGATTTGCTCCAGCGCCTGCTGCAGCTGCAGGCCCGTCTCCGAGCTCTGCGTCAGCACCGCGCTCTCGCTGTGGGCCGCCTTCTGCTGCACCAACATCTAAGACAAACCAAATTCACCTTTTGACATCTTGAACACATCTTTATGATTAACTGCTTCTACCAAACTGGAAAAGGGAACCCATTAATGACACTGAGCCACAATTAGAGGGAAATAAAGTGAGATTTGAATGGCTGGTTGTTAATTTTCTCCCCCAGGAGGTTGTCACGATGCAGAGAAAGTGTTTTCAAAAAGGTGTTTGAGTGAACAATTACTTGGAATTACTCATCGGCGTCATTGTAGAATAGTAACAAACAGGATCATTTAGCTGTGAGACAAAGCATAATTTCCCCCACATTATGATAAGTGGCTTGTAAGAAGAAATGGCTTAATTCACTGAGAAAATTTGGTTCTTTCTTCTACGGAGTGACAAATAAATACACCAGCTATAGTTAATAATTGTGGCTTAGAGCTAATAAATGAGCAGAGTGCTATGAACAAACATTTTGTTGTTTTGCATGAGCTTGTGCGACGTTTAATATTGTATATATTAGGTAAAAGGTGATCAATTAAGATTATAGAGAACGTTACCACTAGTTTGGTCTCCCATGCACATCAAGTCACAGCAAACGACATGTGAAAGACATACAGCCACAAACACATATTCAAAGAGGACATTAATATATCTCGAAGCAAATAAACAAAATAAGCGATGCACCTAAAAACATGAACAATAAAAAAAGTTTTTAATTGCATTTTTGAATATATTGACATCTGAATCAGCCTTAAAAACCTTTTTTTTTTTTAAAGTGTAACCTGTGTGTAATTGTATGCCCTTCCTTGGCAGAAACAATACAAGAAGGCATGAGCTCAGTGTATTCTGGTCATATTGGATTCATAAACTGTGTGTCTGACAGATTGCAGACACTTCGTGAGAGCAGATTGGCGATCAGAAAACAGGAACTGTGAGAAAAAGTGGTTTTCATTTCTGTGTTTTCACTGTGACTGAAGCAGCAGGTTTTAGTGAGCTCTGTGTCAGCACACGGCAGCACGAGGCTCCTCGCTGCAAATTACACCGCTCTAATCTCGGGTCTCCCTTCAGCGGAGAGCAATTTTCACACAGCAATTAGCACAATTATTTCATACACACAAACACACAGACACAAGCACACAAAGAGACAAAGACCAACACACACACACACACACACACACACAAAAAAAAAAAAAAAACTCCAAATTGTTTCCTGTTTTGAGGCCCTGCGTCATTATACCACCATGCATCACAGAGGAGAGGTGTGAATGGTTGGTGTTTTCAAAACACATGAAAACAGACAAATAGTAGTGCATACAAGAGGCATTCAGCACAGGGGGGTCTTTTACCATGAATTGAGAGTAAAGGGAGGGGGGATTGTGTGAACAGTTGGGGGTCCTTTTCACAGGTAAGGACCCCTGCGAGGCGGCCCATTGTGCGCCTGTCCGGTAAATGGAGGCCGCTGCGCACAAAGGCGACAATTGCTATATGCTCGGCAAAACATAAAGGTGTCAGGCAGGACAGGTTGTGCTTAAAGAGCACTATTCTCCTTCAACGGCAGTGATGACCACTAATTATGGGGAAGGGAGTGGCTAAATGGGACGGGAAGGGAACAGAGATGTTTTTTTGAAAGAAAAGGCCTTCATTATAGGAGCAGCTGGGGCAGCAACAACTGTGCTGTGTGTCTGTGTGCTTGGGTATGTGGGTTTTAAGTGAATTGGTGTTTTCGCAGCTTGTGTACGAGTGTGTGTCTGCTTTTGTCTTGTGTGTGTGAACGCTCTGCCTCACACAGAGAGCCTGGATTTGACCAAAGTGTCATCGGTGTAAAAAAAAGAGAGAATGGAGACCCCTTCTCCTGTCCCGCCACATCAGCTGACAGCGGAAGTGTGTGTGTGTGTGTGTCCCTCTTCCACCTCCCCCCGTCTGAGTGTCCGTCTGTTTGCCGTAGCCGCCCGCAGGTCAACGCTCTTACGCTCCGGCTCCATTCCTGTGGCACGACCTGTCACCCTCACTATCTATAGGTGTGAATGCATGACAAAATGTTTTTGTGCCGTGCAGAAAACACACACACACGCTCAAACCTGGTGGGCAAAGACTTCAGCGTGCTGCCGGAGGCCCTGCTCCAGCTCCAGCTTCTGAGACATTTCTGTGAACTCCTCTGTGACAAGCTGGGAGACTGTACACGCACACAGACGCACACACACAAACACACACGTACACACAAAATTAAGTGCCATTTACGATGGCATTCATGATGTTTTTGACTGAGAAATTGAAAATGAAATACATTGAAATGACTCGTTGCTTAATAAATGACTTGATCTGCAGAAAATGCAACAATTTTGATAATCATGTGAAGTCATTTATGAAGCAAAAATGCCATTTATTCTCTCACTCAAGTCAAAACCCCAGAAGATAAAACCCAAACTATTTGTGTGGCAAGATATCACCGTGAGAACAAAAGTTGCTATTTTTGTAATTTGGGTGAAATGACTCTGACTCTGACATTTTTCACAATTTCTTGACATTTTCTAGATTAAAAAACGAATATCTTAGAATAAAATAAAAAAAAATGGATAGATCACTAATAACTAAAATAATTATTAGTTGAAGTCCAAATGTAATGAGGACTCACCTCGCTTGATTTTATTCATGGTCTTGCTCTGTTTGCTAATTTTCCTCAGTATGGACTCTTTCTCCTCGACCTCCAGGGCTAGCTGAGAGAAAAAAAGTCACATGATAAGACTCCAGGTACACACACACACACACACACACACACACACACACACACACAGACACACAATGAAGTACCTGCTCTTTGAGTTGGACCTGCTCTTTGCTCAGATCTTCTACTCGTTGCTCCAGCTGCAGCTTCTCAGTCAGCAGACCGTCCACTGACGCCTGCAGTTCTGACACACACACACACACACACAAAGAACCAGGTTTATGATGACTTGTAGACTTTGAAATCAAACACTGAATTACAAAAAATAATCCACTTCCTAAATCTGAGTCCAGTTTGCCTCTGATTATGCATGATTTGTGTGACACAAATATCATTTGATATACATTTTTTCCCCCCATAAGGTTTGCACAGGAAACACTGTGTGACCAAATCCCAAAGTAACACAAAAGTATGTCACCATAAACAGATCTGATAATAAATGCAATAATTAATTAGCTTACTTATTAATTGGCGGAACTGGAAATGTTTTTGATGATTATTTGGGGATTTATTATCAGGTGCCACAGATGCTAAAGGGCCTCTTGTTTATTATTGCTTCCTTTATTGCTAATCATATATACTCCTGACTGTTATTGGTAGGTTTTTGGCAATTTATTTTCAATTTGGTTATTACCGGACAGACAAAAAGAAAAGCCAGTAATCCCAGTTTGCATTGTAATTCTGAATGAGGTGAATTCCCATCACGAGCCGTGTTGTCTAACCTGCGATCTTTGCTTGACTCTCCAGCAGCAGCGTCTCCTCACAGAGATCGACCACGTCCTCACCGTTAACCGCGGGGTCAGCCTCCAGGTCAAAGGTCACGGCAGCAAGGTCTTCAGGCAGCTCGGGGATGAGTGGCATCATCATCATCTGGCTCTTCCTCTTCAGGACTTTGTTCTCTTTGGTCACCTTGGCAACAAGAGGAGACAATGGTGAGCCTGGAGGTCGCTGTGTGTTTTAATTTAAATCTATTTGTATGAAAATGACAAAGGTTGGAGTATATCAATCGACGCACGTGAAGCCCCTTGTCTCAGGACAGGAAAGGAAGTTAGGGAATGAAAAAGAAACATAGGGAAGAGGGAAAATAGCAAAGCGCATGTTTAAAGAAAGAGAAGGAAACAACAAAAAAATTAAACGAAGGAACATGGGGAAGTGAAAGAAGTAAAGAAAAGATCATTGCAGAGCAAAGCAACGAAAAAGACAAAAAAAGGAAAGGAAAGAAAAGGAGACGTAAGGGAAGGAAATGGCAGGAAACGGCACAGGAAAAGAAAGGACATATGGTACTGACATAGGGGGAAAGGGGCAGGAAAGGAAAGGAAAAGAGAGTAAAAGGATATAAAAGGAAAGGACATAGGGACGGAAATGACAGGAAAGGGCAAAAGGAAAGCAAGGAAACGAAAGGACAAACACTGCATCTGGTAAAAAGACATACTTTGACAGCCAGCACCTCAGCACTCTCCCTGCAGGAGCGCTCAATCTGGAACTGCATCTCCAGTACATTTATCTCTTTCAAGAGCTGATTGGAGACTGGAAATGAAAGGAGAAGACTTGTTAGTCATATAAGAGAGGAGCGATTTGAAATACGTTAGATGTCTACATGCATTTTATCCTTAATTCTTTCCATATTTGTGTCCATGCACTGGATCCTTTATATTGCCTATAGATGTGAAATTGAGTGTGACGCATGCTGGGACAGTCTCCACCCCCCTTTATGGTCCTGAATGGGGACAAGCAGGTGAAGAAAAGGAATAAATAATTCTCACCTTCCTCCAATTCAGACAGTCTCTGATTGGCTTCATCCCTCTGAATTTCCAGAATCTCACACTAACAATCAAAGAAGCCAAACAGGAGAAAGATCATTTACCTACCGACAAACATTTTATTCTATCATCAGACGGTTGAGGCGCCAAAATTGCATTTGTCCTTGTTAAGGTAATCAAGTTTGTTAAAGAGCTTTTTTATTTCGTCAATTTTCTTTTTTCAATTTTTTTTTTTACTTAAAAAATGCGAGCTGTGAAGGCAAATGATATGTTTTCACTGATTAAACATCCAATACTTCTTCAACCAAATAAGCCTGTCCAAATTGTGTGACATCTTTGGGAGTTTTTTTTACCATCACATGGGAAAAGCCATTTGACTTTCTGCAAGGTAAGAGTAGGCCTACATGTGCCTGAGCAGGATATTCAGCGTTTCCTCGCATGTTGATTGGTTCCTTTACGCTTTAGAAAGCAGCCTAAATTAAGCAGTAATGTACTGCCTGTCCCTCACAGTGATACCTGAATGTCTGCCTCGTCTTCAGAAGATAAACAACCCTCTCCGTCGGACTCTGTGGGGGAAAGAAAATCATCTTATCACAACAGGCAGATTGTCAAACGGGCCGCGGCGAGAGAGCCCAGGAGCCGAGACAATGAAAGATCCTCGCATCCTATCAACGTGACTGCTTGAGGAACATCACAAGGTCGCCTGAAGGAGGCTGGCGAGAGAAATACAGGAAGTGAAATCATAGAAGGAACCCGAAAAAACACATTTCACTTTCTGTTGCCTCTGACTCACAAGACTTTCCACATGCTACTTCACTTTATTCAACAAACTGAGAGCTGGGAGTTCTTTAAGCAAAAGTTTGACATTCAGGGAAATTCGCATTCTTGCTGAGAATTAGACGATAACGTTAATACCATTCAGCCAAGAAATAGTCCAGCACTTAAACCCCTATAAAACCAAATGTTTCTACCTTTACCTTTAATTAGTGACCTTTACAGGTGCTGGTAGGTGTATTTTGCTACCCTTGGACAGAGCCAGGGTAGTTTTTTTATTTATTTCCCCTGTTGCCAGTCTTTGTGCTAAGCTAAGCTAACCGGCTGATGGCTGCGGCTTCATACTTACCGTACAAACATGAGTGGTATTGATCGTCTCATCTAACTCTCTGCAAGAAAGTGAATTAGCATATTGCCTGAAATGTCAAACTATTGCTTTTAAGTATGAAACCAGCAGGCATTAGGCCTAGCTTAGCATGAACAATTAGCCTCGCTCTGTCCAAAGGTAACAAAATACACCTACTGTACCTCGTCTGTCCCGCACATAAACCTCCGTCTTTATGCTAAATTAAGCAGCGGCTTCATTTTTAACAGACAAACATGAGAGTGGTATTGATCTTCTCATCTAACCCTTGTCAGGAAAGTGAATAAGCACAATTCCCCAAAATGGTGAACTATTGTTTTAACTGTAATAAAGCACTGATTCATTCCAGCTAATATTTCATTCAAGCACTGTTTTTGGATTTCTTAAAGCATATAAAATGTCACAAGAGTGTGTTGAAATAATCGAATAAAGATGACTGAAAGAACATCTACTATTAAAAAAACAAACTATAAAACCTGCATTTATTGAATGAACAACTGCACAAAATGGAAGCATTTTATGGTTCATGAAAAGGTAATCTTGAACGTTTTTATTCACCGAATCTCCAACATTCAAGGAATAAAACCCCTCGATAATCTTACTCCACAAGTCCACAATAAATAACATGAATTATTTAGATACTGAGCAATCTTATTGAAATTGAAAAGGCCATCATGTGACTAAACTAAGAATCTCAGCACCATTTTAAATCCACATTATCAAATCTTACCTGCAGCTGCACTGTCCTCACCTTGCACCCACATCCTGTCGTCTGCACAGTTTAAGTTTTTAGCTCCTTGATAAACTAAATTAGGCTGCACATTCCAGCACAAACAAAAAACAGCTTTCTGTCTGAGCAGTAGTCGGCTTATTACGGAGGAAGCAAGTGGGAATTTCTGCTTAAACCCTCCCCCCACCGCCTGGATTTCAAAAAGAGGAACTTTTCATTGCACTCGTCAGTCCATTTGAACACAGTTTAATGTGGATGTATAGCCTAATGAAATAGCGTTTATAGTTTTTTTCCAGATAACTGTAATACAACATGTAAATATTGATAATATTCGCTTTTGATAGTATAGGTAAATTAGAGGACGAGGTGTTTGAACTTTTCCCCCCCTTTTTATGCAGTGAAAAGAGGAAAATGTAGCCTCTGTCCATGCATGTGGTCTCCAAGGGACGCCACTGTCTCTCTACTGCAAGATCAATGTCACTCAAGCAGCCGGAGCAAAGGCGATGCTGCTTTTTTCCCCTCTACGAGCATCTGTGCTCAGAGTTCATGACCTCCGAAACATCAGACCTGCCATGGGAACCGAATTCTGGGTGATAATTCAGGAGATGACGGTGGCATTGATCACACATATTCCTCCACTATGAATAATTGAATGTTTAATTTATTCAGCTGCCTTCCAGGAGTGTAATTCTACGAGGATGCAGAGAGTTGAGTTCTACTTGCATTTAACCATTAGTGGTTGCTTTAGCCGGCTTGGTGCTCCAGATGGGTGGGGTTCGGTCTGTCAGGGCAAACACAAGGTCAGATGGAGAAAAGTATCTTAAAGGATAAGGTTATTCTATATTATTCTGACTTTCAAAAAATCCCAGGAAAAGGCCAGTCTGTCGCTCAGGGCTTGCCTATTGGTTCCCACTGAAGATGTAAATCTTAAAAATAAATAAATAAATAAAAAAACAGCTCACAAATATAATTTCATTTTTACAGGTTCAGTAATTTCAGCTCAGCACTGTAGTTTTTAATCAAACAAACAGAAATAAATGGTACATTTGATGGGGACTATTTTCAGCTGTCGATTAATATACATTTGTATTTAAAGCAGCAGGACTGTATATGTGGGGTCGACTCCAATCACACAGTTCATTGTAATGAATTTACATTAATGTGCACATTGTGTTTTAGTTTATCTCTGTAAAATTCAGAAATTAAAAACATGCTTAATAGTGACCTTCAATAGCTGCTTTTTAAAGTTTTTAATTTCTAATGATGTTTTTCTTTTCTTATTTGCAAGAAATACGTGGGAAAACAATATTTAAATCATTCCTGGGGAAAATAGGTTTAATCTAAAATAATCAAAAGACCTCATTTGAATTATTGTTTTTAAATCACCTTCAACATGTACATGAAAGGCCCGCCCAGCTGAAGGATTTTTATCTGCTGTGATTCATGCCAGTGACGTCCTTGTGATTTAATGAGTCTTTTCTCTCTCAGTGTGTTGCTCTCTTTACAGGCACCACCTGAGCACCAAAACCTCCTCCAGCCTGTCACCCCGACCTTTACTAATGATTCTTCACCATGTTAATAAAGGTGAAATTGTCACTTAACATTAGCCGTTGTCTGGTGTTTCTTGCAGTGGGCGACATTGTCAGAAAACTCCTCATTAAAACTGGGTCTTTAGATTCTGGTTAAATAGAGACAGATAAGAGAGCTAGTAGTATTCATTTATAATAATCACAAAGACTATATAAGGCAGGCTTTGGGTTTCAGTGAGCCTTTGGCCTTTATGACACTTTGTTTTGTTTAATTTATTTTAGTCTGTGTGGCCATTTAAAAAAAAAAAAAGTCATGTATGTTTGTGAAGAAAGAAATGTGAAAGACAGTTGACATGAAAATTACAGATCATATTGAGAAATTAAAATATTTTCTGTAGTACTGTTTTTCCTTTTATGTATGACATATAAAAGGCTTTTTATTTATTTATTTAAATCAATATCGCCGCAATATCATCTTATAACAGCAATTTCCTTCTAAAAAATGTAAATATCAGAAAGATCAACACTGAGATTATGTCCTCGATATTTATTTCAGGGACTTCTGGAGTTTTTAGCAAACTCTTAGGAGTTCACACCCTACAATTAAAACTATTAGTAACACTTTACTGTGTGAGTCCCCATATTTAGCATTTATATAAACATTTAACAAATGGTTAATAACAGTGGAGTGGATAAAAGTGGAGGTTGGTGTATAAACAAATAATGAATGATAATACAGTGAAATAGAGTTGTATTACTATTAAATATCTTCATAGAAGACATTGGAGACAAATACTCTACATTAATGAGAAGGTAAAAATGTCTTTATAGCTACATACATTGTGTCATAAACCATTTATTGAATATAAAATATTATTTTCTTTAACAGAATCAGCATTTCCCACTGGAATCGTATCACTGACTGTAGAATCAAAAAGAATATCTTAAATGCTGACTCATGAGGAACAACGTGTGAAATGCATGTGTCAGGCAAGTGATAAGGGATTTGTTATCGATTAGCATACGTTAGCAATGTATGTTTTCAAGAAGGTGCTTCAAAATGTTTCTGTCAGAAGTGGGATTCGAACCCACGCCTCCAGAGGAGACTGCGACCTGAACGCAGCGCCTTAGACCGCTCGGCCATCCTGACATACATTCACCTGCAACCACAAATATACTAACTGATAACATACAGATAATATAATAGTTAACAAAAATGTTCTGGAAATTTAATGCTCCACACTCCAGTCCAGTAAGTGGCGGTAATGAGTTGCCAACCGCTAATAAACCTCAAAAAAGTGTTGGTCAGTCTGACCTTCCTGTGTTTGAAAGTGTTAATCCAATTTGGGGTATACACATTTAATGGGGCTTTGTTGGGGCTTGTTACCTTAAACCCGTGAATAGACTCACTTCAAAACCCAAGAAGCAGAGGGACGAGCAGACCCGAACCGGGCACTGCACTGAGTATTAATGACTGAACTCAAAATGTTTCTGTCAGAAGTGGGATTCGAACCCACGCCTCCAGAGGAGACTGCGACCTGAACGCAGCGCCTTAGACCGCTCGGCCATCCTGACTTAATTTTGGCCTGTTGCCCATAAATGTCACACACCTGCAGCAATGTGACATATCATAATTAAGATAAACAACGCACATTGCTATAGTTAGTACTCACAGCTTTCAAGCTAGCAGCTTGTGGCAAACTCCAGCGATGCTCAGAGAGTGCACGTGCAATGTGCGTGCAGGTAGGCTGACAGGTAGAGAGACAGGCAGGTAGGCAGGCAGGTAGGCAGGTAGGTAGACAGGCAGGCAGGTAGGCAGGTCGGCCGTCCAATCATTTCATTAGGCCCGAATGAAATGATTGGACCTGCCTGGTTTATTATATGTCATGTGACAGCCACAGACACCAGATTGTTTTTTCTTTTCTTTTTTTGTTCGAGCGTTTGATTTATTAATTGTTGTCGGGGTGTAAAGAGAAGAAAACTGTAACCCCTTAACAACCAGTTTTATTTCATGTTTAACGTGCGTGTAATAGCCTATTCAAACACAACACTCCTGTTTTTCACTTTTTTTATGGCTGCTGCTACATCTGCTCAGTCCATCAAATTAAAATATTTTAGATGTGTCATGGAGCATTTTATAAATATTTTTTTCTACAGAATTACCTTGAAATATTTGGTATCTTTAGAAATGTTGGGGTCTCTGTTAGAATTAAAAATAACATTTGAGGTTGAGTTTGTAATGAGTTGATCATGTGATCACCAGCAGGATAGGGGTATTGAAATAAATGTATATAAAAAGATTATTAAAGAATACAATAAACAGAAGAGCAATAAGTTAAAGTGTAGTTACAGCTATGAATGATTTAGTACAAGTAGAAATTAGAAATTAGCATAGATGCCATATGCAGGTCATACTGTAGCATTGGGTGCTTATTATTATTATTATTTGCACACACATAAAACAACATAAAATTATTTGTAAAAACACAACATCAATTATAGTCTTTATTTGTAATTAATCAAGTGGGTTAACATTAAAATGGATATATATCCATGGTGACAGACATGACAGCATGAAACAATAATAAAGACCAAATTAAAAGGTGTAGGCATCATCTTACTCTTCTTCTTTCAATTTTAATTAGTCTTAAAATCATTAAGAGTCAAGTTTTTTTCATGGTTCTCCTCCCAAGCTCTGGAGGGCCCTAAAAAAAAAAAAGGGTATTTTTTTTACCCTGCAGCTGAAACCCCAGCAGCTTGTCTTCTTCGTACACCACACATGCCTTTCATCCTGAAACTCTCCATCCTGGCAACCCCTCCCTCATCTGCATCCACACATGTCGTGTGGACTCAGAACTAAACAGAGGTTTAATGAAGCTGCGACGTCCGGTTTAGGTTACGACACGACCGCAGCATCTAGTTGTAGAATTGGACTGACGTGACAGAAATGGTTTGGTTTCCACTGATCTGATGTGTTTCTGAGCATGTGACAAACAGCTTGTGATTATCTGTGTGAAATGAGAAAAAAAAAATCTAGTAAAAGATTATGAGAGCGACACAAACACACTCACCTGCTCCGGCTCTGGCCTACTCAGCACTAATGACTGTGTGATTGGATTATCTGGGGTTTAGCAGCCCCACAGCTGCAGCTGACAGAGAAGCTAACCTGCAAAGGCCAAGCTGGGGTCAACAGGAGGTCACGACCTACGCATAAGATGAGGCCTTGGGCGGGACGGCAGAAGAGAGGCGGGGAATGAAAGAGGAAGGTGTTTGTTTTTTTGCGGAATAGTGACAGACAGGATCCACATTGCCGGGAATTCAAAGAGGAGGATGCTGAAAAGAGAAGAGTGGGGAGGAAAGATGAAGAGTGTTGGGAGGAGGGAGACGGGATGCGTTGTGACAGAAGAGCCTCGCACTGCTAGCCTCCTGGTGACTCCACTGTACTGCTGGAAACACAAACAAACAGGGCCGCTGCCACCGCCGGCTCCCTCCACTCTCCTTCTTCTCTTTCACACTTTCTCCCCTCTCTATCATAAAAAAAAAATGAACTGAAAATAAAGGATATCATTGCCCATAACCCCAAACTATCCTTTCACCATCTGCTAGGAGCCAGCAGGGATTTCTTTCTATAAGTGCTTAATGGGATGATTAATGTTTGGGCCACATTTACCACTTCATATTACATCACCATGTAGTGGACTATAACACACACACACACACACACACACACAGAGAATTATATGTGTAATTCCATATTATTTTCACACATTTTTGGATAATATAAAAACTCATTTTCTTCCTCCCTCCTTGTATATGCGTATGGTTTTTAAACTTTGGTGTTTTTCTTGCTGAACTGAAACGCACTTTGTGCTGCATCCTGTGCATGAACGGTACCATGTGACTAAAGTTAATTCATTAATTCATCCATTCATTATGTTACATCTTACACTATGTTATACTATTAACTATGTCATATTGCTGTATTATACCATATATTTTGGTATACTATACTACTATATGTACCTACCTTATGTCTCATAGCCCATACTATATCATAATGTACCATATTATACTATATTATGTTAATATGTTACATTTATTCTATAATATTTAGACACAGTACAATTACATGATCATATGCTCAACACTGCTGAAACAACCAAAATTCCCCGCTGGTTCATGTGACTGTATTTTATGAGTCACTGATGTAGGAGACACTATTTCAGGGTGAAACTATGTCATTTACTAGAGGGAGTAAATGACAATACTCTCAGCGCACATTACACACAAACACACACTGATCCACTGAACTGAGGGAAAATATTCACAGATGTGTGCTGCCTTCTGTTATTGAGCATCCTGCAAACTCTCCAGACTTTCCAGGAGAAGTTCTCACCTGCAGCGCTCAAAATATTTCATTACAGTAATCGTTTTAAATCCAGAGTTTAGGTGGATTTCTTCAGGATTTCATGTAGTTTAATTGTACATCCATTGCACTTTTGTATTTAATGTATCCATTTTCTAACTTATTCATCCTGTAAAGGGTTAAGTTTTGTAAGAATACTAATGTATCGTGCAGTAGTTTCTCTTTGTTTTAATGTGGCGGGTATCAAATATCCATAGTCTTTGTCTAACGTGTGAAAAACAAATCCCTGAAGCCAGCACCGAACACTCGTTGACTCTTAGTCTCGTTTACTAAGTCTTAGATCAAATACTACTCGATATAAATCATACTTTATATTGATTATTGTCAGTGGTGGTTTGCAGATAGACTGTAATGTGCCTCTGTCGCATTAAACACTGTTGTGTTATTTCACTTTATTTTCAATTGGTTCCATTTTCATGCTTTTTTAATCGCTGCTGAATTTTGCCTTTTTAGATTTTTTTGTGGTTATTATATTTGCAAACCTGTTGGTCTCAAATTCCACATTCAGAGATGAATAAAGTACTTTGAATTGAATTAAGTTGAACCTTTTTTGACTTTATTTAGGCAAGGTTCTTGGGTAGCTGCTTCTGTGTCAAGCCAAAAATTAAATGACTGAAATTAAAAGGTTTCTCTTATTTCCTTAAAAAGAAAAAGGGATTTGTAGAAAAACATGTTTATACTCCTCAAGTATTTCAGTATCTTCACTTGTATATCAATCCTGATATCGGTCATTTCCAACAACACGCAGGTGTATTGGACATAGTAAATACAAATGAGAAGAAATTAAACTTAACAAAATCCTATAAAAAAAAAAAGTCCCCTATAAGTCTGATCACTTTAAAGTCACCATAAACTTATTATAGTTTATATCTATTATAGTCCTTAGTTTCACCTTTATAACACTTTGAACTGCATTAAACAGTATGTTTGTTTGATTGATGTATTCTTGTTGCATTGTATATGTATTGTCATAAAAAGTCTAACTTGGGACAAGCAATGCAAACGAGCTTTAACCGCCGTGATTTATATGATGTTTATCTATCCCTGCAGGAAAATCCTAATCTAAATTTATCAAGGCCATAGTTAATGTGCTTTCTTCCAACAGGAAACACACTTACACACTTACAAATGTTAAGGACAGGACAAATATCCACTCTCTCAGGCTGTGTGTGTAAAGCTTCGGCCGGTGGTTTTTGCACCCTGAGATCTGTAGGTGTCACTCTAACTCTGTGATCTGCCACCTGTTGCTGTGCCACATTTCTTTTACAGCCTCTTCCTTCAGTGCTGAGCTCGAAATCTTTATAACTGCAGAGGAAGATATTTAACTCGGGATTTGAATAGAAAAATAAAACAAACACTTCCAAAAACGTTTTATCTTTAAATAAGACGTTATGGGCAAGACAAGGCAATTTTATTCAAAGAGCATTATTCAGACACAAGACAATTTAAAGTGTTGCAGGGGCATAGAAATAAATTAAATATATTAAACATAACTCTTTAAGAAAATATTTAAACTGCTTTTAAATCCAGGTTTAAAACATTGTTTACTTTCCAACAAATTAGAATCCTAACTTATTTTTTAATATCTAGCTATTATTATAGTTATTTTTTTTAAAAGCTTTTCAATATGCAATTTCTTTAAAGATTTGAAACTATTTATTGGCTTGTTCTCGCTTCTTTTCTTTGTTTTTATTGTCTTTTAAAATGAGCTGACAGTTTTAGCAGACGTCAGGTGTTCAGGCAGCTTATTCCACAGGTGGGGAGCAAAGAAACTAATCGCTACACATAACGAAAAACAATCAATGTTTCTTTGAATAATGTTGTATTAACTGTACTAATTGTGGGGTGTGTGGATTCTATACATTTTTTATTTGCTATTTGTTTATTTTGTCCAGCACTCAAGTAAAAGAAAAGAAAAAAAAGAAAAGGAAATTGTTTCATTTCTCTGCTCATGCCAGACTAAACTCTAGAAGTGTGCAAGAAAAGAACATGTCACTATAGCCACTGTACGCCATACAAAGTGCCAGACACACTGTCAGTGTCTCCGGCTTTTGCCCGTCTCACAGTAATGATGTCAGAGGGGAAGCCGTCTGCTGCACCCGGCACAAAGTGGCACAGACGGGCCCGATCAGCGTCTCCGGGTCATGGCAGGAGAGGAAGCAGGGTGTCTGGTCATGGCGGGCACACAGTGCCACTGTCTGCAGCCGAACACTGCAGTTCACACAGATACATGCGGTCACACACTGCAGCTGATGGAGCCGTCTGTCTGTTAACAGCATACATTAGCATAATTTTCTTTGTTACAGAAAATTATTTCATCACCTCTTGCTCTTTAAAATCCTAACTTGCTGGACGTTTAGTCACCTCACCTTGATTGCTGCTTATTTTCTCTTCAATAAGCGTCAGAGCCAATTTGTTCTCATCAGTGTGGAACATCATTTGACATCAATTACCTGATTGCTCAAAACACACTCTTATATCTCCCGAATGCTGGTTTTAAATGCAATCACATCACTCCTGTTTTAAATGACAATGATCTTAAATTTACGACCTCTTTTTTCTTTTGTCTTTTTTTTTTTTTACTGCAAACGGACATACTTGAATGACGTACAAGATGCAAGATAATCAAATAATTCTCGGAGGAGAGTTGTCATCTGATTACTAATATGCACACATATTGATATGCTTTATGCTCAACTAGTGAGGAAATTATAAATATGCCTCTATGTAAGTCTTTAAAGGGCAAAGGTCACGTATGCATGTGCAGGCTGGAATGAGAGCCTTATTTGGTGGTTGTTGAACATATATATGATTCTCACATTAATTTCTCTCATCTTTCAAACTTCCTCTGCTTTCATTCTCTCGTTCAGCTCAAACTGTGCACTGGTCTCACAGCTTTACGCAGTCGCTCTACTCACAAGGTTACACTCTCAGTCAATTGCAGAAGAATTGAAAAAAAAAAAGAAACGGGGCAGGTTGAATGACACCAGACGTGAAAAACCATTTCTCCCCCTCTCTTCCATCATCCCCATCATACCATCACTCCTCCCTGCATTACCACACGTCTCATTCTTGATTGTTCCTCTCTCGCCTTAACTTGTCCGACCCTCTCATCATTACTTTGCATTTCCTGTTGCTCCTCCTCTCTCTGCCTCTCCTTCTATCCACTTTGTCTTTCTTTCCTCTTTAAAAAAAAAAAATCAAATCTTAACCTTATCTGCTATAACGATATTCCAACTTTAAAAAAGTTCGGCCACTTTTTCTCCCTCAATATTTCCATCCTATTCCCTCCCACTTCCTCTTCCTCGCCTTTTCTCCTCCCACTCCCACATCTTCCTATCCATCCCTTTTTTTCCCACACCTCAGTCTTTATTCACTCTTCATCTTTTTTCCCTACCTCTCCTCCTCCTCCTCCTCTATGTGCAGCTGGTGGGGCCCTTCCATTAGTCCTGACATGCAGAGGCACTGATTCTGTAAAGGTCGTGACCCCTCGCAGCGGGCTTCGCCAGGGCTTAGTCCTACACACTCACACATCTGCGTGCCCCGGGATGCCCACTGCATGCATAACTCACCCTTTATACACACACACACACACACACACACACACACACACACACACACACACTGCAACTGTGGCCTGCTTTCATCATGCTGACAAGACTTAACCCCTCCCTCAAAAGCACCAACTGACTGCCCAGCTGCTGTGGTTGTAAGTGTGTGTGTGTGTAATCAGATGTGTAGTGGGAGAAATCCTGCTTAATTGGACTGCTGCAGGCTTGGGAAAGACCCACAGTCACTCTCTCCCCCCCCCCCCCCCCCCTTTTTGTCGTCCACCTGTACTCTTTATAATCCTGTGTCCTACAGTATTCTGCACAGCTGCAGTGCATGCAGGTGTGCTTTGGGAATCCACTCAAATGTAACACGAAGGGGAAAAAGAAGCTCAGGCAAATGACTTTTTCATCATCAATCATTTACAACATCAGCAAACAGGCACTTATATTTAGCCACAGTCATCAGGTGTGCCGGAGTCGTGTGTCATTTCAAACCGCGCAGGATCAAGTGGTAGCATGGACAACTAAAAGGCAGGCGGAAAAAGATAATAATCAAATCAACACACCACACGGAAATGAACATAGACTTGCTTTCTTATTCCCTGACGAAAGTGTGTTAACTGGCCTGTATACACTGTGCTCGTCGTGCTCATGTTGTTTTGTTAGTGTTTGGTTTGCAACAAATGTTTTTTTTTTTTTTTTTTTAAAGTAATAATGCTGATAAAGTTGATTCTCCATGATGTGTCTTTCCAGAGAATTTCAACATAACAGTCTTTAAAAAAAAACATAAAACCCCATTTTGCATTTCTTGAGTATATTTAATGTAATGTAATTACCTTTTGTAATTGAAAAAAAAAAGTTGAAACTATTTTGTAATGTCTCTAAATAAAGTTAGCACAGCTTCTACTAAATAGTAACTATAATAAATATTATAATATTATAATTATTATAATAAATATAATAAATACATTACGATGACACAAAAACAATATAAAACCTGAAAACATTATTGTAGATTCTGTAGTCTATTTTAATGTAATTTATCAAATTAATTCTGTGTTCAATATTTTAAAGAGGATAATACTTTATTTAATGTTAAGTCAGTGAAAAGAAAATTATAGTAATGAAATATATTTACCAGTGGAATTAAAAACATTTTTTTAAGTGATGTGCTACTGCAATGTTGCTTCTGGGATTTGCAGTAAAATTATTTTTTCTTAAATTCTAATATATATTTCTATTTTATTCCTTAGTGCTTCAACAACAGGTTAGTTTATGAGAAAGTGTCATCACTCAAGAAATGCAGGATCGAACCCAGACGCAGACAAAGCAGGCAGACGGGATGAATTCAGTGATTTATGCCAGGAAGGCAAACAAATCCCGAAATCTAAGGTTTTCAGGTTCCAGTCTGGAGGGGATCAGAGGCTCGAAAGCAAAATGTAAGAAGCAACAAAACAAAAAAGCAACTTGGCAACGTGGCGAGGAACGAGTGGAAAAGGGCTTGTTGAATATCTGCATGGCTGATGAGGACAGTGGGAAGAGGTGTGTAGATGGGTGGGGAAGTCAGGTGATGGGAAAAGAAAGGAAAGTCCGAGGGCATCTGGTGGATGGATGGAAAAAGGCAATGAATGGACCGGGGGAGTAGTAATGTGGCAGGACAAAAAAAAGAACGTGGCTAAAAAAAAAAAAGAAAACAAGCGACCAAATGAACAAATTAAAAAAATGTAAAGAACAAATACACAAAAGAAGAAGTGTGAGAAGTGTAACTACACATCGTGGCGACACAGACCACAAACAACTGCGATTGGTCCGCTTGGTAGCTACGGCTAGCAATTAGCCTAGTATTAGCTAGCCCAGCTTTACCATGTATTTGTGTGCTGTCATACACATTTTTGTGAGCTAAACATTTCAGGTTTTGTAACTTGCTGTACTACTGCTCCAACTTCAACATGATCCACTCAGTTTCAGTGGCCGTAGTTTGAAGTACACAGAGAAACACAGAGTCATAGTAGCCTCAGCGCCAATTAGAGCTTTGATGGTGTAATTGCAGAGTGACGCAGACACACCTAGTATAATTGCTCACAACAGTGTAGTCCACGTACGTAGGCTCTAAGCAGAACCTACGCACAACTCTAAATAAGCCTGAAGAGCACATTCACAAACACACACGCACACACACACACACACACACCTAAACGGAAATGTGGCTGGAGAGAAGGGACAGAGGGACGGACAGTGACAGCATGCTCCAATGCTGATTTTCAACACCAATAATAAAGTGGCAAAAAGTGGATGTTTTACTGACTAAATATCCCCGCAGCAATTCACAGTTTAGTGTCACCTTTTTTTTTTTTTTTTTGGATTATCAACCTTCACAATAAACCTTCATGCTGTTCTATTTAAAGAGGTGCAAAAGATGGTTTCTGAGGGGTCTAACATACAGTATGTGCACCCTGTGGTCCTTCTGAGTAAACATGAACACGTAAAGCTCCTGCACACTCTGCAGATTTACATACTGAAAAACAATTTCCCTCCACATTCCCGCCCCCCTTTTTTCCTTCCAGTATATGTCTTCCTCTCATTTTACCACTGTTTTAATCCACTGAACATCTCCCCTTCCACAACTCTCCTCTTTCATCTCAGTCATCTCTCTCCTCCTCGTTTCCTCCTCTTCCACCCTCCCCCCCTCCCCCCCCCACTTCATGACTCCCTCCTCCCGCTCTGAGCCCGTCGCTGCTCACTGTAACTGGCAACTTTGCTTCTCTTCCCTTTTGTAGTGGTGACAAAAGGGGCCAGTGCCCTCTCGCAGGCTATGTTACAGGCTGTCACATGAGGCGGACACTCTGGGACGACCCAGCGTTATCTGCTGTGACAACTCAGATTACTTCCACAGCCTCCCATCTGATCAGCACATCCAATTCAATTAGTGGTAATTAGTCCTGGTCCTCCCCCCCCTGTGTCTCTACAAAAAAGCAAAGCTGCCGAGCTTTGAGCAACTCGCTCAACCTGGCAGGCTGGCTGGTGAACAACTTTGGAGCGACTTGTAGCTCCCCCCCTTTCATCCCCCAATTACCCTCACACACACACACAATGACTCATTCACACATTCATACTCATATTCACCGCCAGAGCACATATTCAAAGTGACACATCACATAGAAACCAGAGTTTTTCTGCACATAAACTCCCACACATCCAATTCAGCAGCAACACAGAGGGACGTGCATGAATGCGATGCAAAATCTGCATCTAAAGAAGTATTCAAACAACATGAAAGCAGCTATAATGAATATTTTTATAATAACAAAGAATCAACACGTAACGTGTAGGGTGATGCTAAAAGCGACAAAAACACAGATTTATCACTTAACTTTGCAGTTGTTCTCAGCTTTATGGAGCGTTTAAGAACCTTTCAGCTTATTGTTTTGGTATTCTGGACCTGTGCAACTGTGCTGAAGTTTCACTGCTGTCTTAGCATCAACAGCAGGCAACTATTTTTATCAGGAAAGCTTTAAAAAGCTACCTCGTGCTAGCCGCCATGCACCAAATGGTAGACAGTCAACGTTAGCAACTAGCTGGTAAACGTATTGGAGCTTTAAGCTGCTAACTAGCCAGATATTTAGAGATCAAAGCAGAGAGACTTACATTTGCCTATTGACAAGAAACTCTACTTAATATAAATGCTAATGGTGTCTGTTTCTTCTGGATGTGTAAATTGTCAAACAATTTCAGCACATCAAATTAAAAGATGCTAATATGTCTTGTTTTTGTTGCCCCTGAATAGACAAAAAAATCGGTTCAAGTCACTCAGTTTAGTTCAGTGTTTCTCAACATTTTTGGATGGTGACCCCTTAATTCAAAGCCACTTGTAGCCTCGCATCATTAAAAATGTCTCCTGTGTTTTTTTTTTAATTTGTTTTATTTCAATGATTTTTAGCTGCATAAAGAGATGAAATTCCAAATCCATTCATTCAAGAAGTTAAAAAAAGCAGATTTGCGAACCAGAAATATGTTGCTTTTCTGCTTTCATCTCCTATTAATCATCTGGTGACCTCTCAAGTTCATCTTAGGACCCCTTGTAAGGGTCCCAACCCACAGGTTGGTAACCAGTGGTTTAGTTGTTAAATTCAAACAAACAGAGACACATTCAAACAACTAAAAAACTTGTGAGAAAACATCAGAAAAAAGTGTGCACCGATGCCCTCTGGTTTGTGGAACGCCTTTGTGTGGCGCCCACCCCTTCTTCCCCCATACTCACCCCTTCCCCCCCCCTCCTTACTGTGGGCCCGAAAGCACACCTGGCCTTCGCAAATTAGGGCCCTGAAAAACCAGCGAGCGGAGAGAAAAGCGGGATACATGGTGGAACGAGGGGAGGGGAGGGGGGCGTTTGGTCGACGGGGTCTTTCAGCATTCCGATGGAGCAAAAAGTTAATGACGGCTCTATTGTGTTGTGAGAAAGCTGGCCGGAGGGGAAGTGTTACAGGGAATCACGGCCTATGCCAGTGAGCAGTGACAAAAGGGGGCCGGCCATAAGTATGCAAGTATGTAAGTTTTTACCATATTTATATCGCTTACATGGTCGCTTTATGTTGCGTTGAAAAAGTGCACTCACTCATCCTCGCTTCTGAAACAATGCAAATTTGTTTGAAGCGGCAAATCGGCAAATAATGAGAGGACTTTGTTTTCCTGGGACAAACACATCAAGGTTGTTAAAAAAAAAAGGCCTGAATGATCTTTTCGACCTAAGAAAAAGAGAAGAAAATGTGTTAATTTCCTGTTGATTTTTTAATCATATCCAATCACTTTCTCGTTCCTTAACTCCCTCCCTCACCTCCCTCTTCATAAAAGCCGCCCTAACACGCCCGCCTTCCGCGCAGGCCTTAATGCATGCTGACAGCTTCCCTCCGTAATTGGTGATCACACCCAGATGGATGGTTCCTTAATTTGCTGTTCCAAATAAAGCCAGGCAGCTCAAGGGAAAAGGGGCAGCAGGGGGAGTTCAGCTGCGGAGGTGGTGGTGAGGGGGATCCTTGATTTGTTGGTTATAGATACAAGAGCAGTAAACACCCTAGGCTTCGGGCCCGACAGTTTGACCAGGCTTTTGTTCACACGTCCGTTGAAAAGCAGAGAGGTGCCCCCTCCTCTCCCTCAGACCCCTCCTCCTCCTTCCTTCCTCTTCCCCAATAATCCTGTTGTGAGCCCCTGCTCCGGCTCTCTCACTAGGTCCCTCTGTTTTCGGTCCGGCACGGAAATGCTTTGCATGAGGATGTATGAGTGTGTGAGTGTGTGGGCGCCCTGGCTCTGAGGCGAGGGCAGGACGAGGAAATTATCTCTTGTGTGCATGTGTGTCTTTCCCTTTTCATTGACTAAACGGATTGCTGCAGTCCGAATGGAGGCAAAGTGCTAAGTGAAGTCCCTGAGGTTATAGGTTGCGGTCCGGGTAGGAACCTCGGTTCATGTGTGGTCGTTTTTGGCTCTATTGGGAGGACACAAATAGGGTGATGGACTGGGTCGAGGTGGAGACCCCCTGTTACTAATGAGGGCAACCTGCAGTGACCCCAGGGGTGTAGAGGGTCACGCCAAGGTTGATGGGATGATCCAAGTGTGAAACCAAGATTTAAAAATGAAACATTTTAATATGTGACACCAGCTGGTCTCACAAAATGAAAGTAAAACTTATTTTGGACTTAATTAAATGTAGGCCTACAATAGATAAGATCAGAAGGCAGATGATGCAGCATTAACCATCAAATAATCACTTTAAATATAACAAAAAACAACCCTTAATTTAAATCTTACATAATGTATCTTTAAAGACCCTTTGACTTTAGATCAACAAGTTTACTTGTATGTTGAAATACTGAGCGATGACCATTGGGTAACCTGTAATTTTCCCAATTAAAATAATTGCATTGCCTATTCTAATCTTAGCTTAGCACCCATTGTGGGTAGAAATAAAAATAAAAACACAAAGAATAGAGCAAAAGTGTGAGGAATATATTAACATATGCTGCAAATGTTAGCATGCTAGGTGTTACTACTAAAGCCAAAGAGCGTATCATTGGCTAACTACATTATATTTTATGTAGTTAGAGGTGACATTACAAACAGGCCTGTTTGCTCCTGGATGCTACTATATCAGATGTTAAGCTAACTTTAGCAGCTGTCATCATTCTCAAAACTTTTTCTCTCGGAGGCCTAACTTAAAATATACCTAAAAAATATATTTAAAAATAATTGTTTTTAAGCAAACAATTAAATAAAAGATGCAATAGCCTACTGACTGTAGCGCTACACTGCAATACAAGAACAATGTAAGTTAGCTAGCACTAGCATGCTAGCTAGTGAGACTGCTGACTTTTGGCCTGGGACCTGTTAGCTTTAGCATATTAGCTATTACCATACTAGCTGTGTCATGTTTGCAATGATCAAATTCATATTCAAGACACTAATTTAACATGTTTGTAGATTTGAAACGAGATGGCTGAAAGCACTAAAAAGGGGCTTTTTTTTAGGGGCTTTCAGCCAAATCATTGAGTTAGCGTTATTAACGGTCGTCAGTTAAAGATTAAAAACCTGCCTTTGGTATCTTCTATCTTTTCAAAAAATATAATGAATTTTGATCAGTATGCCGCTGTTATTGTACGTTTGAGGAAACAACAGCACTTGGGGCTTAGCGAGCGGTCAATTAGGCTACAGTTCTTAGAATTATTTGCCTGGAAGAAAGGATTAAGAAATGTAGGCTGAAGCACAAAATCACATGCCATAGTCACATAAAATATAGCTAAGAGCACACATAACACAGTTCAATAAAGCGAGCAGATGAAATTGCTGACCATCATGAAAAAAATCACTCAAAACTGCTTTAGAAATTAAGCAAAGGCACGATCAATATCTGCCTAAAGAGACAGTGAAGGGACACATATATCCTCAGGAAACTTCATTCATATGAGACGAGTGCTCTTAAAGCTTTCAATGAGATACTTAAGACTCCAGTGTAGCGACAAGTGACTGACATTTAAACATACAAGGACATAGACACTCTCTATTAAGATTGTCTTATACAAAATAGTAGTAGTTTCTTCGCTCTCCTCTTTCTTTCAGACTAAACGCTGTATTTTTCACCACGGACTGCACTCTGCTCATCATCACCTCACCTGTTATTTCCTAAAAGGACTTTACTTGTGCCGTTCTAAATAACATCTTACTTCTCAGTGTTGCTGCATATGTAATTAGCTATTGTCGGTTTGCCTTGCCAGTTCAGTGAGTCTTGAAGTATGTGATGATGATAGAATAAAGGAAGATTTCTGCACCTTGCATTCATTAGTGGCGGAAGCACTCTGCTGTGCATTAGCGCTCTGCATTAGCCCACTCTTGAAGTGAAGGGACAGGAAGAAAGTGAAAGACATTATGTTGGATTTAAAAGCAGAATACATAAATTTTCCTCTAACTTAATGAGAGTCCAAGGTTTCAAGACTATTTGCGGTGGTTAATGGTGAAAGATCATTGCTTTAGAGATTGGGCGCATTGTGCTCCAAGAGACAAACAAAGGTGCCGTCTTATGTCCTTGAGGTTTGATCACTTTCTGAAAACCGACTGACCTAACCGAGGAAGACGAGCGCAGGAATGGCCGCCCCCACAAAAGCAGCTTTACAGCCAAGGCCAAAGTCAATCTTCAGCTCTGTCCAGTCATTCACAGCACAACACAAAACAACGCTGGAATGTTCTTGATGCAGTCGTCGCTTGTTTCATATCATCTGAATGCACGCTAAACTTTCATAAATTCAGAGGTGAAGAGGTGATGCAAACATGTTGCGTTTGGGTGCAAAGACAAAATAAGAGAAAAGGGGAAAGTGTCCTTGAATACAACAGAAAAGTGTAAATTCCAAAGGAGATTAAGGTCGCAAAACCATAGTCATGAGTGAAAATAGGAGACCTCTCCCCTTGTCACACCATTGCTCAGGTTTATTGTGCAGAAGGTTCAAATACAATGTGTTGTCTCGACTCTTCAGCAGCGCTTCTTTGTACGTAGAGGCATTCAGCTCTGTGAAAGGTTGAAAAATTGAAAGCGGGAATAGTTCAGTGACGTGCTGTCATTGTGACACATATGTCAGAGTGTGTGGGTCACAATGCCACAAAATACAACAATGATGGGTCACCGACAATTCTTTGGTTTAAATGTTTGTCCACATATTTGACCCGTGTTAGGCCTTGACTCCAGTGTCTGCAGATGGGACTAAAAATATGCTTTAAAAATATTTTCCTTCCTCCGAAAATGCAACAAAGCATCAGTTAAAAAAAGAAATACTTGGCGATATGAAAGCATATAATTGTGCTATAAAATACGGGATTGTTTGAACCTCGCCCCTAAGGTGCATTTGATAGCTGTCCTATAGCTCTCGATCCTACGTGATCCTCACGAGCTCGTGAGTTGTGGTGCCGTTTCTGGGGTCAAGAACAAACTTTTAAGCTCAACTCTATTGTAAACACAGCTATATTTAGATATACTACATATCATTTCTAGGAGACAGGGTTGTTACATTGCTCTAAGTGTCTCAACAGGCTTTTTTCACTGTGGACATATTGACTTGTTATAGTAGAAAAAGCACAGGTGTTACTCAGTGTCCCAGTAAGCCGTGACAGTGAGTCAGCATGCACTAAAGCGGGACCCTGAAACTAAAGCAGCTAAATGGCATTCAGCCATCATTCATTTTGTAATTAAACCTGTGCTTTCTCTACTGTGACATGTCAAAATGTCGGCCATTAAAAAGGGGCTTTGATGCTTATATTGGACTCCGTGAGATGCACATTTTTTCCCTGGTTTTAATTATTATTAACTTTAATTATTAACTTTATGTTCTCTCCGTTATGTCTGTTTATTTAAATCTTTTTTTAAAAACTTTTTTAAGTTCAGGATCCAGAGGTTGAGGAATGGGGTGGGGTGGTGGGGGAAGTAAATTCTGGTGTTAACTACATTGATTGTATTTTTTGTTTTTGTCATGGGAAAAAAAAGGGGGGGGCGGCTATAAAACCCATACACAATTTACCTTTTAATATTTAACATGAATAATATATAGTACGTTTCAATGCACACATTTCCCTGCCTTCCCAAACACGTTATGACTCCTTCTTCCCCTCTTTCATCGTCTCACATCCTTCATCCAGAAAAATAAATAAATAATAATAATAAATCCTTCCAGTCAGTCGTTTCCCCCTCTCTCTCTCTCTCTCTCTCTCTCTGGAAGATTTTCGTGTCGGTTTGGTTCTCACAGGAATGCAGCTGTGAATCTTTTCGGCGAGCTTAAGCCCGACTCTTGTGTGAATCGTGTCAAAACAAGCAGACATCACTTAGTCCACGAGAGCTGAGAGAGGCAGGCGGGCTTGGGGCCTCCGCTGAGCTGTCCGGCCCTTAAGGTCACCTGGCAATTAACCTCTGACCGGGCAGCATTTCCCCGGCTGAATTTCTTAACGTTTCTTTCGTCTCACACTTCCTCTACATTTCTTTGAATATCTACTCCTTCTTTTTCGACACTTTCCTGAACCGTTAGAGCGCGACACACTTTCTTTTCGTCGATGCAGCTTTTTGGTTTGTTTTGTCATTTGCTTCCCGAAGAACTTTTGTGGTTGTCATTATGTACGTGCAAAAGCATTTACAAAATCTAAACTGTAACGTTCATGCTCACTGAGGTTGCTCAATAGCCGACAAATCCAGCTAGTAGTCCATCATTTTCCTCTTTCATTTCCCTCCTTTAACCCCTCTCTTCGTCTGCTCAGTCAAACTAATCCAAACCCTCGCTCTCCTCTCCCCCCCGACTACGCGACCCATGACCCTACGCACCTCTTTGAATGTCACATGACCGTGCAGGTGTGGAGGGGTCTCGGCCCCGGACAACCCCCAATTAGTGACCCTAATTAGTGGAGGGGCCCCCCTGATGGGCCGCTGAGCTGCTTTATAGGAGGAGGAGGGGGAGAAGGGAGGGCAGGGGGAGGAACGGTGGGGGTGGCAGGAAAGTGATGCATTCCTAAAGGTCTGTGGACCCTCCAGAATCACACACAAACACATACGGTGGTTGTTAAAAGAAAAAACACAGCCAACATGGAGCTGAGAGTTCATTTGTCGATGCACAACAAACAGCGTCTGAGTGCTGATGTGAAAGTGATCTGGTGCTCACTTTTAAATGAGACTAGTGGGAAGCAGCAGGTACACATGACAGACTTCAAGCATCTTTTCATTTCTTTATTCCTTCAATTCTTTGCTCCATAAAGGGATAAATTACTATTTTATTGTTTTTTTTTTGGGTAAATTACACAGAATGTGAACCACAGAGATGTCCTTTTTCTTCATTTCTGTAAAATGTCGTAAACATATAACGCAGTCAAATGTCATGAGCTGTGGTTACATTAAAGACATAATGAAATAAAAAGTGCTAAATTCTTATTTTACTTTTTCTCTTATCCTGGAAACACTAAGAACAATAAGTCCCTCTGTTAAACATTTATAACCTGAAAATAAACCTTTTGATAGAACACACTATAATGTAGTTTTATGCAATAAGGACATTTGTAAGTGTTTAATGTACATTAATTGTCAGTAATTACAATTATAGTGTTATTATATGCTAAATACACGTCTGAAAAGCATTATTGAGTGTTTTTACGGCAAAATCCCCAAAACTTTAACATATTTTTGATGACATCTTGAACTCTAAGTCGTATATTTGATGTATCCAATCAAATATGATTTGCGCCGACCAATTACCCTCATCCCTCATACAAAAATCATACAATGTTTTTTCATACAATGTTTTTTCAACATCATTTGTTGCAGGTTTCTGGTGGCCAACGCTTGCAGCATTGATAGAAATCGTGGTGTTATCGACATACAAACAAACTTTTCTGCTTCTCACGACCAAACCGATGCAATTAATGTCCCATACATGTAAGATACACGCAAACATGAATTTGAGTTATATACTGGTCGGATTATAGTTGATATTTGAGCTAAGTGATACTGAGTTATTACTGAAAAGTGACAATTGTTTAGCATGACGGCTTATGCAAACACTTTATAGCATGAACTGAATTTGTCTAGTATGTTTTATTCTATTTATTATATTTTTTAAAAAACCTGAAACAAATAAGGAAATATGAAATGTGATTTGATACGAATAACAGGGGGACAGAGAATAGGTTCAGAGTTGATTATTAAAGTTTAAACAGTTTAGTTGATTTTCTAAACGAATTTCCTGAAAAGATCTATATTATTTTTCATTGATTATTAAGTTTATTGAGTTTTTTTATTATGTTATTGTACGTTTGCCTGAAGACCAATTTCACATTTTTGCATTTTCAGCTGACATGCTCTGAACCGACGGAAAAACTAGATAGTTATTGGAAATAATTATTTGGAAATGTACCAAGAAAATATATTCTCCTTACATATTTACCAAATTACATTTCCCTTTCCAAAAAACCTTCTCATAGAGTTAAAGGTACATATCAAATACTTGCTAGAAAGATTTTAGGAAACAATAACATAACACATTCTGCTTAAAATACATAAAAATGATATATTACTATTGATATTGTTTTCTTTTTACCATGACAACAGAGTTATCTTTTTCAATTTCTCTCCCTGTTCTGCTGCACACACAGAGCAAAAAGCAGAATCTTGATTTTATTGGTTATCATCGATGCCGATGAGAGATTACAAGTGAAAACCACCAATAAAGACCAGATTAGTGGCGTGGTGTTGCTGCACTGGACACTGTTTACCGCCACAGTTCCTTCCTCTGCTGCAGGGCAGTTCCTCCTCCCCTCCTCTACAACAGGCCACCCATCTGGTCTCCTTTCTGCTGGTCCTCTCGCCTTTTCCTCGCTCAAATAAAGGTGCCAATCACTATAATTGGCACCCTGCAGATCAATTGTCCCAGCTTGGAGAAATGCCCCTCGCTGCAGTCTGGAGGATATGCTGTAAGTAGTGTGTTACCTTTACAGTTTAGTCGTTCTTTCTGCCGTTTAATCTTCATTTGACACGTCGTTGGTAGAGTTTCAGTAGGAAATCATCAAAGTAGATTAGCTGACACATTTAAGGTTTAAATCAGTGAGCTGAAGAGTTTTTGAGTGTCACACAGACAACATCCCTCCTGCGTCAGTCCAGGTGACACACTGCATGCAGGTGCTGCGTCACGCTGGCCTTTAGCTGCGGAGACTCAAAGGGTTCAGTATTTTAAAGAGGTCGACGAAGAACTCAGATATTTTACTTAATAAGCAATGCCACAGTGTAGAAATACTTTGTTAGAAGTAAAAGTACAAAAGTATTAGCATCAAAATGTACTTAAAGCACCAAAAGTAGAAGCACACAGAATGGCCCATTTAAGAATAACGTTATATTAACGTATAACGTAATAATGTTATATTAGCCTATTGGATTATCATTATTGATGCATCGATGTGTAAATCATTTTAATGTTGCAGCTGGAAAAGATGGAGCCCAAGGAAATTCCACCCAAGGACCAATAAAGTTTCATCTTAACCAATAATAATACGTCATCATTTATTTATTGATTATATTTAGTATTATTAATCTGTGGTCAAGTTTTCAAATATATGCATGAAAGTGTAAAGTAGCAGCAAAAGGAAATACTCAAGTAAAGTCCAAGCACCTCAAGATTTAAATGATAGTCATGGTTGCATTCTCTATATGCTTTTCTTCTGTATATCTTTAGTTAAAACTGTCACAGTCACACATTAAATTAAAAGGACTTTAGGTGCAAAAATGTCAAACTACAGAATCAAATCTTTCAGTGCCACAGATGTGCTGGAAACGCTAAAACTTGTAAACTTGTAATTTCACAAGCAGTCCTGTGTAGAACTATTCTTCCAATGATTTTCCTGTGTGATTCCACATGTTGCAAAGTATATTCTGATATTTTCATCTAACTACTGTCTCAAGGGCACGTCGAATTGTTCCACCATTCAAACCAGAAGAGAATTAAAAGTGCAAAGTATTCAAAGGCCTCCGCAGAGACCGGAAAAAGGTGAAATGTCCGCTGCCTTGACTTTTTTTGCCACGCTGATGAGAAGGACAAAGAAGACAAGGTTTTTAATAAATGTGCGAGTGAGCAGAGGCACTCCCCCAATCCTGCGTGTGAAAAGAAAGAGCTCAGACATGCACAAGTCGGTCACATTTGTAGATTTTGTTGACATATTACAAACAGAAACTCATATTTTCACTGAATAGTCGTCTAAAAGTCACATCACACACATCTTTGTCAACAGCAAATGGTGAAATAACCTTTTTCTTTTCTTAATTAAAGTCTTAAAAAACTGCCCAAACGCATCTCAGATTTCAGTTTTCGTGGCTTTGAAGCAGGTGAGTGAAGAAAACAGAACACAGGAGGCAAATTACATAGACATATATTTATATGCATATGAATAAAAATACATATACATATTGTACAATATCTTGGCCGAGCGTGAAAACAGCTCTGTCAGCCCAGAAACAGAAGTAAGCCTCTTTAAATAAGTGCAAAATGTTAATGAGACAAAGAATTGTAAAGCATATATAAAGTCTTTTTTTTTCTGAATCTTCCGTCGCATTTTGTTTTTCCTGTTAAAATCACATGGAGCGGACATGGAGATAACGTGTGCAAAGACCCATTTATATATATTCATATATAAATTTATATCTATGTACATAGAGTTTGTTCATCATAAGTAGTAGCTGGTGCCATTAGCTTGACATTAAGTCACTTTTACTGCTTAAAGAAAAGAAGTTATGGCCTATGCAGGACCTTGGCTGTGCATAAAAACAAAAATAAAAAATAAACCAAGCAGAGTTCTTTTTTTTTTTTTTAAATAAAGGAACATTTCCACACAATCTCAAAGGACTTTCATGATGCAGTCGTGAGAGCCACGAGAAGGCCCGGAACGCTTCTGAGATGGCGGTAACCTAAACAAGTGCAAGATGTCACAGATTGCTCACAACAAAAGCAACTCTTTCACTCAGCTGGAATGAAAAGAAACAGCCTGAAAAAGGGAAGCTGAGGAAGAAGTGAGGACAAATAAAAGACAAAAAGGCTTTGTTTAACTGATGCAAGGCTTCACAAAGCTTGAAGAGAAGTGGCATCTCACGTCTTTGACAGTCTGCCTCAAGCTTCACCTAGTAGCTGCTCTTCGGGAGCCTCGTCATGACTGAGCGTACAATACAGTAACTGCAGATTTACATTACAAAACACCACCGTACAGTGACAGAATATGGAGTCAGTGCTGATTCTGGATGTCGAGGAAATGAGCGTGAGATTTATTTTGTAAGCACAGACCCTGTTTTCTAAATTCCTCTCCTGTCACATTGGCTGACAAATAGCTGAACATGGGATCAATTAAGAGTTTTTACAGCATTTGTAGAGCTCATCTATCTACTATCTTGTGCGGCACTAAATCATGCAACAAAAAAAATAAATATTCCAGCAAAAACAAAAAAAAAAAAAAATGGAAACCGAGACCGTTTTCCTTGCATCTCAGCAGGAAAGCAACTTAACTATGGAGCAAAACGACCCTCTTGTCAGTAAAGGGGAAAAAAGGAGGGTTTGTGAAAGGGTACACCGGCCTTACATGAGAATCAAGCCTCCTGACCTCTCAGCTCCATCTCTCTGCTTAATATTTGATGCCACAGCGTGTGAATTATGGATAGTGCTTATAGAAAATAATACAGCACAAGTGCACCGCTGCAAAAAGCCGTGAGTGGATAACAGGGGTTTTCGCGGTACAGCTGGAGCCTGAACACAACAACGACAAATCACCTGCTACCAGCCGGCACTACACGGGTGCAAAAAGGCCCCGGTGAGCCGCCAGACGGGGGGGTTTTCATAGACTGAGGTCAAAACCTTTTCATGCATTTATCTGCAGCTGGAAACATGCTCGGCTGTTTCAGACGTAGCCTGGCCTTCACTCACCCGGTTTTTTTTTTTTTTTTTTAAATAGGAGTCGAGTCACCTTAGGGCGAGCGTGAGAGAAAGGGAAAGGGAAAACACATTAAACCTCACAATGAGAGGAAATGAATAGATTCATGGGGAGATAAGAGGTGAAAATGAGAAGCAGCAAGCAGACGAGAGACAGAAGTTATGAATAGGGGCGAGAACTCCTCTGACACACACAAATTGAGGGCAAAGTGTTGGGAATTGCAGGTTCTCGAAGGTGAGTTTTGATTTTCTTTGGACAAGGAAACATGGCATCATTTGGGGGGAAAATACAGCTGATTCTTTTTCCCTTTCCTCCTTCAGCCAGTCCCGTCTGAATTGAACGTATGTTTTCTCAACCACATATAAACGTGTGTCTCAAAGTGGGCTGTTTTGAAATCCTCAAGTCAATTTAAGTTCAAAAGGATCATCAAAAATGGAGCTGAAAGAAAAGATAGTTTATTTGGAAATAACCGAAGAGGCCTTCTAGCTTTAATTCTGAAAAATATCTTTCTATGAATAAACTAACTCCAAACCCTGAGTCTTACTAAAGCTGGGAGGTTTTTCAGTCTGTTCTCAATAAGGAGTAAATGGGGGCTCATACATGAGGATGTGTAAAAACCTACAAACATAAAGTGCTTTAAACGGGAGGGAAGCAGAGGACATCTTTTCGTTTAAGACGGGCTGAAGTCTAACAGGAGGGCGAGTCAAAATTCTTCCTAAAACATCAAAAAAGGGGAAACATGGCGCAAACACAAATACCAATTCAAAGAAAAATAAAATATTAAAAAGACAACTTTTCACATGTGATGCTGCACCCTAAGCATGTGCACACAGGGAAAGTCTCCTGTGTAAAAATACATAACAGATTTCTTGTGATTATGGATATGACCTGATGAAACAGTACTTCTGATAATAATGATGTTTGAACAAAAAAAATCATAAAATGGGCAACTTAAAAACGAAGAAAAATGAGTGTTGGGGTAGAACAGCAACAGATTCTACAGGCGTCATTGTGACATTACATCGAATGATTACTATCAATTAATCTGCCATTTATTTTTATTTGATTAATCCTACAGTCTGTAAAAAATTTTTTTAAAAATGTAAAAACTGTGAAACAATTGCCCTCTTTTTTTTTTTTGAGACGGTCATGATTATATATGTCATAGACGGTATATGAGAAAAAATAATAGCAAATTGTGACATTTTTTGTAGTTGGAACTCGAAAATGTTTGGTATTTTTTCTTGAAAAATTAAAACAGAATATCAAAATTGTTGCAAATGAATTTTCCGTCGATGGACTTCTTTTTTTTTTTTTATTATTAAATCGACCAATCGTTGCAGCTCTAGTCCCAACCTCAGTGAAAGAGCAAATGTTGACTGAGACCGACTCCTTGATGAGAGACTTTCATTTCCAGCCTGCACAAATTTAGTTTGAAAAAAATTCTGAACTCTTTCGTTGAGTGTTATTTAACCGTCTCTTAGACATTTCAGTGAATCAAAAGATTGAAAAATGAATCTGGGTTCAAAGGTCGTTTCTGTTTGACCTCGACTTGCTTCAGTGATTGGAGGACACAAGTGTGACACCTCCAAAGCTTGATCCATAAATGCTTTGGCAGAGTCTAACCAGCTTTCTCACACAGCTATTCTTCTCATGTTCTTTTATATTAATCTATCGGATCTAGATATGTGAGTTTTGCACCATTTGTCCAGATCCTACCACATATTATTTCATACACAAACAACCAAATAAAGAATTTACAAAAACTACTGCTGGACACCAAACAGACTGATATTAAAATGCTACGATTCTTTTTTTTTCTTTTTTTTCTCAGTGTTTCTTCCATATTGTGATAGCACATTAACTAAAATCAAACATGGCCACTTGTACGGAATTATGTACTGAAATGTGTACAAACTGCTCTTTGAAATACCACTCTTCTCCTTCAGACACTGATTCAGTCTGAACTATCCATGTCAACTATTTTTTTTTTTTCCTGAACATTTAATGAAGGCCTGTATAGAGAGAAAACCACACACACACACACGCACGCACGCACACACACGCACGCACACACACACACACACACACATACATACATACAAACTCACTGGACAAAAAGTGAAGAGTCACTGAAACCACTGCGAAGAGAGTGGCGATAAAAACATCTGTCTGTCAGGGTTCACGCAACATACACACACGGCATTTTTGCAAAAATTCACAAGTTTTTTTTTGTTTTTTTTTTTATGTGGGAGAGTTTCCCTCACATCACGTCCTTTTCACTATTTTGTGTCAGTGTGCCCAACAGTGCTGTGGCACAAAATGGTGCCACAAGGAACCTGGTCTTTTCCTTTTTCACATTTCTCATGATCCAGGTTGCTTTCTTTCCCCCCCGTCTGCTGAATGTCAAGTGTCAAACAGGCGGCAGGGTGAAGGACTGAGGAGTCCTTGTCCCCCGCGGTCCTAAAAGAGGGACACATTACTTAGGAAACTGTCTTCTTCCCTCCCAGATCTGCCTCCTTCCTGTCCAGCCGCATGTACGGCTCAAAAGCTGAAGAACCGCATCCGTAGGCGGATGTCAGTTCATGATGAGCGCCCCCCAGCAGCGGCATGGAGAAGCAGAGGGAGTGATGCGGTGGAACGCCCAGCCGCGGTGAGGGCGGGGTGCCGCCCAGCGAGGGCAGCGACAGCCCGAAAGTCCCCCCTGCTAGGGAGTTGGGAGGAGTGCCGCTGATCCCCGGAGAGGTGGAGGAGGCTCCGCCCGGGCTGCTCAGTAGGGAGCCGTTTGATGGATGTGGCGGAGGCCCCAGGAGGGAGTTAGGTGGCAGGACGGGGCCCGATAGGAGGCGGCCCTGCTCCAGGAGGCGCAGGATGTTGCAGGTGGCCAACGACTCGTTTGAAGAGGAGGAGCGTTTGTCTGAATCCTTGGTGGTGTCCTTCTTCTGTTTGGTCCGGCGGTTTTGGAACCACACCTTGACCTGCAAGAACCAGGAGAAGATTCACATAACTTTTGTCCCAAATGCAGACTTTGTCAGCGGTGAAGTCAATAAAATAAATAAAAGAAACTATAGAGAAAAAGGGATGGACAACTATACAACGGCGGCTCAAAACTGTACATTTCAGAGTTATTTTGTGTATAGAATTGTAGCATAAAGCGTCTACTGCTAAAAGGGATCCATAACTCCTGAACTATTCAACCGGTTTCCTAATTTTTAACATTATAACGTGCACAGATCACTGATGTTTCACTAGCTAACACGAACTCACCATGACATTATCCTTATTGCATGCCCAAAAGTTGTTTGCAAAGGCTGAACACACGTGTAATTGACTTCTTTGTGACCTCTGCCTGCTGGATGCGGATCTACGCTGTAGCATGCTAGCGGTGCGAGCACGAACACCTTCGCATTAAACAAGTCATACACGCATAAAGCCGTGCAGAACAAGCACAGATGCTGTAATCCCCTGGCACCAGCCATTGGATCAACTCGGTTATTTTTCTCTGCACATTTGATCATGGTTGCTCCCATGCAGTTTACTTCCTCCCTCACTTCAAGGCTCTAATGTACGTACGGGGGCGAGTAGTGATATCAAAGCTATAAAAGCAGAGTGGGAATATCACGATAGAGACTAAAAATAGAAAGTATGTGTGCAAAGGTCTAAATCTAGCCGCAGGAAATGGAGAACATAAGTATGCAGATGTAACACAAATCAAGCTCGTCTGGCTCCAGAGGGAAATGAAAGTGAAAGTGTAAAATTTAAATAACAAAAAAAAAAGAAAGTCATAATCTGCACCATCGTCTTCTCTCACGGGAGGTAACTTTAGAGTTTCACCACAAGAGCCATCACGCCACCCGCATCAGATTGAGGAAAGCTCGGTGAACTCTGCCTGTCCTTGTTCGCCGTGTTTAATTTATGGAGTGCAACGTTGCTTTAATGTATGGCGTGTGGAAAAGTCGGGGCTTGGTGGGATGCTGATTGGAGGGCACGCGGGGGTCACGGCAGATCGCTGCACGGAGAGCCACCGCTGAGAGGAATCTCCAACATGAAACATGTAGACGATCCTGAACCAAGTTTCACTGTGCGTCAGTGTGACATGCAGGGTGGTGGGTGACGCTTTAGTATTCTAACAGTGTTGTCATACAGGGAGAATGTAAATTAAATATTGGTACCGTCTTAAATAAATAAAAAAAAGGCATTAAAATCAGTCCCCAATTGAGATTAGAAACAAGGAAGCTAAGAGAAAACTTCTGTAAAAACCTTTTGTATTCACTAATCTTTCTTTTTTTTTTTTTTAGATTATTCTGTATTAGATTTAAAAGGGGATGTATGATAAATTGGTCCATGGAATTGAGATTTAAATATTTACAATAGTTCTGACACTAACGATTTCCATTGTTTTTATTTTTAGAAAATTGTAAAACAATGTCCATCACAATTTCGTGAAGCTCGAGGTAATGTCCTTGAATTGTTCCACCGACACTACACAAGTAAAACATGCTCAGTTTAGAAAGATATAAAGCAAAGCAGCAAATCGTACAACATTTAGTAGCGGGAATCAGTGAATTTTGGGCCTTTTTGTATCAAAATAGACATTTTTATGAAGAATTGTCTTCTGAGCTTCTGATTGGTTAGTTCACTCACATCTGAAAACTAGAAAGTTTGATTTATTTTTTTCCTTTCTGTTAAAACCAGAGTTTGCATTATTAAATATTCCAATCTTTATCTTTATTACACACATTTTTTTTATTAGAATCTTAATTTATCTCTCCTCTATTTTCCAACCATCCTCACCTTCCCACTACATAAGTCAACCCAACACTACACTGAAAGGTATTTTCGCACAGGACAGACTTTCCATTAGCCTCTTTGTGATTTTTCGGAGAAATCCAGTAATCTAATCCCTGATACACAGGGATTGGAAACAGACGACTTAAAGGGAAACTCCTGTGACGGCAGAAATGCGTAAGCCTGTGAAGCGCCGGTGGCTTTAATTTAATAAAAAGTTTCATAATCTTTTGTTGATTGCACAACAGACAGACGATAAACAAATGTGTAAAGCCTGTATGAAACACAGACAGACACACACACACACAGTGTAAAACTACTATTTTGGGTCGATATTGTATTTTAAGATTAACATTTTAAAGTTTCACTTCCAGAGATGTTGCAGACTTCAAGTAGTGTCTGTAATTTAATTTCAAAAAGGATCCTCAAACACACTGTAAATGAGTTCTTATGGTTTCATCGCAGCTCTAAAGTTAGTTCTAGGCTTAGACCGCTACAGAAAAACATTGACTTTTAGTGAGGGAACCCTTTGGAAGCTTTGCCCTGTGTGCGCACGTTGTGGCTGAAAGTGTTCAAATTTAACTTGAATTGCACAAAAAAATAAATGCAAATGTCTTTCGTCCAGTGTCTTTTTCCTCTGAGGACCAGCGTTCAGATGTCTGCCTGTAAAGCCGTGCTTTCTTTGGAAAAATGGTGAAAGTCACTTGGGTGAAGGCTGGCTGAATTTCTGCATCGGCTCTGGACGCTCCCCAGTGGCGTTTCTATTTCCTTTTAGTCTGTAGCGTGTTAACACAGCACCTTCAGCTGGCGCCAGTTCCTCCTCTAAAAGCACGGGAGTGACGAGGTATAAATTATAACAAGTTATAACATAGCTGTTGATTACATGGAGGTAATCAGGCCGGCTGTTAATAACTATTGTATCACTGCACTCAAAAAGCTCAACAGGCAGCTAGGGCAAGTGAGATCAGAGTTACTGACTACGACACAAATAATGGGATCGAGAGGATCCACGAGCTCAGAGAGAAATACTGACGCCAGCAAGTCTTACTGTAAAGACCCAAAAGAGGCACGGAGGGAGGGATAGTGGAGATGGAGATAAGAGGGGAGATGGAGGGAGGGAGGTTGGGATTATCAGCAGAAATGATCTCAGTGAAGCTGCTTCTAGTATATTTCTTCCTTGTTAGCTCTCTCACTGCCTCCCTAAAATCTCTCCCTGCAGTGCACTCATGCGCCGGCGCCTGCCAAACACCCACATCCCTTTAAAAGCTTTCACTACAGATGAAACTCCCAACCAATCCCTCTCCTTTATCCCCACGCTGTGGGCGTGGCTCAGTCTTCCGTCCACATCACGGTCCTACTATCTTTGGTGGGG
Source organism: Bovichtus variegatus (assembly GCA_943593645.1). NCBI lineage: Eukaryota > Metazoa > Chordata > Actinopteri > Perciformes > Bovichtidae > Bovichtus > Bovichtus variegatus. The sequence continues at coordinate 2,805,500 of CALSCE010010690.1, read as the reverse complement.
AAATTAAAAAAAAAAATTTTTTTTTAAAAATCTTGCTGGTGTTTAACTGAGAATTTATTAGAGGGGGAAAATGATGATAAGAGAAGAAAGCAAAGCTGCCTGTGGTACATCTACACTATTGGATGTAAATCCTTTTTAATGGGATCTAGGGTTCAGAGCCGGGGCAGAGATTACCAAGGGAGATCTGGATCTGGCATGACCTGCATTTGTCCCGGCCTCGCCCTCTTCACCCCGCCCTGCTGCACTCTGGCCTACGGGGGTGAGCCCGTGCCATGGGGAGAGCCCGAGTGAGGTGAGGGTGGCAAACCCAAGACCGGTGGACGAAAGGACGTGACAAAAACATATTCACATTACCGATTAATATCCATGGCATTGATTGGCATTGATTGGCATCGTCACTTTTCACAGTGTTTATGTAAAATGTTCATTCATTTGATGTAAATTTAGAAAATACATTTATTTCAAAGAAACCGCTTTTCATTGAAGGATCAGTCTGGGGTTATTCTGTATTTTCTTCACGGTCAACCAATCCCATGAAAACACCAACCTGACTTCCCTGCCCCGTCTGTGGCCCAGAGTTAATTGATTGATTAGGATTCAAGACATTTTACAAATGCCTCACAAATATATGGTTTCTTCTGGGGTTTTTTTTTTTTTTGTAAGGCTCAGTTATTCTGTAAAACTGCTTGGCGCTGTAACTTTTTAAGCAAACATCACTCAAACAGGAGGAAATAGTGGATCTGGGACTATTTCCATCTGTGGATGAATACACATTTGGTGCTCAAGTGATTATTTACAACAGCAGAACAGTGTATTTAAGATCGACTCAACGGTGTGACACTTTGATGGATTTTAATAATTTCTCTGTGGCACAGAGGAATAAGATTTATCAGGCTTTGGCTTTGCAGTCGGATCAAATCAGTGTTGGTTTTGGTCTTTTTATGGGATTTCTTTCCAGTAATTGTTTTTGTTTTCTTCTATGGTATTGAATTTTCGGTTTGAGCATGTTAAGCACTTTGTAACTCTGCTGTCGATGAAAATAAAGTTGTGTTGTAATCTGATGATTCCAGGTAACAGTATGAATTATGATTGTGGGCTTGTGTGTGTTTTAATATGCCTATTAGTGTGCTGAGAAAAAAAAAAAAAAAAAAAAAAAAAATTTATTTTATTTTATTTTTTTTTTTTTTAAATGACTTCACTGTGCAAGCAGAAATCTCACACTTCCGCTCGTACCATCAAATGAAACTGTTTTTCATCTGATCTGATTGACTGGAAATACGTCAAATGAAGGAAACAAGAATTTGCTGGAAGGATAACGGATGACGTCGGCGAGACACAAGGTAGGGGATAGAAATGAGAGGATGAGGGTAAACGTATAGAGGGTGGGGTGCATTCAAAGTCAGGGAGAGATGATCAGGCCACCATGCATGAATACACGGGCCAGTCGAGCAGAGGTCAGCCAATCAGAGGCCTGCGTTGTGCATCTAGACAGCTGCAAAGAGAGCGGCAGGCAAACTGGGCTAGAGGTAGAAAGGTTAATCCAGATCAAGACCCAGTATACAGATCAACTGTGCATCCATATGTGTCCATAAAATAAATCAGCTAAGCTCCGTCCCGACATGAGCCATGTCAAAGTTGGAATAAAGACAATGTTTGCTTGTTTAGAGGTTTTTATAATTCTGTCCATGGTAAATGTGTTACTGTTTTTAATTACTTTACTGTGATGCAATAAAGCTGAACTGATCTAAGCGACGACCATGGAGAGCATCAACTAAAACATCTAATGTGGTATAACACTCCTGTATAATGCTGCAGAATGAAATGCAGGATTGTGGCGGTAAAGTCTCCAAGAAGGACACTTGGTGACAGTTTTTCACACTTTCCATGACCCCTCCAGCAGCTCGCTGCTCCCGCTGTGACCCCGTTCAGACCCCCTGATCCCAGGCATGTGATGAGCCGCAGCACACAATGAAAACTCTTTTCCATGGAGATTGTACCAGGTGCACCAGCGGCCAATCGACCGCATGCAACAGACCAGTGGATACTCAACTATATGAAAAGTAATGGGCTGAGCCACTGGTTTACTCAAGGTTGTGTGATGGATCGACACATCAGTGTTTTTCAAAACTCTTACAGATCATATTAATGAAACCAGCACCAATTATTTTCAATTAGACTGATTGCCTTATACAACGAAAACCTTTACTTTTAGAACTAGAGCCATTTCAGGTACCAATGATTCAAGAAAAACAGATATGTTGACTTTATTTGTTTATTATTCTGTGTTATTTGTAAGAGATCATACGACTGTACCATGGATATAAACCTGGAAAAATGTATCCAATTTAGTTAAAAACCTACATTAAAAAGGATATTTTACAAACAAACATTTATATTTTTTTTATTTAATTACACTATTTAAAGAATTATTTAGGTAAAATTACAAATCAGGATGCAAACTTTAAGCTGTTTAAGTTGTTTGGCCATAAGCATATGCACTAAATCTAAGCTAAATTTGGGCCAAAATGGACTTAATTATAACATTTTCTGGGTTATTTAACTATGGGAACCCTTCAAGTCACTCAAGTCAGCTAATCAGTGTCTTAATATGAAGGGAGAATGTGCATTTCCTGTCTGTGCCACTAAAGTTTGGAATAGTTTACCTCCAATTCAGGTGACTTTAAAAAAAAAAAAATAATAATAATAATAATACTTCTCACTCTTTTTTTTTTTTTAAACTGATGCTCTTTTGTTGAGTATAATTTCTATTTTTTTTATTCACTTTATTACTATTACTATAATCATTTGTGTCACATGCTTTTATTGTGAAGAATATGGAAGTTCTGCAGCCATGTATACAGGGCCATAGCTAAGGTTACAGAGGACATGACCTCAGTATTGTCTTGGATTTTGAAGGAAGTGGCTTTTAGTACATCTCCGCCTGAATTATAATCGCTGGCTTTGTGGAGTTTGTTTTAAAGAAGCATTTAGACAATCGTCTGCTGTACAAACTGACCCAAATTTTTCCTTTTTCCTTCCGTTTCCTTCAAATCCATCAGCTTTAGGATTACAAAACCATAGATCCCAACAGTCATTTCATACGAGAACATCCTGATTCAGCTCTTTAAGTCTTTTTCCACTAACACACCCAGCACCCATACAATGGCTGCTCTCCCGTCCTCACCTCCATCCTCCTCTTCTTCCTCTCCTCATCACCCAACATCATATTGTACCTTCAACCGGACCAGCATCTTCTCATACTGCAACCTCGAAGCAGTCACCTAACTTTGGCCGATAAATCGATGTGGTCCTCCATCACTGCAGCACATGTCCAGCCAGGTTCAGCCAGGGGTTAACCCCGTCTTATAGAATCGCTGGTAGATATGGCTGCCTAATCCTCCTTAGCACAAAAGCACTTGGGACTGTTATGAGGCCCACCTCTTTTTTTTCCTCCCTCCACCTCTCCCTCTCCCTCCATTCACTGTCCTCCCTCCCCACGCCCGAGTGAACCCCTCCAGGTTTAGATAACAGCCTTTACCTCCTCCCTTCTCGTACTGTAATGTTAGTCATGTGCGGCACTCTTTCACCAAAGGAATCAGCAGGGGTTTGAATGCAGTCCATGACTTTTCTTGCATGTCACCCCGCAGTCACTCAAATCAAAAAAAAAAAAAAAAAAAGTCTAACGTTGGGTCTTTTATCTTTTAGGAATCATATTTGATTTGGTCGTCACAGCTGGCAAAAGCAGGACACAGAGGTCTTAAAACCGAGGACGGTTTCACAATTTAGCAGCCTAATTTTTGACTCTTTTTATCCTTATATTTTATATCTTTACACACTACATCTATTGCATGTCTATTTGTCCTGGAACAGGGACCCGTCCTACTCTACGTTTCTCTTTCTGACATCTCTAGCTTTTTTTCCTGTTAACGTTTATTTGGGGGTATAATACTGTGCCAGGGAGTGGCCATAGAGAGAAAAAAATATATAGTTTTTGTGGAAAGTGAGAGCTTGTGGATTATATCATTGGTAATATGTTGACTTTGAGGATGGTATTGACTTTATAATTGGTCAATTGGAAGGCCCCGGAAAACTTTATGGTTACCGGTGGATGTACTGTATGTAATGTTGCCTTGCTAATATTCAACCCAACTTACCGACACTTGAAGCAGGCGCACAGCACTTCATGCTGAATAAAAGCTGGTCTGTTGTTCTGGCTGTACATACGCTCATCTCTAGCGCACAAATAAACAAAAACGTGGAAACGATTTCATTAAATTGAGAAAAAATTGAAAGTAAATAACTCAGGGGGATTTGTTTATTTGTTTATTTTTTCTCTCTATGGCCACTCTATAAGGAAACAGGTGTCATATGTTGCACATGGTAAAGACCTTTGAGAAATAAAATTGTAAATCATGATTTAGGCGGAAAGTAACCAAGTACATTTACTCAAGTAAAGTATTTCTCTTTCTTGTTATTTTATAGTTCTACTTCAGAAGGGACATTTTGCACACTTTACTCCACTGAATTTATGACAATTATAGTTACTTTTACTGATTAGTTGAGTTTAAAAAACATGGTGTAAAAAAAAAAATTTAAAAAAAATGTAGATAACCCTAAAACTAGCAAAAAATTAAAAAATATCTAGACTAAATCAAACACTGGGGGGTGCTTCAACACAGAATGTAAAAATGCTATATTATAATTTGATTTCTTGCATTTTTCTGATATATTTGTTTGTATTAACACTGAGACAGCAGATTTTTTAAATTGCCTAAATTAAAAGTCAGACTTCCTAAACACAAACATAAACACGGCCTTCTACACAACGAGTACTGGGAAAGTACTCGTTGTGTAGAATGGCGCGTTTATTTTAAGTACACTTAGCTAAAATAGCTATACTACTAATACTACAGATGTCTTTTTTTAGAAAGAATTACCACTACTTTTTCTGCATAGGCGGTTTTGTAAACACATGGTAAGGATTTCACTCTCCACTGGCAGGTGTGTGTGAAAGCTACTACGCAGGTAATCTGCCAGTTTAACTGCATTACACATTTGCCGCGTGAATGACTCAAAGTGGTTGCATGGACAACCTTTGACCGCGATGGCAACTTAAGGTTGCGAGTGTGTCTAGTGTTACTGTGCGTGAAAAGTGAAACCCTCTTGCATCCAATTTTGCAGATTTCCCCCGTTTTCACATCAGTTGAAGGATGACATGGTCCCCCATATGTTGGGAAGATGACACCATCATTGGCTTCACACACTCACACACACTTCACTCTGCCAGGAGCTGATGAAACAAGTCAATTCAATCTGACAGAGTGATTAAGGACAACTGCAAATACGACTTAATTGCTATTATGTCCTTCTGATTATCTAATCAGTTGATTAGATAATCAGAGCCTCGCGGGTTTCTTCACCATCAATGTGTCGAAAGTTCCTGTTCCGAGGACGATGCTCTCGCTTTAGGTCACCGCAGAGTAAAGACTTTGTTTCTTTACAACATCTGAACTGAAAGCACAAATCAGCAAGTGTTTCTCTGTCTGTCTGTGTCCTTTCCTATCTCTTTCTCTATTCTGAGTGTTTGGACAATCCCCGTACTGTGCTGCCTCCTCTCCGCTACATCTGCACAGCTATACGTCATGGCCGGGTCCTCGACGCTCCAGACAAGTGGCCAGACACCGTCTGTCTGGGCCGTCATGGAGAACAATACACACAACGAGGACATTCACTGTACGTAGACACATAAGCACAACTTGTCATCTCAAACACAGATTTCCTACAGTACATGGTACCAAACTGAGCCTTTTTTTGTCTTTTGAAAAAGGAAAAAAGCAGAAATCTTCTCCATTTTCAAGCCCTGAGTGGACTCCTGTGTCCATTTACCACAATGCCTAAACAAATATACAAGCCTTATTTCACAGAGATGCTTCTGGATTAAATATGGAACCCGTTGCACAAGCATGTGTAACTTCTTAACAGGGTATTTAGATTTACCAGGTTTCACAAGAGGTCATAAAAGAGTCACCTGGTTTTCATAGAGCCTCTGGGTTCTTCACCCTTCCAAAGTGCTCATAAGAATACTACCATGTTTTATTTATAGATCGCTTTGCAAGATACTTAAAAAACGTTTACATGTTAAAAAATAAAATTCCTAGCAGGTCAACACCAGCTCCAGACCCTGACCTCTAACCTCCCTCTGTTGCAAGAAAAAATAAAATACAAGACAGCAACAAGAAGCATCATTTAAAAGTTTTCACAGCCGTCACTAAACTGTGCTCGGGGCTGTTTGATCCGTCTGAGAGAAAAGACAGCAGGCAGAACATGAGAGGACGTGTGACACTGATCTCAAATGACTTGCACACATGTCTGTCGGCGGTCTTAAATCATATCAAGTACACAAACTAAAATGTGTTTTCGGTAGGTAAATCAGTAAAGGTCCCTGCTGAGGCGGCTGTACACATTCTGACACAATAACAACGTTCATATGATGAATACCTTCATTAAAAGAAAAAAATAAGTTTCTCATCTTCGCTTGTTGCCAGAGTCTATAGAGGAATTGTATTCGTAGTAAATGTACATATCTGTATTCTTACAGCATGCACTTTGTTTTAGATAACTAGTTCTTGATCTTATTATTAGATCCACAATGATCTGAGTGAGACAGGTGTTTTCTGGGAGAAAAACGAGAAAGGTTTAAGAGCCTGCTCCGTGTTTTAAATCCCTCCACAGGGGCTCAACTCTGTCGAACTGCTCTGAGGGTGATAACATGAAAATGAGTCGCACGCAGAATCAGTCCAACACACACAAAAAAACGGTTTGCTCAAATACTAAATCTCTCACACGCTGCTAAAGTTGAGGCTACACATTGTAAATACACGTTGATACACTTCGTGTTTGTCTGCGTGTGTGTGCATGCTTCGACTCTGTTACACACACATTTGGCATTATATCTCAATCATTGTAATTATTTATGCTTGTTTAAAGTCACTAATCCTTTTTATTAGGGTAACGTATCACCTTGTTAGCTCATTTTAAATAAACACACTGTCTGTTTGTATGCTTAGAAATTACACCTGTGCAAAAAATTAATGTCCCAAAAAATTAGTAAGCATTTGTCCACTTACTGAATTATTTTTACTTCATGCAAAGTGGTACATTTAATAATTGGACCACTGTTTACCAGTTGGTAGCTAAATCATAATCGTATATAAAACATTTAAATAAACCTGCCTCCACCCATTCCTCCAAGTGTGGTGTTTAGTGGGATTTTCAAAGCAGAAAATCATTAATTTTATTTATATTGTACAACTTTAAATTTGACAGTTTAAGATTAGGTGGCATTTAAAAAAGTACTTGAACGCTCCCTTCCTCCGCTGTTACATCCTGGCCACTTTAAAGCAGAAATTAGTCAAATCAATATCAAGTTTCATTGTTTCCTCAAGCAGCATTGACAAAAAAGGACAACAAATGAAACCACTCGCTCACATCTAGTGTTCACTCATCTTTACATTAAAGATTGAACATGGCTCCATCACCGAGCTCGCTCCCATTTGCTGCAGGATTCAAACACAGCTCACACCATTAAACCCATAGCTTCTCCATGGAAGGGCTGCAAACAACAATAGACTGATACAATGGCAGCGTATACGTCAGCTGCACTCAAACTCAGGGGGACTGTGGAAGAGCTTAAAGTGGCCACACAGCATGATGGCCTAAAAAATCTCCTGAAGTCACACTGTCAAACCTGTCGGAGCAAGCAGGACATGTCCGAGAATGTGTGAAAGTTTGTGTCTTTTTCGTGCAGAAAAAACAGAAAGTAGTTTGACACGTTTTTGGTGGAATTCAGGTAAATGTGAACAAAACGGGAGAAATAGCCTCCAAAATGTTCATTGTATTACTTAAAAAAAAAGAGCCAAAAAAGGAGTTTCAGATAAAAAAAGAGTATTAGATTTTGGTTGTTTTGAGTGCCTTTTTACACAGAAACAAGCTGAGAAAAAAGCAGCAGTTGAAGCTTCCTCTGTGTTCATTCACAGTAGATCCACACAGTTTTCTTTAACATTAATTAGTCATATGAGTAACATAAATGATCCTCCTCCACATGCAGGAAACATACCTTCACAATAAGAGCTGAAGCTTCCCTGAACATCCATCTGTGTACACTGTGAACATCCATGCCTAAACTGAGCATAAAGGGAACTGAAATGAAGCAGGGGCTTGTATGTTTTAGGTGCAGGCTCCCTGTGTCCAGCCCCTCCTGCTGTGTTACCCTGTAGCGGGGAGCCACCTGCCGGGATGAAGGGAGAGCTCCGAGCAAGTAACAGATTACTCAGTAACGCGTTACCGCAGTGTGGTTTCTGAACGCGCAAAGAGTTGTACGTTTCCTCTCACGATGCTGCAGCTACTAAGAGACAATAATATGTTTATATACACGCGTTTCGGCCGCATTTAAAGGCTCAAATATCAGAATGAGGATGAGTCATCCAAAAGCAGAATTTCTCCTGATTCCTTCCAGACAGATTAAACTCGGTTGTGTAAATTGGAGGAAAGTGGCTGTTTCTTCTTCTGCAGGTGGAACTACTTTGAAATATTGGCGTAATTTACGTATTTAAAAGTTATGGTGGATGTTACTGAAAAGTAAAGAGATGCAGACTAACGACATTTAAAAGAATTACTTACCTATACCCCATATTAATGTTTTTTGTGTTAGTTTGTTTGAAGTAACGAACAATAAGCAGTATATCGTTTTATTTTCCAGAACAGCAGCACCGCCTCGGATAAGTATAGACTCCACCCACGTTTTTTTATAAATATTTATTAACTTGTTTTCTCATATTTACTCCTATTTGTCCTGGTTATTGAACGCTGTGGGTATTTGCTGACTGAGCCTTTATCAAGAGAAACGTTTTTGTAGAATAAATTGTACAATGGGCAGGGTTTCAGTATCCAAAAGTGACTGTTTTTCTCATTTCCAAGACGAAAATACCACAAAAGTTGCGTCAAAATCGACGGAAATAATACATTTGGAGACACTATTTAAAAATATAACTCAGGTTTTATGAAGCTCTCTGTGTCTTAGTAAGGAGACACGTTAGTCTAATTATTTCTAATATATCTTATTTTCACTCATCAAGTTGTCAAGACATCCACTTTTTTTTTTCTATAATTCTGTTAAAGTCTCGATAAACATTTTAGCCCATTTTGCATTTGTCGTGTGTGCACGTGTGTGCGTGTGCGTGCGTAGGTGTGTGTATGTGTGTGTGTGTTGTCTGCTGCCTCATTGCGTGATCAGTTTGAATACCTGACCAAACTAATTGGAGTTACAGCATGGGTCAATGACCAAATCCCCAAACATTGTTAAAAAACACTTAACAATCCAACCTCCCATATTACTGTAATTAGTATTTATGTTTCAGTCACAGATAAAGAGCCATGTCACGTTCATTAAAAAAAAAGTTTTTAAAAAAGGTGTGCGAGATTGCTTTAATCATGCATGGGGTGCAGGGAAAGTTCACTTGTTTGATTTGAAAACATGTGATAATATTTATATGTCAAATGTTCGGGTTACAATTAGGGTGTAAGGTTCCATAATGTATAAGAGTTGTAATTAACGGAGGCAGCAAAATCAACGAAAACTGAAAACTGAAAAGAAAGGGGACGTAGTTAGTTTTTCATTCTATTATTGTGAATGCAACAGGTTTATTCAGTGGCAATTAGTGGCAGACAAAACGAAAAGGCTTTTTCAATGTTTACGGATATGAAATGTTCATAATTGCAGCACGTTACAAGTCAATATTTAGATTGCAATTCCTAAATCTATCATCGAAAAAAAGCAGGAAACTATTTGGCAAACGCCCAAAACCCAACGACAGACAGACAGACAGACAGATAAAGAAACAAAGCTGAAACGCTCTTATGGAGCCAACAAACACTGTGTAAGTCACCAGAAAACACCAAACAGCACAAACAACTCGCTTGATAAGGACCTAAAACTTTGAGAGCTTCCTTTTGTGAGTTGGCGTGATTTACCTTGAATGCGGCATTTTCTTAAAACTATTCAAACGCCACAAATAGAGAGAAGATAATAAGAAGACAGAAAAGCCCACTAATGCCAACTAAAAGCCTTTTGATCACGCTTAAAAGCTGCTTCAATAGCACATATCATTAAAAAAAAAAAAACTCAGTGCGATGGGTCCAATATTTCACGCCATTACTGGGGAGATTTTTATTATTTACATTTTGTTCTCACTTGAAGGTCAGGCAGTTTTCATTCAGCCAATCCGCTGCTGCCCAGCTTCTCCTCAGCAGCAGCAGGAAGCGGAGGCCCTCCCATTAACACCCCTAGTGTCAGCACTAATGAGGGACACAGTGGCTGCTCTGTGCTCCCAAACATGTGCACGGTGCACGCACGCGCGCACACACACCGTCGCACGCGCACACACACCGTCTCGCACACACACACACACACACACCTCTCGAGTTTTAGATATTAATGTCGGTGTACTCCACAGTGATGATGCCTGCAACAAGTGTTTTTAAATACACAAGGAGGTGATTTAAGTCTAAAATGCTTACACGGCCCACAGACTAGCGCCCTGGCGTCTAATGCATAGGCCTATATTGTTTAAATCAAAATAAGTGGGCTCAATTTAACCTACTTTAATTTCGTGGGTTCTTTTTCCCTCGAGGTTTTGAAACCATCTCCCGTAAACAGTAGTCCTACTCAATAACTACCACATTTGTATGATAAGTGTTATAGACGAATGCCTATTGACATGTGGGTTATTTAGATGAGGCAGTGCGCACATATCCAATGCACACGCAGACATGTTTTTGTAACTTCCATCTGTATTTGGAGGCTATACGGCACCGATGGCAGCCTAAGTGCACTGTTGTTAACAAGTGGAGACAGGTTTTCAGGAGGAAATGAAACACTCCAACAGTTCAGGGGCTCATAGGCCCACGTTGGGTAAAAAAAATGATAGCCTACTTAAATTGGATAAAATTCGCGCGATTTATGTTTTTCGAATAAATGGCGTCTCAAAACAGAATCTGAAATTACAGGATACACCACCAATATACTAACACAATATGTTCACTATATTCTATTGGTTTAGGCCATGCTGGTCTTCAAGTTAAGACGTTTCCGTTTGTGGAAATCAACGCGCTTTAATAGTTTTTGCAGTAATATTCTTTTGTGATTTGTATAGAAAACAACACATTTGACTCATAAAAACCCTGCATTTCAGTTCATTATCACTGCATGAGTAGTCACAGTTACTTTCATTTTTTAAAAAGCGGTGTTGTTGCAGTGCAGTGTCCTATACATATAGACTATACCTCTGTAAGTCAGTGTAAGTGATGACGCACATAGAAAACACAGAGGGGTTGGGCTCGTGGCGCTGCAGGAAGATTTGAAGGAAGCGCGCGGGGTCTGTGATGCGTGCCATGAAATGTCAGCAGTTTTCAGAGGAACCCGGATGCACAGACAGGCCGATGTACCGGGCAGCAATGCGGGAAACGGGACTTTAAGATTCATTTTACGCTGCAAAAACACACAGAGCTGCACCAAAAATATGTTTTACTGATTTGTGGTGCTGCGCTTGAAGCAATGGGGGTGTTCATTTCTATTTTATTTTTATTATTTGAATGCTGATAAGTAAAATTAGTCTGCTTTTTTTTTGGCTTTTCTCCTGGCTTCTGCCTTTTATTTATTTGGCGTATTTTTTTTTGTGCTGCTCGGGGAAAAAAACGAAATTCGATGCAACCATTACTACTGCCACACACTTGCCAGATTCTACTTAATTATTAATTCATTTTTTATGTAAATGTGTACAACATTTTACTCTTCTTTTTTTTTTTAAGTACCTGGGCTACTTAATTATCAGGCCTATATAAATACAGGACCAATTATGCAAATCTGAGGCAACACTTCAGCCGTAGTAAAGCTACCTAGGCTTCATGCACATTTATGGAATTTATTGGTGCGTGCTAAAGACTCTGTGTGTTGTTTATTGGTGACTTTTTTTTATCTGAATATACATCTGAATAAAAAGAAAAGCTTGTCGGAGTGTAAACATTTCCCCGGACTTGTCCATTTAACAAGCCAGCTCAGGCGTGTTTTGGGCGGGGCAGCTCTCCTCCTCCGCCCCTCTCACTGCTGCGGACCAATTAAAAGGCCCCAAACACACCTGTGACCAAATATTTGAAAGATTAATCTTCTTTAAATTGGAATTACCTACAGCATTGACTTTGGTCAATAAATAAGATACCAGTTCTTTATTATTAAAATATAAAGCTATATATGCCAAAGCTAGCAACCGGGGGCTAGGCTACTGGTTAGCTTAGTGGACTATTTTTTCGCAAAATAACCATTATTATTATTCGTTTAAGATGTTTATAAAAAAAAACATCCGTTTTTTTGTTTGGTGCTGTTGTTTTCACCGCTTTTGGTCAATATTAGCTTTTCCGTCCTCGAGACTTCCTCTTACCTGCGTTTCGGAGAGATTGAGCTGCCTCGCGAGCTCGGTGCGCTCGCGGCCCACGACGTACTGGCACCGCTGGAACTCGAGCTCGAGCCGGTACAGCTGCTCGGCCGTGAAGGAGGTCCGCGTGCGCTTGGGTCGGTCTAGGTCGAGGCCCTTCGGCAGCACGATCTCCCGGATGGTGCCTTTGGCGTCTGTGCAGAATAAAAAAACAACGAATATAGAGATTTAGGAACTTTTTGGAAGCAAATGCAACACAAACCAACAGATACTTCCGGTTTACATAAATCCAATTGAAGTAATTGTTACTTCATTCAGAGTATTAGTAGTTTTATCTTAAACAAATAAACACACCTTTTTCTGAGGCTGGAGTGAATCTACAGGCCTGCATGAAGCCAAACTGATGTAATATTAATAACTAGCTATGGTACATGGCTAAAGGCTTAAAAGGGAAAACGGGAGTGTTAATGACCCTATTGTATTATTATATACATGTATAGAAGTGTGGGGAAGATAACGCATTTCTGTAACTGCTTAAATGAAATACATGTACAGTTCGTCTGCACCACAGTCCATAATATTCATGTATCAAATACTTTGGACAGGTTCATGTTTGCTGTTGAGACCTTCATCATGAATCAATGTCCAAATCCCGCGTGCAGTGCCTGCGTGATGTTGGTCCACGTGATTGCCGATGCAGGCTACGTCAGTTTTGCGTACATGGAAAATAGCTTGCGTTTTCATCGACCTAAAACTCAAGTTAAAATCCTTGAATCAAAGCCATTGCAGCTTTAATACTTTATTAGAAAATAGAAAAAAAAATAAAAATTCGGAAATAGAGGGTAATGAAAATATTCATACACGGAGAATTATGTTCTTCCCCAATTTGTCTACATCGTAGTGCTGATTATGAGCACTGATTATCTGTCCTGGACATTAGGCGTTTTCCAATGAGTGGTGTTGCACAAAAGGGTGGCATAGCTTTATTTTTCTGCATGCCAAAGAATTTAGAGCCAATCAACAGCTTCACTCTTAACTGTTTCCAAAGTTATAGGTCTGTGCGTCAGTATTTATCCTCCACAACAACACTGTATGTGTTGGTTTATTGGATAAACTATAATTCATTGGGGTAGGCCTACTTTCTGCGTTTAGACGTGTCCGGCTTATTAGTGTTATTGTGCCTTTAATATTTTTACTTTATTTTTAGTTGGGTCGTTTGTTGTTTGGCTATCTGCTATTATTCTCAGTTTATTTTAAGAATTGGTTGCTTCCATATTTATTTCCAAAGATTGTCTGCAAATTCAGAACTTGTTTAAAAAGAAGAAAAAAAAACTTGAGTACGAAAACAACACATGAAAGTTAGATTTTATTAGATACAAATATTAATAATAATAATAATAATAATAATAATAATAATATATATCCTGGGTGGGTCGGGGTCATTCCACTCCGCCCTGGATCCAGACACCCTCAGGTTATCGTCACAATTTTGACTTTATTTTTGCTGTAATCGACAAATTCGAGGGTTTTACATACGTGTTCCAAACAGTAAAATGTTCTACTTTTGGCTACACTGTAGCCGGGAATATTTTTTCGTATTTATCACATTGAATGGAAGCGCAGGTCAGACAAGACCTCCTCTTTGTCCAGGGTTTTAAGGTCATAAAATATGCAATCCAATAAAATATGAAGAGCACTGAATTAAATATGAAACAAAAACTGATTGAACCGAACGTCCATAGTGTTTTTATAGCTATAAGTTAAACTTAGGCTAGCTCTATTTATTTTATTTTTCAGCTATAAAAAGGGAATTTGAAATTGTCGTAAAGGTGAATGGTGGTAATACAAAAGTCAAGAAAATATCTGAGGCACTGAAATACAGCAGGTGTAGAAGAGGGAAAATCAGTGCGTAAAAGGAAAACTGGGCTGTTTTTGCTAAAGCGAAGAAATAAAAAAAAGTTAATGAAACGCAGTAAATAAATCAGTTAGTACGCCCATACTGTAATACACAGTTATTTCAATCACAATGACATTTATTCTTCAATGTTTGGTTAGCCTGTAGGCCTAAATTACCCAATGAAACATGCCTCCATCTTTACGCACGCATACTGAATTTGCGTAATGTTTCACAAGACAAGTAAGATTCTGCACCAGAGATGCTATAAACCCTCCTTATATTCAGACATACTTGTACCGATTTTTCTTCACTGGCTCCAGAGCAAAAATAAAAGCTGAAACTGTGATGGAAACTATTGCAAAGAGAGGAGGAAACCAGCGGCCAGACCAGGTGACCTCTCGGTGACCCCGGCCTCTACGGCAAACCCGAGCACCCAGACTCCGCTTCAAAAACAAATCCTGACAGCGCGCGGGCGTCATTCTCTCAGTGTACTGTACAGTATGTTCACCAAAACCCGGGTCCTTCCTCCTCTGATGGACACCATTAACCAAAAACAATAACGACTGTATGTTTAACTCAGTATTGATGGTTCACAGGCTGTGGAAAACACATTCGTGAGATCAGCAGTACAGAAATGTAATTTAACAGATGACAGTCGCTCAATAGTCTAATAATAATAATAATAATAATAATAATAATAGTATAATACGGAACTGATAGACGCTCTGAAGAAGCAGTCTTAGATTATTATTATTTTTTTAAATCTGCATCCATTTATAGAGAGAGAAAATTCGCCATTTTTCCTCGCGTTTCTCCTCCTCTCACATTCTGTGTCCTTTACCATTTTAAAAAGTCGTTGTTATATTAATTTGACTATTCTCTGGCGAAACGAGGTCCTTATGTATGCCACAGGACACCGACCGTGTTAACGTTCAATAAAGAATAAAACCAGCAACAATATCGTCCACAACATTGGCCTAGAACCGAGGACTGGTAGACCGACATATTGATTGTGCCCAGAGCAAACAGCTACACACCGCTGCTAAAATCTTACACAAAAATACCAGTTGCAATTTTATGTTTTTTTTTTTATTGTTTTCCTTTACTGAATTCTGAATGGAAGGGACTCGTGCTATATGCTGACTTCTTGTTCTTGGAAAGCATTAAATACAAAATATCCTTCATGCAGGAAACTTCACAATGACTCACATTCAAAATGTGTCTCACGTATTCTAATAATATATGTTTACATTCAGATTTGTTTTCCCTCACTGGGTCTTTCTGTTTACGTGCAGAAATAATAATTACAAATGTCCTAAATGCAAATAACCTTAAATAACCTACAGGTCTAGCATTTAACACACATTTACTGGGCAGTTTAAATTTGACATAATTTAAGGTTTGACCATAAATTAAAAACACAAATGTTTTAGGCTATTTAGATTTAAAATATGACTCCAAACAATATTGATATTATTAATCATTTATCATAATAATAAATACCTATAATTCTACATTATTATGTTTTAAATAAAACAAATGACAACATTGTGTTCCCTCTATTTTAAGAGTGTTTTCTGACTGCAGTGATTTCACCTTAATTTCCTGGATTTTTTAAAAAAAGGCTGGAGGCCTCCTGCAGGAGGGCGTGGGCACTCATATTAAATTAAATATTATTCTGATGTTCATTAACATAACGTTGGCACACAAAGGCATTCAGATACTGACATGTAAACCAACACACACACACATATACACACACACACATATACACTCACACACACACACACGTATACACTCACACACACACTTTTATAGTGGTTATCGATGGAGAGCTGAATGATGTTTTTTCTATCAGCTCCTTTGTTGGTAAAAGCGACACAAACATCCCACAAGGGTGAATTTCTCCTGATTATCCTCTAACAGTTTTCCTTTTCTTTTCTTTAGGCAGGTCGGATTTTCAACCTTCAAACAGAGATGTGTTAAAGAAAATTAGCCACTACATGTGTGAGGAGGAAAATATAACGAGGGTTCACATAAATCATTGTTTTTGACTGTTAATCTGTCCAATACATTTTTATATTTACAGACCAACAAAGAAGTTGTCACAGCTGATACAGACTTTTTTTTTTTTTTTTTATTTTACTTTTAAGTGATTTAATTATATACTGCAATACGTATTTTCTTTTTTAATGAATGTGTACCTGTGTGATGTGGTGTTACAATCATTTAGGTATTACGGAAGTGAAACTAGCCCATTGTTATAAAAGCAGGAGCTTGTTGTGTAGTTCCCCCTGCACCAGGAGTGTTGTATTGTTCCGCATCAGTCCAAGTTTACATAAAGTAATATCTTCTTTCAGTTGGTGACATTGTATAGTAGCATTTTGACATTTTTTTAAATTAGAAGCACCAAACAACTCCACATCCAGGCTGAAGATTTGATCCCAAATTAAAAGACATTTGTTTTATTTTTATTTTATTATTGTAGTTTCTGTGCCTGGGGTGAAGGCTGTGTCCAGGACAGGCCTACATAATGTTGGGACAATTGTGGATAGAATAACAGCGAAGTTAAAAAAAAAAACAAATCCTGGAAACTCACAGATTGAGAAATATTTTCACACACACAGATGACATTGTTCGTCCACTTACCTCTTACTAATATCCTCCGACAGTAGTCAGGGTCCACTCCCAAAAGTTTGTCGTGTCCGTCTTCGCTGGAGGACGTCGGGGTGGACGCTGATGTCCCAGGGGTGTCGGTGGAGCTCTGAACCGGGGACCGGCTCCCTATCTCGGCGCGGCACTTTGTCTCCATCCGGTCCGGACACAGCGGGTTGGGTCCACAGCGGTGGTTCCCATCGCCCATAGTCGTGGCCTGATCAAACATCTACAAGTAAGTTGCACTCTCTAATATTATCTCTCCCTCCTTCTGTCGCTGCTGCTCGCCCTCGTCTTTCTACTTTCTTCTCCTCTTTGCAAGTGTTCTCCAGAGACCATGCCCTCCTCACCCTCAAAAAAAAGTAGATCCAGTTACAAAGGAACCATGCGGCCCTTCAGCGGAGCCGGGGTGCGCTTCAGGTGTCGCGGCATGACGCGCGGTCCGGAGTCCAAACCAAGGCAGGAGGGAGTCAGCTGGGGGAAGAAATCTCGGGATCCTGCTCTAACTATAGTAGCCAGGAGGCGCAGATGAAATGCATGGCGCAGCCTGTAAGGTACAAGGGGGCAACCAGATCTATGGAGGAGGTGCCACAAAAAAACACGCACACACTGCTCACCCACGTAGAAATAAAGTGAGAGGCGGCGCGCAAGAAAAAGCCACACAGCAGCGGTCACAGTTCACCGGGCACAAGCCAGGGAAGAAAGTTTCTCCTGGTGTGTCGGGAGCAGCAGCCTGTTACTTCACCCGGGTCACATCCACTGCCTCTCCGGATCCGTTAGTGCATGTTGTTGGTGGTGAGATGACCACATAAAGGGGGTCGGTGGTCTTCTGCTTTTGGAGATGCCCACAAGAAAAGATGTCTAGTGTTGAAACCCTCCAGGAGGGGACTGTCGGGGGAAATGGGAAATGGTCACATTTGCTCACAAATAAAGTCTGGAGCGCTCGTGTCAGTTTTTATAATTTGCTTTACAGCTGAAACATCACGTCTGCGCGGGGCGGCTGATAACACCCTGCCTACACTGGCAGAGCAGAGATGTTGGTGTGTGGAGGATATTTGTGGTGACACGGTATACACTTTTCAGAGGCAGGATCCTCACACGTCATTTCCTGCCCACGCAGGCTCGTCGCTGATTGGCCCGCTGGCAAGGCACGTTTTGACAAGAGGATGAGCGGCGCTGCAGACCGGGATCAGGCGCGGAGACATGAGACGATGGTTGTGCGCTTTCCGCTCTGGAAACAGCCAAAGGCAGCGCTGTCCGGGTTTTCCCGCAGCCCTGTCAGACTCCTACTGTGTTTGTGTTTCACGGCCGCACTTATGAAGCTCTGAGAACACTGTGAGAGCAAACACAAACAAGTAGTAATACAGCCACAAGCGCGTCGGACCCAGTAAACTTAGATTTAAAATATCACAATTGTCACTCATTCATGGGCCACACCGGTCACGATCTGAACATATGATATTAAAAAACAGAAGTTAATCAACTAGACATGCATAGCCCATATGCTGCGTGTATAGGCCAACATGTCAAGGCCAATATTGGTTATTTAAAAATTGAATATTGGAGAGTCATGTCTGATGTGATTAAGGTGTCTAAGCAGAAAGCCCATGTAAGTGTTTAGGTGCCTTTAAAAAAAACAAAAAAAAAAAAACAAAAGTGTTTTGTTGCCCCAAAGTTAGTAGTGACTTAACCAATATGATGGGTTTGCATTTCGACTGTTTTTATGTCTCTAAATTTTGTTTCAGAAAAAAGAGAGAACACAAAATAAGTCGTTAGTGTTTGGTCAAAATTGGTCAGTTTTTTGGCGGTGACAGAAAATGCTCAAATATCTATTATCAGCTTAAACTGTATATTCTTAGTCTAAAAACAAGACCTCGGCCCTGAACAAGCCATACTGGTCACACCCTGTTACATATTGTAAGGATGAATACAGCAGCAGCCACACATGCACATTATACTCCAGCACAATGACATCACAGCCTGAAAATGAGAAAGAAAAGAGTCGAACAAAAGTGTTTGGATTCAACAGGTGTTCCTGTTACTTTGTCCACCCCTCTCCATACACAATTGCGTCTTGTTTTATGAAATGTTGCTGGCACCCTGCACTCCTGCAGCACCGCGCTGTTAACACACAATCTGTTCTAAGCATGATACAAAAAAAAAAAAAAGAGCATTTAAAGTGAGGTTTATATTTGTTTTCCATTGCAGATAAAACATCTTATTTACTGTCATTCACTGTATATATGCAGAGCCATCTTCCTCAATCCCCAGCCTATTTTCTGGTGTTGATGGTGCAGCCTGTAGTTTGTTGTGATTGTGAAATCATTTCAGCTTCAGGAATGAAAGCACTGGGTGGAATTTCCTCTTTACAGGTGAAACGTCTTTGAAAACACTGCGGGGAAGAAGAAGGGGGAAAAGGGATTTTGAGCGGGATTATATAATTATAGTTTTGCCGTGTGTGTTTTTTCTTATTTTTCTTATCCGCGGCCGTAATTACTGCACACAGCCATGGGTCGTTACTCCTTTCAGCTGGCCTAATCTCACAGAGGATGAATAGAAACTGTCAATCAGACGCTGCACTCAGCAGCGAGACAAGAGGGGACTGATTGCTGCTGCTGTGCTGCGACACACACACACACACACACACACACACACACACACACACACACACACACACTTCCTCCTCTCCAGTGTGTTCACCCTCTCCGCCTTCACTGATGCACAACTAAAAACCCTCCAAAAAAAAAAAAAAAAAAAAAAAAAACCAATTTTTTTTAGCACGTTTAACTTTTCTGAAGACTGCTCATATTTTGATCTCAGTCTTTAGGTGTATTAGGAAACATTTTTGTTGTCATTCTGTGATTAAGTACGTTTTTTTCTGCGAAATATGCAACGCAGGATGTTTGCTGCTCCGACTGACACCTTTTCTAATTTAATATTTCTTGGTAGCCTGATGCATAATGTAAATAGGCTTAAATAAGTAGAAAAAGTTCATGATATATATATAGAGAGAGTATACTGTATTTAGGCACTATTTACTTTACCTGTTCAAGCTTTATACTTCTATTATTTCCATTAAGTCGGTTGGTATAGTCTTCCTGGGGTCTTCCATTAATATGCTCAAATATATACGCGGGACACAATTGAGTTATTAAAGAAAAAAAATACTTGAGGAATATAAAAATAAAACAAAAATAAAGAGAATGAATAATACAGTCAGTTTAAAACAGGAAGTTATATGTTCACATTGCACCATGTTAACTGATGCTGTAGCTGCTGTAAACTGAATAACCCTGTAGTAGATTCCAGATTTAAGATTTAAAAATATACAGTAAAGTAGTTGAGATTAGCTTCATCTTGAACATCTTGATCTGTAACATTAACACGATGGTTCCATGCTAATGCATCAATAACCCTGCATAATGCTTTATTGTGCTGATGGTATACTTCTGTACTTGTACTTGTGAGTATCTTAACGTCATTGTGTTTCTTTTTACTTGATTGAAAGAACTGACTGCTTCTTCCACAACCATGTATATGTCATGTCTCTTTTTATTTACTTCGTCACAGATTAATAACCAATTTCTCCTACTTTTGTAATGGTTTGGCAGAATCCTCTGCCTTGAGGATATGCGTACTGTAGGATCATTTAATTATTGTATAGTTTATTTTTACCCCTTGATGATCCTAATGCACTTTCTGCTCGAAACCACTGCAATCAGGGGGCAAAAACCTCTGCCCTTCAGATGCCCCCCCCCCCTCCCTGATGTTGATCGAATCCAAACTCATTCCCGTTTTATTTGAATCATATTTCTGCAACACTCAAAATCCCAATTACTCTATTGCAGATACATGAAACTGATGCCTATAACCAGAGTTAAAACCCACATCTACAGTCTGCCCGCAGGCCAAAGCGAGAATTTTTTTATTTTATTTGCACCATGCACCGACTGCCTCACCGCCCCCCCCCCCCCCCCCCCCCCCCCATGTGCGGCTGGATTGCGGCCTCGTGGAGATGAATCTGATCAATCAGATCAATCAACAGAGATTACTGTAATCCCAGAGGTCAGAGGGAGGGCACCGGGCCACTCAGAGTTCACACATCCCGCACAAGCTCCAGACAAATCTGTGCAGGAATGGCAAACATTTGGCCGCATTGTAATAGCCCATGGAAGTGTAATTTTATGGAAAGATTAATTTCAAATGATTTATACAACATGCTGCAGCTTTCAGTTTGGACTCGGAAAAACACGAGTTCACAATAAATGCAAACATTTCTGATTTCCCAAGCCTTTATAAGAGGCGGTGATATTGCAAATGCTGCCTCATGTGTCACTCATGATATGTCACACACGAGCATTTGTGATTATTAAAATAAGTACATTGGTGGAAATGCTTTTGATCCGGTATGAAAGCCATATAACAGCTGCAGCTTAAACTTCTTTTTGAGATCCTGGAGAGAGAAATAAATCAGGACTCAGGTGCGTTTGTGGAGCTTTGTTGGAATAAAACCTCGGAAGGAGGAGGGAATGTAAAATGCGCACGAGTGTGATGGACACGCAGCTTTACGCACCATTTATTAGAGATATTATCCACATTAACACACGCACTGGCCTCGTCTTCGTGATAAATGTGGCCTCTTTACGATAGCTTCATAAACAAATTATGTTTTTTTTTTCTTTGTTGGTGTTTGTTGCTCTCACTTTGAGGAAGTCATAAACTTTACTCAACTTTTGCTTACAAGCTGTTACTCGAACTTCCCTTCCCTTCAAAGTAAGATAATAATGTTGCGCAATACAGGCGCAACATATCTGCTATATAAAGTATATTACACATTACAATTAGGGAGACATATAAGAAATGTGCAACTGTAGAATCGAGGATTTCGTTTAACCGAATAGCTAAAAAAAAAAAAACAGGACCATTGTGCAGAAGTGCAGTTACTGTGAACGAAATTTAGGGCCGTTTTTATCAATATATGAATTGTAATTAGTAGAAAAGTAACGCTTTATAGCTACTAAGTGCGATGAAAAACTGGGACTTGTTTTTAAAGTGTACAGGCTACATGTGAGTATAATAATAAGACTGTTTAAATGTATATTTACGGAGAGTCAGTGAAAGCTTCCTTTTAATGACCAACACCCCGATGTCAATCCCCAAAATACTGAATTTTATTTTATAACTTTAAAATGGAAAATCATAGATTCTCACATATACAAACTAATTAAATAAAAATAAAATAGTGTAACCAGGGATAACACGTTTTTACATACGTATATATATATATATATATATATATATATACACGTAACACAACATATTTTACGTATGTATGTGCTGCATTAAAGGGACAAAGTGTAGATTATTTTAAATAAAGGTTTAGGATGAATAATTGTAAAACGAAGTCTTAATATGTATCTTTTTTAAACCACCTGCAGAGTTCAGAGTATAACAATATTTATTAGCAATAGACCCCAACACGTGTATTATTCAGACGCTCATTCTTCATGCATGTTTACTTCACATGAATCCTGTAACACTGCACACCATCACCAACGCTACGACGATAAACAATAAATAATCAAGTGTTTTGTGGCCATATTAAAAAAACTGCAAAAATATCTTCATCCACGTCACAATTTGAAAGTATTTTTTTTTAACTATTCACACACTTGTGGTGATGTTGAAATAAAAACCCACACGAAGAGAAATAAACAGACTTTACATGTGCAAGAGTGAAACAAAAAGAACCAATAATGACGAAGTTAAAAATATTTCATCTTCTTTTCTTACAAAAACTGCGTCATTAGCAGACTTTGTATATATATATATATATACATTTAAAAAACGTTGTTCCTGCTGATGTCTGCGGGGATATTTAGTTTGTGCAGCAGCAACAGTGCTGGTGTGTCCGGGTTTAGCTCGGGACTCGAACTGTCCCACAGCAGAGAGCCGAGGATCGCTCCGTGCTGACCTCTGCAGAGTTTCTGCAAACTTTAGTTATTTGTTTTCTGAACCCAAACTCATGCATTATGTTTGATTGGCAAATGCAGGATTTTTTTTTTTTTTACATTCTCAAAAAAGAAAAAAAAAAAAGCCTAAGTTTAGTGTTACTGGTGCATTTAATGGTGTGTGTTTTTTTTTAGTTTGGTTTATGTGAGTGAAGGGACAGTGCAAATGAATAAATACAACAAAAAAGAAGAATAAATCAGAATTAGCCTTCTGTAGTCCCTGGCAAAATGTGTTAGAAAAGGCTTCCTAAAATAAAGCAAGTGCAGTTTAAAGGTTATAAAAGGACCCACAGTGGCTACAGCAGTAGACTCACAGTACATATGGAGCTGCAGCAGCAAGAAGACGACGACATGTTTAGACCTATGTATTAATCTTCCATTGTTTTTAATTGGTTAGTGAAAGACCTATAAGTGTTGAGTTGTCTGAGTTGAATTGTAATTATAATCCCTCTGGCAGAACCGGCTGACTGGCTAAAGGCACTTTTCCGCAACAGGATACAATAAATGGTTATTTAAGATTGGTTGAATAACGGCTGGAAATGAGCCAAAGAGAAGAACACACAAAGTCTTCACCTTGTTTTACAGGATACAGTTTCAGTAATGTCAAAAATGCCAGTCTGAAAATAAAGATTTACATTTAAGCTTTGAAGTAGAGCTTTTCAGCACAAACTCAGTGATACTGCAATGCCACCTAATGCACGTTTGCCCCTAAATATTCATAATTATCGTTATAATGTGGACTTCAAAGGCAGCAGGTAAAAGTAAACTTAACTTCTTCTTTAATAGGCCTATCTACATCTACACACACAGACTGTTAGCCTGTACTGGTCATGCTCATTCAACAAAAAACTACCAGATTTCACTGAATAAAAAGTTGTTTCTGTATCATATTCTGAATTCTAATAAAATGCATTTAGTGACTGAAATTTCCTAAGCAACCCTAATTCTACACTGCTATATATAACTTTGTGAATGCAATTATTAACATTAAATATTTCTTCATTTTCAAACGGCCCTTGTTATCCATAAGAAAATGTGCATTACATGCATATTAGAAGAGAAGCAAATGTTTTTAGACTTTAAGGGTTATTGAGTAAGAAAGTAACTAGAAAACATTAAATAAAAATGATGATTTCAATACAAATCAGTTCAACTGTATTGTGATCATTGGAACAATCTAGACATTAGAAGATACACAAAGAATAGATTTTACTTGTACTTTTAATAAACTAACTAAAATAATCTTAATTGGTATGGCATGAACATTTTTGATGTGCAAATATTGCTGAAAAGTTGCTGATTTTGTAGCTGAGTGACAGAGCAAACATTAGGTTCAGTAAAATGGAAACAAAAGTGTCGTAGTCTTAAAACTACTTGTTGAGTTGAGTTTATTCTCACATCTCTGGGGCCGTTTTCGGTCTTTTGGGAAAGTTTATACACTCCCGGTGCAGAACACATTCTTCATGCTCTGTTGTGATACATGCAGACTAGTTCATCTCGTAATAAACCCAAATAAGACTTAACATCAATCGGAAATGTTGAGATTTTATTATTATTTCACTCCCCACTGTAGTCACATGAGAATATATTTCGGTGCAGACTGCCACCAAGTGTTCCTGCTATGAACTGACACAAGCCACAATAACTAACAAAACTCAAACATACACACATTTTTATTCATTTTTGACATTAACAATTACAAATCACACACACACACAGAAGACAGATATGAACAAATTAACTGGTACATTCTTGAAACAGTAACCTATAGAGCGTTTCAGTTTTACACTAAGAAGAAACAAAGCAGACTTTGACCTATTCAAGCAAACATCAAATAAATGTATTTAATCTATGTAGAGAAATTACACGCAGAATCATTTCCTTTAAGGCCGACGTATTCAAAAGGGCATAACCAAAACAAACAAAATGTTGATTCTAACAGAGGTAATGTCATGGTTTTGTAAAAAGAGGGGTGACGGCAGTGCAGCCAGATCATGGCACAAATGTAAATTAAGCAGAGCTGACAGGCAATTTAATTCATTTACAATGCCTGTCATCCCTCTTTGATCTGCACTCGTACTGTGAGAGGAGCGATGGGACACCTGTTTGAGGCAAGCCGGTGGAAGAAGATGGATTCAACACTGGAGAGACAACAAACAGGCAGCTGGTGCATGTGTTTGTCTGGTGTGAGAGGATGTGCAGGAGACGGTAAAACAACATCGGGTTTTAAGTTAAATGAGAAACAGGGCGGTACAATGAAAGGCACTTTGAGTCGCATGTGTGTTCTGAAGGCTTCATGAATAAATTCAAACAAAAGAAACAAATCCTTCCCGAACTCTGCTGGACCGGCCGCAGCAGGTTTTCTATAAAGAAGAATCCACCCAAAACACTTTAATGCAAGATCTTTTTTTTTTTCCTTGTCGATTAATCTGTTTAGCATTTTCTTGATTAGTGGATTCATCATTTGGTCTGTCCAACGACAGAGAATACAGAAAATATGCAAGGTTCAAACGTCTCGTTTTGTTGTTGTCCAAAACAGTGCAAAACTCAGAGATATCAAATTAAAATTAAGAAAATCTTCACATTTGCAAAGCTGGGAAATAAATGATTAATTGATTATCAGAATAGCTGTGGACTCATTTCTTTGTTGCTTGACACCAATTCACTGAGTAATTGTTTCAGCTATTTAATACCCTTAAAAAACATTTGTTTGGTTGTACGTTTTTTTTATTACTGTGGTACGTCACAAAAAATAACAACGTGTCAAAAACAAAGAAGTTTGGTAGCAGGGGTCTTAAACGTGGACACTAGTCATCAGCTTTTTGTCACAGTTCCTCATAATAAAAGACGAAGCGCTTCTTTCTAGATGCACTATTTTACACAAATGTTTCATAAAGACCTCGATAGATTAATACCATATGGCTCACCCACATGCTTTGCATCATTACTTCTGTTTTCTCTCAGAGGAAAGCCTCCCTTTCTATTATTTTTGCTGCTATAGAAATAAGTTCACACGTGTTCTTTGGGATTTCCTGGGAAATGCAGAAAACCAGACACTTCAGTAGTAGCCAGAGCAGACAATATATAACAGTGTAAGAGTGCCCTCCTTGGATTTTTTTCCGTTAAATGAAGAAATATGAACACACTGCAGCAGTTTGTCCAAAAAAAAAAAAAAAAAAGCCTTCAGGGTGGAGAAGCTTTACATACACACGATGGTGCAGTGACCCCTTGTGGTTAAACTGCGACATTACAGGCTCAGCATTTCCATTCCCCCCTGAATTGTACAGATTGTATATTTCTTCCTATAAGTCAATTTTAAGCTACTCAATTAATAAAAAAAAAAGAGCCCTTATTCACTCCCTCACCTATAAACCCATGTGGGATTCAATTTGGACACCTTGAGCAGAGTGAACTGGCGCACGCGAGGCGGTGAAAAGGGATCTGAGGCTGCACTGATTCAAAGAGACATGCTGCCCCCTAGAGGTTCAGAAAGGAAAACACAGTATGGTGACACGAAGAAGAGGAGCGCGAGGAAGCGGACACACTGTCTGTTCGGATGCTGCTGATGTTGTGAAAGTTACAACAGAAGAATTTTTTAATTATTATTTATTTTTTTAATGTAAATGTTCTCAGGACGCAAATATCCAATTTCCTCTGAATCCAACACTGAACACTGGGACACTTGAAATGCTCTATGTACATTACGTGGCACTAAATCATTTGTGTGTATACTTTTCTTTCCTATTTGGTGTGTGTTTTGTGTTGTTGTACACTTTTATGATGGCAGGTATGTGTGTGTGTGTGTGTGTGTGTACATCATTGAGCATTTAGTCGAATCCTTGCCAGTCGCTCTGCTCAGAGTCGTACTCCAACTCCACCCCGATGCAGCGGACTCCCTCCAGCAGCATGGGTGTCCCGTGGTGACGATCTACATATGTGGCAGAGACAGAGAGAAATACATTCACGTGCATGTTTCTCGAGATGTGTGAGGGTTATACTGGATTTGATTCCGACTCGATTCAACCAAACATAGTGACTTATTTTCAAATGAAAGGTTTCAGTGAAATATCAGTCCCACGTTGCACAGCGTGGGAGAAAGAACTGACCGAGACGCTCCGTTTCGGGAAACACTTCCCCCTCAACCTCCTCCGAGCTGGAAGTATCCGCTCAGATGCAGTCAGACCCTCCCACATGGACCCTGCATCCATTAAATATTTGTGCTATACGGATATACGTACAAATATAAATGCATTGGTGGTTCAGTGGTAGAATTCTCGCCTGCCACGCGGGAGGCCCGGGTTCGATTCCCGGCCAATGCAACACACTTTTCTTGTCGACTTTTCTATCACTGCACATATTCAGGATTATATACAACGTGAAAAAAAAAAGAATACTTTTTAAAAATCATTAAGCCTGCAATAACAATATTTCTTATAACTCATAATAACTCATTATTTTTCGAGTAATTGTGTGATTTTTGAATAGTTAGTTAATAGTGAAATTGCCCTTTACAATTTCTGTCTTCAAAGTTGCTTATTTTGTCCAAACAATCATCCAAAATCCAAAGATATTTAATTTACAATGAAATCAATCATAGAAAAGCTGGACCTGGCAAATATTTGTGTATTTTTGTCCAAAGAAAGATTTGAATGATTAAGCCAATAGATTTACGGTTTCTTACAAATAATAATCACAATAAAAACAACCTAAGATATTACCAGGCTTTGTGTTTGCTTAAAAAAAAATGAATGTTTAAATGTTTAAAAAAAACTAATTTCTTTAAAACCACATTTCTTTTTTAATTATAAGACGATTCTTTTTTTTCTTCTTGATCTTCATTTCTTTAACATTGAATTTTAAAGAAAAGCAACATTTCTTGATTCTTGAAAAAAAGAAACATTGCTTAATTTCTTTTAAGACACATTTTAAAAAAGGGACAGTTTAATTTTTAGATTTCTTTAACAACAGATAAAAAAAACGAAACATTTCTTGACTTCTTCAGCACTTCCTGGATACCACAACAGTTATATCCAGTAAGTGGTGTATTTAAACCAGATTGGACATTGAACGTGCTCGCAGCAGTACAATGTTATCATATATATTCGGCCACTGATTTAAAAGCAGTGCTGCAGTAAAAGAGACGCAGAGCTTCATCCTTTGAACTGGTCGTGATCCAGGCCTCAATTACACACGGACATCTGGACAGATGTTCTGGTCACGCTTTGTGAGTAAAAGTAAACACTCAACACAACCGCCATTCATCCTCGAGCACACATATGCATGCATATGAAAACACACACACTAACTATACTATATTTACGCCTGCATTAATGGAAAAACATATACGGCTATTTACATAATTCTCCATCTGCTGACACAAATACCAGTTTACAGCTTCTAATTCAGTCTCGCTGATAGTTAAGGGGAGAAAATGCAAATTCATTACAGGATCTTTTCTGCCTCAGAGAGTTTAAACCAGAACATTAATGTTGTTTTATTCCCAAAACATATGTAAACCAACAAGTTGTGATTCATTGACAAGTTCAAGTGACTCTGCCTCAGAGTACAGAGTCACCAGCAGGAGGCAGTAGCACACACTTGAAAATAGTGCAAGTTCAACTTTCTGTTTATCTGTCAGTTCTCCCTTTAAAAGTAAAAGGAACAAATAAGAGACTACTAGATGCCATAGTAAATCTAATGGGCTTCAAAATGCAGTGTAGTGCTGAACAATTAGTCAATTAATCAATAAGTCAACTGATAGAAAATGTATTGACAGCTATTTTCAATAGATTAATTGTTAAGTCGTTTTTCAAGACTCTGGTTCCAGCTTCTCACTTGTATCTGTTGGTCGGTAAAACAAGCGGTTGAAAGACTTCAGTTTGGACTTTAGGAAATCATGATTGAGATAAGTTTAAGATAAGGGAGTTTTTTCACAATTGTTATCATTTAATAGACTCAATGATTAACTGAGATAATATTTTTCGGGTTAACTGATTGTGAAAATAAGCGTTAGTGGCAGGTTTACTATCAAATTTAAAAAGGGAAGTAAAATGTTGAGTTTTAAAAGAAAAAACTAGTTTTATTTCAAGATTGTTATGTCCTTATTAAAAATGTGCATAAAAATGGGTGGATGGAAACACTTTCAGTTCCCCAAATGTCAAAAAAAAGAAAAAAACGACAAAAGCTAATCTACAAGCTGGAGTGTGTTGCAAAGATTATCGTCACTTGTATCAGTAACGTAGCCTCACCCATGACTCTGGCGTGAACTTTGACTTTCACACAGACGTCCTCGTTGGTCTCGCTCAGCAGCAGCACCTCCTCACACAGAACTCCCTCCTGCTGGGCCATGTACTCACACGTCACCTTCAGACCTCCTGGGAAACACAGAGAAGAAGAGAGATTGTTTATATATCACATTTCAGGGCAAAAAGGCAACATAAAGGGCTTCACAGATTACACAGGTGAAAAAAAAACAATAAAAGCAAACAGGCAAAAAGCACACAGACACACAGACACACAGACACACAGACACACAGACACACACACACACAGACACACACACACACACACCTGCTGCTGTTAACATCAGCTGACGCACGTACACAGCTCCAGACACAGAGTGTAATCCGCCACTCAATCAATTTGATTTGTAACATGTAATCCCATAAAGTACAATTACAGGGAAATGTAATCCCGCCAGTTATAGCGGGTGTGACGGTAAACTGAAAGCAAAGGTCAATAACCTGCTTCAGTTACAGGCATTTGGTGGGAACGACTCCCAGAAACATTAGAGGCTCACCTTTAGCCCGAATGTGCGGGTTTAGTGGTGAGGGGGAATCCAGCAAAGACTTTCAACTTTACCACCTCCAACAACACGGACGAGTGACAGGAACTCCGCACAAACACGGCAAAGTGTCTGAAATGAGTTTTGTTTCTATGATTCCTCAGAGACGGATTGCTGAGCTAACACAGTCTCAACTGTCTGTTCCTGTAATCCTCAGCCATCTGGTCCCACACGCAGCCTGTAACAATGCCGCTTAGAATTACTTGCTAAGTATTTCCGATCATCTCCGCCTGCCACAAAAACAGGCACAAACTAAACGTGTTTTTGTATATCACACTCTGAATGAATGTTCCCTTGTAGATGCAGCTCAGGGAAAAGAACTTGTGACATAACGCACTATGTGACATTAAGCAACCTAATTTAAAGGACATTGAAAGTAATGAATCACATTTAAGAGCTCCGTTTGCAGCTTGGAGGAACATTCTCACAGGAGACGTTTGATGCCAAATTACAACAGAGATCTGACAAAAACTTCTGAACAAAATGCAACATACTGAAATAATAATACTGCTGTGTTAGGAGGTAGAGCGGGTCGGTCCCCGGCTCCTCTAGTCCGCATGTCAAAGTGTCCTTCGGGAAGATAGTGAACCCCAAATCGCTCCCGAAGGCATTAGATTAGATGAGGAGCAGTTTCACTGTATGGTTGTGTATGTGAATGAGTAGATGTAGGAATAAAGCACTTTGACTGGTTGGAAGACTACAAAACTACATAAATGCAAGTCCATTTACCATTTGCGTTTTGGCTTGAGCTTACAGAGTGTGGGAGGGTAATATAAAAATATTACTGTATTTATCCCGAGGGAAATTGTTTTCCGGCAGTTGCTGAAGTCATTCAGAAACAGTGTCCTCATTACATAGTGTGGCCACCAGGGGGCGCTGGTAGCTTTTATTTTTTTGTTTTCTCAACTGCTAACCCAAAAATTAAACAGTAACTAAATGGATCCATGTCAATAATTCATGCTTATGTCATGTTATGTCATGTTATGTCATGTCAAATGGTATGGCATTGACAAATGACCTCATCCAACCGGTGCAGATATATTTCAGTAACTTTCTCTCTTCAACAGTGGTCTCCAAACATTTTTGTATTGACAGCATTGTTGAGGACTGTCCAAAGACGGGACGGGGGGTGGTGGGGGGGGGGGGGGGGTGCTGGTTTAGGGCCTAACTTCCACTGTGGTTCCCCCAACTCATCTGCATTTTCAGATAAAATATATTTGAATCGGTCTTTAGTCACAGACTTCATCGTGACCCCAACTCCCCCACAGTGCACCCGCCTTCATTAGCAGTTTTAATCATTTATACGCACCAACAGGTTAAACAGAGGCAGAGCGAATATAATTGGACCAGCAAACTAGGCTCCCTGTCTATCTACCTCCACCTACTGTGCAGAGTCCAACCAAGCTGTAATATAAAGTTCACTGTTCAGTGTTTGTTAGGTGTGAAGTCATTTCACTAGATAACAGTTTGATACAGATTGTGAATTCTTTTTCCAGCGCTGTTCTTCATATTTGAAAGAGCTTCTCTTAGATGCATACTCTGCTGTGTTTCTTCCTCTCCTGATCTTACCCTCTGTGGCCGGTGTGATGTCAGTGATCCGGAGGTGTGGACTGGGTACTGGTGCTGGACACACATCCTTCCCCAGAGCTGGCACCTCGGGCAAGGTGAACACTATTTCATACCGGTGCTGCGTCTTTAGGAAGCCAACCTGCAGTGAGGGAGACATATTTAGAGAGTTGAAAGGGAAAGAGTCGAGCAAAGATTTAGCGATTAGGAGGAAAAACAATGGCGGTCTTTCTCTCTCCCTCAAATTTTGGACTAATCCGACTGTAACATAGAGAGAGAGGGATTTATAGTGAGAGAAACAGGCTTTGGCTGGGCCTCACATTGCATTGTGTAAATGCATTACAGCTCAATAAATAAAGGATTAATTTCTATGAGAGAAATGGCTCAGTCATTTTCATAAGCACTACACTGTTGGGCTGAGTTTTCCTTGAGGGAGTCCTCTAATTGAAATCATTAGTTATTGCTCTGGCGATCTTAATCCCCCTCACCTCTGCCAAATTGGCAATTTGAGCCTGACCTGCAGGATTTCAATCAAGTCCAAAATCTTCCAACAATACTAATCCCATGTGATTAGATTTGTCAGTAATTCAAGAGCTTAATCTTATTCATGGTTACACCTTCTACATCATTTCGGAGGCTGAGACTCGCCAAAAGCTTGACCCCCCCAACACGGTCCCCAACATGGAACCCCAAAAGGACGAAATTCAGTCGCCATGGATGTTTTGTTTGGTAGAAAAAAGCAGGTTGAATATCTCTGACCTTTGTTGATTTCATAGCACGAGCTGCAAGGATTAGTTGATGAACTGAAGATTAATCTGTCTTGATAATTGATTAATTTTCATTGAATTCAAGCATTTTATCAAGAAGAAATGGCCAAATACTCTTAAGATTTCAGCTTCTCCAATCTGAGAATCTTCTTCTTTTCTCCATTTTATATCATTTTAAATTTTAAACTCTTGCTCTGATTTAGTAAGCCATTTCAAGATGCCGCCCTGAACTTTGGGAAACTGTGAATTATGAAAAAAAAAATATCCAGATTAGTAGATAATGAAAATAATAGTTAGTGGAATATACATTAAATGATTCAATTAAAAAAGGTATTTGTAGCCACAAAAATTATGAGTTATTTAATAGATTAGTTGATGAACGTAGATAAAAGTAAAATGTATATTTCTGTCTCCTGTTGCTGCTGCATACAGCACCATTCACACCTTTTTAATTCATACTACCCAAATGCAACATTTAAAAGCAGACTATAAAGTAGGGAAGTGAGAGCAAGAGCAACAGACAGGTAGAGAGAGGGGAGGGACGTAGAGGTAACGGCCCAACATTTAGCAAAAGGGAAAAATGCATGAGGGAATCATCACAGAGAGGAGCGAAGGAAGCCTCACAGAGGAGTCAGGATAAAAGAGAGACAGTGAGAGAGAGAAGGAGACCGCAGGGAGGTGCAGGCAAGGAGAGATAAGCCTAAACCCCCTAGAGCTCCAAACGCAGCTTTAGCCCCAAACGACCTCTGGTGAAAGCAGCAGAGCAGAGGCTGCAAACAGCATGAAGTGAGAAGGGAGAGAAGGAGCGCTGCAGAGAAAAACAATCATTCTGCGAGCGTAGTCCCACGCATGTCCATACACTGTGAAGTGCCTCTGAAAAATGGATTTAATATGAATTTCAAGCAGCAGATTTCGACCAAAAGAGAGATCGCTTCAATGGCGAGAGACTAAGGCGTGATAACCGATATGAAACATTCCAGTTAGTAGGCAATTTAAAGTTTAGTTTACGAGTGCACCACTGAGTAACACTGAGTAATGTGTAACACTGGGGGTCAGACACGCCCAGACGCACGCGACTCAACGGTCTTCCAAAACAATGGTGCAATTCTTTACTCAACTTGTAAAGAAGGGAAACGCTATGAACTTGTATGTCTGAACTCCAGATGGTAACTCTTTTAAAGTACTTTGCATTAAGTCAGAGTGCTGGCATGCATCCTGAATAAATTATCTAACTTGAAGTCATAAATCAGGGTAAATATAACTTGATAAACACGCCAGTTAAACACTAAAAAGCTCAGTAAAGCTCAAAGTAACTGCGGAGTCTTTGTCTCGACGGGCCCTGCCTTTCACAATACATGCAGTTATTTGAATATAATACATAGTTATTTGCTTTAAACTAAAAAATAATAAACACCAGCATAACCTCTTTAATGTCGCTCGTCTTATTTTATGGCAATAATTCCTGTAGGCAGCGACACATCCTTGCAGTCATTAACCTTTCACCTGGTGACTGACAGCAACATGATTATAGCTAATGTGTAAATAATCATAATGACCGACAGAAGAAAACTCATAAACATAATCTGCAAGTTCATAAACATCCCCCCGTCCTGAGTCACAAAGAATCATTTGAATTGGCCTCTGCAGCAACACTTCTTCTGCTGATCTGTCGCACTGACAGCTGCTCATTTACATCCCCTGCTTCACCATCATAGTAAAGATACTGGAGCACACGCAGAAACATTACCGAGGATAATGTGATGCTTCTGCGTGACCCTGCCTGCTGCGCTGACATGCAGACTTTGTGAAATTCTAATTACCTTCATCAAAACTGGTATTCATACAGCTGTTGTATGCATGCTTTCTATCCCACACACTCCCACCTCATCTTTGGTCTGTGCAACCCTTCCCGGCTATTTCCATAGCAACGCCACCCCTCCCCTGAGCTCCGCGATGAGCCACGACGCCGGGCTGACAGTACTCTGTGCCCACTCCCCAGCGCGCTTAACGAGCGCTGAGAAACACACTCACAAGAATGGACTGTTCTGTAACTGTGAAGGTCACAGCCAAGTTTGTAGTCCATCTACACGTGCACACGCAGCTTTTAAGCAAATTGATTTGACTGTGAATTAGTTTTAAAGCTTGGAAAGACTTAGCTACAGCGAGCGTGTACAGAACTTCCCTTTGGGATTTCGGCATAACTGAGAAATAGTAGAAGAAGAAGGCCAACCTGAAAGCTTTCTGAGTGTGTCTGCCGTCTACTAAGGCAGATGAAGTTTAGTGCACTTCACCCTGGGAAAGTCATATTTATACTAGTCATATACCCACAGAAAAACTAAAAGGTTGAAAGCAGAGGAGTGTTTGAATAATGAACTAAAGTGAGATGGTTAGCTTTATTCACTGACAATAAAAAGGAGAGAAAACGATAAGAAAGACAGCTGAAGTCATTCTATAATATTGATATAAACGATTCTAGGACATACTCTGCCTGCAGGCAGGAAGAAATCTTTTCCAAAAACGTGACCCACTTGAGATGCATTTGATTTTGTGTGCCAGCCACTCGGAGAGAAACGAATCCACGACTTGTTAGATAAATCATGTTGTCGGTCCTGGGCTTGTGTGCATATAACATAACGTGACAGAACATTACGTAACATTTAAACCAGTGTCTTTCAATTGTTTCAACATTAGGGGCTATTATTCATCTGTAG
This sequence comes from Bovichtus variegatus, assembly GCA_943593645.1. NCBI lineage: Eukaryota > Metazoa > Chordata > Actinopteri > Perciformes > Bovichtidae > Bovichtus > Bovichtus variegatus. The sequence continues at coordinate 2,770,564 of CALSCE010010690.1, read as the reverse complement.
ACAACATTATTATTCTTCTACTCTTTACCCAACATCTAAAAACAAGACTGCAGCCACGCTAGCAGAGGCACAGCAAGGCTTTGAGCTAAATGCTAACTGGTAGCACACTGATGGTTAATAGCTATAATGTTTACCATGCGTATTAGCGTATTAGCGTATTAGGTGGTGCTACAGGAAAACCAACAAAGTCATGAGGATTCATCCTCTGGGGACCTTGTGCTCAAATCCAGCCAAAAGATGTTTGATGCAAAGTATCCCTGATGTCGCTCCCTATATAATAATGGTGCAATGGGGAATGTTTATTCACATGAAGAAATGTTACTGTACTAAGACAAAGTAGGATTAAAGAACTAACAGCTACGTTTTAACTGAGCAGTTTCGATGCAACCCTAGCATCACGATCATCAGCAGCTTCAATGTTAACGAAGTCTGCTCAGCTAAAACAAGTTAATTGTCACCAATTGTCAACTTTAAGACATATAAGAAAGTTTTCCTTTTCAACAAGCTCCTTTTAAAACAATTTTCAAGTTTTCTTGAGCACCTTCTGTTGCAGTTTCTTGGCTCCTCCAGGGTTTAAGAGCCGACAGCAGATGAAAAGTTTGATATCATTGTTCTGTGCCTATATAGCCGACAGAGGGGATTAACAGCGATGAGAAAAGACTTTAATCTTCTCCTGGATGTTTCACAGATAAAGCCCATCAACGCTCGTAGAAACTGAGGACACTAACACACTAGATCAAAGAGTTAACTTCTAATATTATATCTACCCCTTGAAAAACATGACACCCGGGAAAGTAGAGCCCCTAATTACGTACCAAGTACAAGACTTTCAGGGCCAGTTTGTAACAAAGTAGTGTTGTTTTATTTTTCTCCAAAGAAAACTGAACTAATGGAATATCGGCTTCAAAAATGGTTGCTTTGTTTGAGTGGTGGTAATACATCTGTTTACATCTTTAGTATTGTAGTCACCCTTTAAGAAGTTGACTCCCAGTCTTGTCCTTACCTGCTTCCAAATTATGCAATATATCAGGCATTTTAATTGCATGTTTTTTTTATTATGAATCTGATCCACGAAGATATTAAAACCCTGGCAGGAACATTAATTTGGACTTGGATGAAATGATCTGCTGTACATGGTGTCCATGAAGCAGATGGGGACTGAATAATGTCTGTAGGCTGGGCAAAAGAAGCTTCTGCACAACACTTTTTGATCCAAAGGAGCAGCTGATAACCGAGCTTGGTGAAAAAGACGATCATTATCTAATGAAGATAAACATTTCCAGTATTTTAGTGGGACTCCCTGAAACTAAATTGATTCATGCCAGCTCATCGTGCAATTGCAACATTTGCTGCATAAAAAAAGCATGGCAACAATCATATTTACCCCTTTTTATGCACCGCAGGCGACGTTGCCTTTTAATCCGAGGGTCCTGCATCGTTTCTTTTTTATCTCACTTCCCTCCTGAGAAATAACACTCGTTCCCACGTCAGAGTTTTGCAGTTCATCTAAAAGTCACGACTTGAGCTGTAGATTCTCAGTAACAGCTCAAATGTTTACACTGACGAGAAACTACCACATTGATTGATATGATTGTTGGTTCTCTTGATTTGGGAGAGAAAAATACTTCTGAAGCCAGTTTGGTATCAACACCATCAATTATTTCTTTAAAAATAAACGTGTCATAAAAGCTGCATATGCAATTAACTGCATATGTATAAGCTGTACACAGATAGTATCAGCAAAAACTCAATTTAAATTAAGTGTTTATTAAAATGTAAGTGGGCAGACATACTCGGAGAAAGTAACCTGTTATATGCTGTTATATAAATGCAGTCGATTTATACTAATGGAACAACTATTTTATTTTTCGACTAATATGCAAGTAGTTTTTCTTATAATATAAGACTCTAAATATGACCCAAATTTAAATAATATATTGCCTTACATGAGTCACAGGACCTGAATTTGAAGCTGAGCATACACAGACAGCAGAAACTAGAATTTAGACAGAGCTAAAAACTTTCAGATAAAAGAGAAGAACAAGAGACAGTGCCGAGTCTAAATGTTCACAACTTTGTAAACCTGGAATATGAGCAAAATAAAACATTTAAATAACACTAAGAAACTAAAATCATTATTACAGGTCATTTTTTATTATTTTTTAAAATTATTTTGTATTTTATATTTATTTTTTATATATATTTTATATTTTATTTTATTATTATTATGATTATTACTAACAAATCCTAGCTAACAAGTGTCAGGCTATTCCAAGGTTAAACACACCTTGACCATGAAGTTGCCGTCATCCTCCGGAGTCACCATGACAACGGAGTCATGCAGCTTTTCGTCGAAGTGAACATGAGATGTGGCTCCGGCAGCGGGGGATTCCTCTGAGAAGCGCACGCCTCCCGCCTTCGCACAACCTGAACGAGAGGGAAGAGTCGCTGAAGGTCGGACGTGAACAAAAACACACTGGATCCATTTAAAGGGAGAAAAGACGTGTAAAACCGCACCGGTCGACTCCATTCAGTGACGGAGTCTAGAGTAAAGCACTTTACAGAGGCCGTCACTCAAACCTGCTATGGTAGTCTGAATGCTTAGGGAGCAGTAAAGGGAAACACACACACAGGCACATATCTATGCATACATACACTCCATCATATACAGCTTATAGTGGTGGCAGGACTGAAAGGCAGAGGAAAGGACAAAAGAGACGTAAAGGAGGAATAACAGTTGAATGAGAGAAACAAATCTGAAGAGTGGGAAGAATCAAGAGAAACTGACGTTGACAAAGTCTATTAAAAGTACATGATTCGGAGTGAAGAATTGTAGTAATGTTGCAGAAACTTCAGCTGGCTGCGGTTAAAATCAACAGAAGACTAGAAAGTTTGTTGAAAAGAAAAAGCCCAGCAGAGTAATAAAGTTCTGTTTTATTAATCCCTGCATAGTGTCTTCTAGGGGCCTACTTCAGCAGATTACATTCTTTCATCACAGAGGCAAGGGACCAATATAAAGTCTTGTTTTGGTAATATTGTAATTTTAAATACCAGAAACTGTCTAAATCATGTCTTCCGCTGCTGATAAGATGTTTCTCCCTGAACACAACGGTTTGGATTTGATTTTGCTTCGGGAACGAATGCAGGCTACTGGAAGCTCTAATAGAGTTTGAACCCTGGAGATAAACAAAATAAAGATGGCCTTTTAAATCAAGTCCTCTATGCCTCCACAGGACTCCGGTGTCAAAACAAAGGAGCTAAAGAAGGCTTACAAGCTAAACACACTGTATTATTTCCCTGTAGGTTTAAGTTCTCTCCTATGACGCGGAGACACATTGATACATATTGTTCTCCAGCCCAGGCAATTATTCCCAGTGTGAAATAATGGAAACTTGTTCTCCAAATAAACCCCCTCCTCCCAAAAAAACAATAAATCTCTTTGACAGCAAACAATTTGTCAGAATTTTGCTCAAGACGCTTTGGCTCTGACTATTAGAGCATCACTTTCTCAAACCTCAAAGCAGAGTAAAAACAAGCACAGAAGCCAAACAACAAGCACGACCTTTTACATGTTTATTCAACTCTCTATTAATAGGAGGTTGTCCTTGTTTTTGGGACTCACCAATCACTTTATTTTTTTTTATACCATTCCCCAAGGAAACTCTTCAGATAACGGCTGTTGCAGTGTGTGTGTGTGTGTAAATTTGATTACCATATCCAACATTACCCTGTCTATTTCACAAACATACACACGCACGCACTTCTGCGGCATCTCGTTTCTTATAGCTGTCCTTTCAATTATTCTTGATTTATTCCTATACTTCAAAGGTGCTCCAATCAGCAATATGACCATCATGCTTGAGCTTTGTTTTGTAGCCAATATTACTGATGCCAACTCTATCAACAGAGCATCAGACATGTGCATGTAGCTCTGATTTGAAGTACCTAAAAATAAAAAAATGCACCTACTTAACTCTGGAACTAGGTCTTTTAGGGCTACTTCTCTGGCTTGGGTGTATTTATATCCGGACTCACGGGGTGTCATAACGAACACATGAGGCGGTTTTCACCACCACACCAACAGGTATCTGGATTCAACATTATTAATTCAGTAAGCTATGGTGGTTTAATTAACACTGGCTACAAAACTGCATAAGATTTTCATTTACATTTTCTCATTTAAAGATAGACTGGATTAAATCATGGTTTATTAAGTTATTATGGTGTACAAAAACTCGTGTTGCATTTACAATGATTTTTAAATGTACACTGACTTAAGATCTATTTACAGCAACGTACAGCAAACTTTAAAAAGGCCCTAAAAAACACATCTTCTCCATTAACTTCATACTATAAGTAATAAGTTTGAAGAAATTCAGAGAAATGTGAGAGATTTGTGCTTTTGTCACTGGTTTGAAGTGTCCGGGGCTCAGTGATGTCACAGACGTAACATGCACCAATCACGATTTAGCAAAATTGGAATCAAACTCTCATGACAGTTGCATATGATGCTGTCAATCAAATCTGGTCAAACCACCAAGTTCTTTTTTATTGTTACTTATTCTGTCATACGTAGATTTTAAAAACAAAAGTTTTCACGGACTTTCTTATAGCTGCTTTAAAAAAAAAAAAAAGAAGATTTAAAATTGAGATAATCTTTTCTTTTTCTTCAAATGAAATGGCGAGGCATTTCTTCTGCGCCACATCTGGACCAGAAATACTCCTTTAAAACAAACACTAGATTTCTGTCAAAGGGTTCATTTGACTTTCTCTGCCAAGCCATGGCAAGCCAAGGTGAAATCATTGACATCTATTTTAATTATTAAGCCAACAGAGCCTGATAATAATCTAACATTTACCTTGAAGATCAAACAGAGAGCGACATAATGAATTTCTTGATCCGAAGCACATGAAGCCTGGAAGTTTTCATTTAATTACACACAATCCTTACTCGGATTCAGACAAGGGAGATATATGAAGGGATGCAAAACTGATCATATTATAATTTTAATTTAAAATTTGCATTTGTGTTAATACTGAAGAGCCAAGTGTATATAATTGCACCAATCCATTTATTTTTATTCATATGAATTACGCCTTTGAATTACATGCTACATACAAGCTTTTTTGTCCCACTTGGGCCCACTTCCATTAAACTTTTATACAGACTCATATTAGAGATTAGAAATCCTTGCTATCAGCAATCTGGGTCACAATAATGAGTTCAGGAGTTACATAATGTTCTATATGTGCAGGATGGGGGGGGGGGTTGAGATGTTGTTTAATACCTTAAGCTCTACATATAAAAGATAGTGCAGAACACCTTGCAATATTAACGTTATCACATAATGGAAGTACTGACTAAAGATATACAAGCGCAATATCCGCAAGTCTCTCCCCTTCTAGGTAAAGGATAACAAAAGTCAGGGTAGGTTAATATCTGAAAATGCGTTTTTCTTTTCCAACGACGTGCCTTCAATTCATATATTAAAGTAAAACATTATTAATGGTTCTTTTGAGCGTCAAGATTTTCCACAATTTTACAAAAGTGATGTCCATTTATTAAAGATTGCACTGATAAGAGAGTGTGTAAAACCAATGATGACAAATGATGTAAAATGTAGTATTGTAGTGTTTGGGATTAAGTGTTTAACATTTAACAATGCAGAACATCGTATCATGTATATATTTTAACAACTGGGGACAGTTTAAACACTGATTTAGAAGATGTTAGATTAGATAGATTAGAAGATGTTTATATCATTGTAACTTCTATATCTTTTGGTTTTTCAAACATTAGTTTTCACAATTTTTTCTCAGCTCAAATGTAGACATTAACAATCATTTTTATCTTTAAAGCTAGAAATCGCTCCAGCTGCTCAGCATTGTGTCTTTCCTGCCACAGTTTGGCACCAGCAGAGAACTCTCCTACTACACTTCAGAAACATCAGATCTAAAAGCACTTTACCGCCAACTGTGAGACCAAAAAACACAACTTTTATCACCAAAAAAAAACACAAACATTTCCTGGCATGCATTTAACATCACACAGCAATGAACATATTTGGTAAGAATATGCAAGGGTTTATTTTTCCTCCAGGAAAAGAAAGACTCCTCTGATGACTGAATCAAGAGACTGAGACTTAAGCTGTAAATTCATCATCACATCACATGACGGAGACCTGTTATTTAAGGTCACCACTCCCGCTATAAGAGGCTTTTTGTATAAACTCAAGAAGTTCACACAATAGGGCTTCATGACTGTCACTGCAGTCATACATTAAGTTTAATAATGGCGGGCTTTCATACGGTACGGCAGTCTATCAGCAGTATGTTATACTCTTTAGTTTAGAAAGAGAGTCTAACAGCACGTCCTCTCCAAAGTGAACCAACAAGTGATTTAACTGCATCGTAATATAACTTTAGCTTTAGTTTGAGCCCTCCTACCACCAGAGGACTCATCTCCATAGTTGTCACTCAGGTTATTCATTTGTGAGGCAGCTGGCGGCGACTGTGTTTGCACAGGTCAAACATATCCGTCAACATTTTCCTGCATTACTTTAACGTTTACTCCTTCAGCTCTTTTTATTTCATATTTGCATATTGATGTACCTGCACCTATACAAACAGCGTCAAAGCAGAAGCAGAGCTCCGGGCCAAGCCTCTGTGTCAGCCTCATTATCACAATACTGAGATCTGGAGCCCTTTAGATGGATTGGATAATTCCAGACAGCGCCAGAGCACACACAGCCACACTTACCCTCTCAGTAGTAGCAGACCCATTACCACACGGATGAAAGTGGACACACACGTAAACATGCACATGTGTACGCACATGCAACCCCCCACTGAACTGGCTTATTTCAGATTAATCCTTATCTACTTCTGTCTTTCCACTAATCTGTCTGTCAGTATATCTGCCTCTGCTCTGCAGGATATTACTTTGTTAAACTATCAGCCGTCTTCTCTGAACTCCGTCTTTTACCAAGATGTCAGTACGTTTATATGACAAAATAAATTTAAAAAATCTGGATGTTTACACATGGGAAACGGCAGGTTTTGGACATAAATGAAGCAGCACCAACTTTGGTTTCAATTAATGCAGCTTTTGCATGCTGGACAGCTTAGCACCATCACCTGCAACTGATCAGCTCTGTCATGTGATTTTCAAAAAGGACTTTGGCCCAGTTTCCTTTCTGTTTGAGAAACTCGAGTCATCTCTCCTCCCACTGTAAAATGAAAGTACGCTGCCTGTCAGCCTTATTGCACAATTCCATCTCTGTCTACATTTCTCCTTTTGCATTTCGTCTCCTTGCCTCAACAGAGCCAGTGATTTATTTGTCGTCTGTATCTGACTATAAAGCATGAATCTCTGTATGTAGAAATGCATGCGATTTTGTGTGTGTGATTGTGTGTTTGTGTGTGTGTGTGTGTGTCCTCTGCATATCTCGAGAACCGTTCATCCGATCTACTTAACACTTGGCGAGTCAAGGGTGTATTTCTGGGGGACGGGGTTTCAGGGTGAGGGTGAGACGTCCGCAGCGGGCTCATTGACTGCAGTTCACGTTTGCTGCTGGATGCTGGATATACTAACGTTACAACCAAACTCTTCTTAACTTCCCTAAAGTTAACTAGTGATGAGTGGTTCAGATCCGATAATGTGAAATGACCTGACTGCAGTGACTCATGTCATACTTTTGGACCATGACAAAGTCACACACACATGCACTGCATTATAACGATTTTAATTTAGAGTGCAATAAAAAATGGCCACACAAGGGACAGGCAGTTAGGAATCCTTAAAGGTTCCCATGAAGTTGAGGAATGTGGCTGTCAGCTCTTAGACTCTAAAAAGAAAGATTAGTGGAGACAAAGTTTATATAGCAACTGCTTCTTCAGAGATCTTTGCCAAATGTAAAATTATTCTCAGGAAACAACATCAAAACTACACCAAAACAAGCGCCAGTGCTGTGACATTTTAGTGCACCCCAGACACATGAAAAATACAAACAGCAAGTCAATAGAGAAGCTTCCTTTGCACTGCCCTTCATTCAGTGACCTTAATGAGAACAAAGACCTGCAGAGCGTTGCTTGAACACAAGTATGCATAGTCCACTGGGGAGGAGAAGCATATTCAGGGTAGTAATAAAGAATGAGTCAGTAACAGCTCTCTGCCAGGTATTGTTCTCTTCCAGTGTTTAAAAAAAAAAAAAAAAAAAAAAAAAAAAAAAAATGTATTGAGCCCGTCCTGCTTTTGAGGAAATAAATTTGCTTGCTTTCACAAAAATCGCTTGCAAAACTGCTGACATTGACTCGCCAGTGTCAGCACACCCTTTTCCCAAGAAACCTAACTGAAAGAACAAATTGATTGTGAATTTAAATCGAATTGATTATCCTTCCTGCAATGCACCCAGGATGTCTCGCCGGTGAAAAGGTTAATGCGGGGCTCTCCATCACAATACATTATACTGAAAAAAACTGTCATTCTGGTTTTTATTGCCACCACCAAGCCCTTCGAAGAAACTTTCATCCAGGGGAAAGATTACACGAAATGTAATTAACCTACAGCAGATTAAAGGATACAGCTACAAACAGTACGGTAGTAGAAGGGCTTGTATGTACAGGAAGTAATCCCCTGCATTATAACGACCTATATGAGATCTTCTGCAGCTTAATCTTTATTTCCATTGCTCTCACATTTAATTACAAATGTGGATAAGGTGTTTTGATTCTTAGAAACTTTCAAATCAAATCGGTATACTGGATTTTTTTTTTTTACAAATGAAAGACTTAGAAGAACTACCTTCACATTTGAACTGTTGACGTACTTCACAGCTTTTACAACCGGCAATGAAAACAATAATTAAAAACTCACTCTTCTTAGCTGCAGCCATGTCACAGGAATTGGTCCAGTACCGACACACTTGGACACACACTGTCACAGCCTTGTCATCTCAGCAGTCTGACCTCAGAACAACCCTGCAAAACAAGTTAGGATAGAGGAGACAAGCGGGGAGAAGCATTTAATAACAGAGAGCGGGTGGGAGAAGATACAGAAAACAATAGGCAATGATTAGATCAACAGACGAGCTAGATAAAGAGGAAGGCAAAGGTTGGACAGGAGAGCGAAATAAAACAAGGATATAACGGTTCGCCACAGTAAGCTTCCCTGGGTGTTTTTCTTCTAAATGCATGACCCTAGGTTAGCCTGTATTTTAGCTGAGAGCACAGCTGTCCTCTACTAGTCAATCCAGGAGTACCAGAGACTCCCAGCTGAGACTTCAATTAAAGGAAAACAACAAAACAGTCTAAGAGGATTACCTAGGGGCTGAAGCTGCCGTTTGTGGGCTTCTCACAGATGGAAAATGTTCATCACAACTCTGGGAGGTGCTTTGTATAAATATTGAAATAAATGGCAGCACAACAGTGAAAGGGAGAGTTGGCAGATCTAATGCTGCAATAATAGTCAAGAGAGCAGCCTTTTTTCAGGCATATACAACGATAACCAACAAGTGGTCGGATTGCACAATATGTAAGAGAAATATGCAATTACTTTGTTGAATAACTATATTACTTGCAATAAATAAAGAGACATCAAAGTGTACTCAGCTCTGCCTTTCTGCTGCTTTCAGTATACTGCTAAAATACAACAATTGCTTGAAAGGAATGCAAGGAAAGTATTTACAACATTCTTTCATTGAACTAATTGACTATTGAAGGGAACACAAAAAGGCACCAATCAAAAAAGAATGATAGTTGCATTTTAAAGTGTGGTTTTCTACTGATACTCTCTTTCAACTAACTAAATTCCTGAGCGCAATATCACAGCCTTTTGCGATGTGTTGATCGTAGTCTTGTCAGAAGTGGAAAAACAAGAAAGTTTATTAAATCCTTTTACCACAAGAGTTGGGGAAGAAAATAATGCTGTTATTAGTACAAAAGAATGCCCACTGGTGCTTTGTGAAAATCTGATTAAAAGGGCATTTTTAACCAATCAGGCAGCATAAATAGCACTAATCATTAAACAGCAACATATCAAACTTAGCAGGCACATTTGGAAGTGCAAAGTGTAAAAAATAATCTGATACACCAATCCTGTTTTTTGTGTTTTCATTGATTCCACACAGTTGTTTTGTTTGCCCAAGGAGAGGGAATAAAGGTTCACACACACGCCACGTGTTTCGCAATAATGGCCAAGATTCATTGACTTTCAAGAAAGGACTTAAAAGATCATTTTAAGATCAAAACTGTCTACGTTTTCTCAACAAGCAAGCGTCTAACAGTTAATAGACAGCATCGATGTTGTGGCGGCTTTTGAGTGTTGTCTTCACTTCTGAACCAGAGGGGCAGCACGAAGATTGAAGACGTGTTCTCTCACTCTCTATGCCAAGCCAATACCTGATCTCAGCACTGACAGTTTGCTTGACCTTGTTCTTAGAAACCTGTGTTTCCTTTTAGTGGGTGGCACATCTCTTTAATTGTTGCTTTTAAACATTTTGTAACCTCTCACATCTGCGAGAGCAGTGACGGCATGAATCACTTGTGGTTTGTGCTTCCTTCTTTTTAATGGAGCAAGGCTGAGGCTGAGGATGAAGATGCCGCTACAGCGAGGAGCTTTTCTTGCTGCTACAGCGAAGGGTGTCACACCATGAAACAGAAAAATGTCACATCCACTGAGAATAGGTTGGAATCAGCCAATGATCTACTTTCAACAGGAGGAAATACGAATGCTGTTTTGGTCGCCTAAATGGGTCGCTATGATTAGAAAACCCCTGATGAGAATCCAATTGTCCACGCCTTCAGCACCGTGAGTGGATGGAAACAGCTTTGCAAAAACTTTGGCAAGTTTACAGGTGTTTTAGGCTAAACCTGCAGGTTAGCCAAACTTATTTGGAAGAGAAAACAAAGGCGAAAGGTAAAGTTATTACCCAAACATCCAGCGCAAACTCACTAGAGATACTCACAGATGTATTTATAAATGAGTTGTTAATTATCAGTAATAAATTATTGGTATCCATTCAGTTGTTGCCGTTTATTCACACGGGGGCAACAGATGCATTGTATGAACTGGTTCTTTCTACAGTAACCTTCAACAGGAAATGAGCACTGAACTAATTTTACATGCATGTCATGACGACCTTATCTAAACCCTGAAGCCAGACACAGCTCTCCCTCAGCTCTGTGCCACAGTTGACAAATTAAAGTTGCAGATGCCACAGAGAGCAGCAACCCATCTCCTGCTTTGACTTTATGCTCGTTATTCTGTGAAGGTGATTTGTTCTCCTCCATGTGAAACAGCCACCCTCTGGGAGTGAGAAGAAACATAACTGTCACTTTAAAGTTAACATTCACTACAGTGTTAACACTTTACATTTGTTCTTTGTTGCACCAGTCAACAAGCTTTGTTACTTGTATCTGCAATATCTGTCAATGATGGTTTTAGTCAGTGATTCTCAATTTGCTTTGCCCAGGTGCCGTTTTTGCAAAGTGACAGGAGGCCGGGGGCCAGATAATAAACACACATTAATGATATTTATCAGATCAAAGGAATAAAGATTAAAAAGGCCCAGATCTCATCTTTGGGATATTTGAAATTCTTTATTAAAATGAAATGTGTAAATTAAATTAGCCTTTTAGCTGGGGGGATCCTCTCCTGCCACAAACTCTATTAGTCTATTCTGATGCTCTTTTATGCACTTTGGCACCTTGTTTACATTAAAAGTACAAAAACAAATTGTCCCCATTGTGAATCATATCATTTTTATTGGGAATAAGAACATAGTCACCCTATCGCAGGCCAGATTTGGCCGTAAATTGAGTGTCACTGGTTTAGGACATTTTAAAGAAAAAATGCTAAAAGAGCTTTAAAAAAGCATTTGCTTATTTTCTTTATCTTTTATAATTGTACATATTTGTTGTTTGAATAGGTCATTTTGGTCTCTAAAAACCTGTTATAGACTTGTTCACTGTTTTCTGGCATTTTATAGATTAAACAGTTAAAATGAATGTTACTTCACTATTAACCCTGTACACAGTATACTGCAGCTCTATATATCTCACCACTTAATAAGCTGTAGACACTGACTCACTGACCTGTAACCCTCAACATATTGTTTTATTCCTGCTCTATATGGATACTAAGTATATGACCTAATATGTCAACCTATATCATTAGTTGTATGTCTATTTACATTTTTTAACCCTATGCTTACACGGCCTCACTGCACTGGTACCACTGCACCATAGCCTATGTATGAAGACTATAGTATATAAACAGCAGCATTATGGGCTCTGTTTACACTGCTGGGTAGTTTACGTAACTCACAGCTGTCAGTTTATTAAGTATATCTAGCAAAAACTAATGAAGCCCCATTATCAATAGCAACTTTAGTAGCACATAACGATGCCTCCTTGTGCTCGTTTCTTTCATTTCCATCAATTTAAACTCTCCACAGAGTTTTTAACTCTACTTTTTCCGTTCTTAATTGTGCATGCAGTAAAAAAAAAAGTCGGAATTAATAGAAAATCACCTATTTGTGAATAACGCAGCACACATGAACGCATCATAACATAACAAGACTGTAAGAGTGACTGAAGTGTAAATATAAACCAAAAGTAACATTAACAACACCTGCAGTGAAACACACAGCAGGAATAGCTAGTGTTTGGCGCGCGCGCGCGCACACACGCGCACACACGCACACACACACACTATGTAGTGCACCAGCCACACATGCTGTCTAACATTAACATTATTAAATGGTGTCGCAGCAACATAAACACACACATTCATGTCAGCCAGTTAGCTGCTCCGACAGGTGAGTCCCTCCGTGCTTAAAAGTTGTCGCGTGAACACGAACTGTCTCGCTTCTTTTGTTTGTTTCCCGTCAAGCTTACCTTACGCTCGTTCACCGGAGATGACACTCGTACATTTAACCGTACAAGTAACCGACACAGTAGTACGTCTGTAGCTTGGTACGGAGGGTACAGCTAATCCCACCAGCAGCTCTCAGCACGGACGGACCTCCGCTCCCCTCGCGCCTCTGCTCTTTTCTCCGCTGCACTTTCTCGATCGGACAATTTCCGCATTTGATCACGTGGTTTTTGGTCGCGGATCCTCGTGCGCTGTTTACAACTCGGGTTTTCGCAGATGTTTAAACATTAGAGCCACCAGACAGAGATGCACGGATCCTCTCTGCTGTCTACTCCGTGTCACTGAGAAGTGAGGGCTTGTTGTAATGCAGCAGTTGGCTTCTCTCTCCAGCTCCAGCTGTAGTTGAATGGCGCCACCTAGTGGTGCTGTGTGTGCACCGGACGGGTGGAATTTAGTTATAAATTATCCCTGAAACCCACTGATTCCCAAGTAGGCACAATAATCACAATTATATTTTGTATTTGCCCAACAGGATATAATATCAGTGCCCACAGGTTCCTTGTGGGGTTTATTTTAGGGAGGTGTCGTATCCTGTGCAGTCTGTAAAGCCCACTGAGACAAATGTATAATTTGTGATATTGGGCTATATAAATAAACTTGATTTGATTTGATTTGACTTACACGTTTATGCATACTGAATATTACTGACTCGGGCCATTCTGCCTGATGAGTTACATAGCTTCTAATACTATAATATATATATTGTATTAAACATTTGCACTATGTGTACATTTTAGAATTGTTATACTGTCTCCTACTGTGTATTGCAACTGTTGCACAACAATTTCCCTCGGGATAAATAAAGTTCCATCTTATCTTATCTTATCTTACTTCTTCCACCTGTGAAAATGTTTATTTATTTAATTATGTGTGTGTAGGCTTATACATTAGGCCTTAATGATAATTTGATGTGACATTGATGAGGTATTGTAATAGGTAGCTGAATCACTGCGCAGATGTTATTGTAATTACATGGACATTATTTCGCAAATTATCTCTGTAATACAGGTGTATTACTAAAACAGCGTGTTTTTAAACGCCACCTGCAGAAGATTTGTCATCAGCCCGGCTAGCTCAGTCGGTAGAGCATGAGACTCTTAATCTCAGGGTCGTGGGTTCGAGCCCCACGTTGGGCGCTTACACTTTTGCATTCCTTCTTATTTAATTAATAAATACACGTATCATGTAAATCTTTTTAAAATAATTTTTAAAGAAAATGTATTATCGGCCCCGTTTAAGTGGTTTTAAAGGGCAACAAAAGGAATTTGTATTTGAACCCACAACCTTCAGAATGTGGAGACATTTCTCCACCAGATGAGCTCTCAGGATTCTGAAGGTGATGTTACTCTAAGAAAGGAAAATTTGACATTGTCATTATGAACAGTGTCAACATATTTCCGCCAACCCAAATGATTGTGTGTGATAAATGTTTGTGTAGTTTCATTTGTCTGCTCTAGAAAACAACAAATTAACATTTAAACTCTGCAATCAAAAAAGCTGTTCACATGATTTCACATTCATTTCAGCTAGCTAGCTGGCTTGGTAAGCTAGTTAGCTTGACGCCATGGCTTTAAATAATTTTTTATGCTCTTGTTATCATTTTAAATGTTTGTGTTTCACTTTACAGGTTGTTCAGCTGTAAATGTGTTTAGCTACAATGCCTAAAAAAATGTAAAATGTAACATCTAGTGAGTTTAAAAAAGGTTGTAGGTTTCTTGTGTTCTCAGCCCGGCTAGCTCAGTCGGTAGAGCATGAGACTCTTAATCTCAGGGTCGTGGGTTCGAGCCCCACGTTGGGCGCGAAAATTTTTGCATTCCTTTCTTCTATAGAAGTGCACAGACAAGCTACAATTTTCAGGACACTAATATTTATTGACATAACAGAAGGGATTATCAGCTCCCTGGTGTGGAAGTTAGAATTACAAGAATTACGTGTTTTTAATTAACACAGTGCTGGCTTGAAAGTGCAAGCAGGTGCTGACCATGTCGGGACTCCATCATTCTGTAAAACTATAACTTGTTCATGTCCCGTATAGAAATAGTCCAAATTGTTACGTAGGCAACATCCCGGTCTCTGTGGCGCAATTGGTTAGCGCGTTCGGCTGTTAACCGAAAGGTTGGTGGTTCAAGCCCACCCAGGGACGGAAACCTTTTCTTCCACTGTATTCTGAAAAAAAAGTAAATGCAAGGTGAAGGTCTCTGACAAAGCTGCTATCAAAGCGTACGTACCCTGAAACCCCCTCTTTTCCCTGCCTCTTTCCCTCCCCAATTGTAGCCGATCTTTACAGGGTGACTGTACAGCAAGGACATACAGCAAGTATAATGTTTAACAGTCATGCTTTTACTTTAGTTGATGGTCTCTCTGAACTTTACCCTTAAATTTGGCACCTGACTTGTTCATTAACTTAAAGTTACTAAGCTATTTAAGAACCACAAGGAACAAGGACTTTCAGCGACTGATAATGTGTAACAGGCATGTGTTTGCTTTTGTTGCTTGTCCTATGAACTTCAGCCTTAAATTTGGCATCTGTCCTTTTCCTTTACATGGTTATTTAAGCACACCTTGGATTTACTTTTTTTTCATAACACAAGAAAAGCTTTCCGTCCCTGGGTGGGCTTGAACCACCAACCTTTCGGTTAACAGCCGAACGCGCTAACCAATTGCGCCACAGAGACATGCGTAACTCACATAATTCATGTGGCCAGAATCATAAGGTGCGGAACAATAGTCTGTTGAGGGGGAGAAGAGAAAAGAGAAAGAGAAGAAAGCACAATTCTGTAGCGCCCATTTTCACTCCTGTGACATTTTACGGTCTTTATAAAAAAAAAAGTAGTTTTTTTATGCATTTCTGTAGGAGGAAAACCCATCCACGAGATTGCCAGATCAAATCCCGAGCTGTGCTATCTTTGCCTGTCGCAACAGAGTGAGGTCCCCTGCATCCCACTCAAAGATGCATGCAGAGAGGCAGCCCGTGAAGGTGGGGTAGAGGGGATGAGCGTCGGTGGTACAGCCGACAGCCAGCCTCCTCATTAAATGCCAGATGTCCAACCGCATGTGGAGGTCTGGCCACTCACCAAACCTGCTCTGCAGCTTGCTTGTCCCCTCAGTCACACAGCAGCCACAGTCCACATACAGCAGCACTGGGGGTGGAACAGCTGCCTGGCGATAGCGCTCCAACACACCAGATGCCACCCAGTCCCCGGCCCCTCCTGCACCGTCAGGACACTGATTAGTATCTGGCTCAACTCATTGCCAAAGTAGTCACCCAGAGAGCTGTCCCCCTACCATAGCCAGCTTCTTTGTGACCTTGAATGTGACAACAGTGATATTTAAGATTACGCTTTTTTTTTTTTTACACATTATCTATGGAACCAAATGTGGAGGTGATACTGGCCTTCATATGGTCCATGCGGGAGAGGATGACCCTGCCGTACACGGACAGCAGCCAGTGACAGGTGGATGTCTATGGGCTCCGGGGGCTCCTGGCAGACCACTGGGAAGAGGCTGGGCCAATGCCCAAAGTCAGCACACTCCAAGATAGTGTGCCAACCGGTTCAGCCATTCCTCCCCATGGTACTCTGAGCTGCTTCACCAGTCGTGCTGGACTGTTGCCGAGGGTCTGGTCCCGAAGCAGCCGAATGACACGGATGTCACAAGCATATCTGAAATGCACATTTTATTTAAATGATTTGTTTATTTAAAACAGGGACAGTAATGTGAATGTATTGCACCAGATATAGCACAATGCCAATTTCCAGCTGTTGTCCCTGCTCGTTTAAACAGTTTACAAAGTATTGTATTGTTGTTGTACAGGGTTGTGACCAGGAGGTGACACAATAAGACAGATGTGATAATATCATAGAGTGCACGTGCATCATACCTGCAACTGTATTTAAGTTATTAAGCATATGTTCAAAATGTATTAAATTGTTTGATTTTCCCTGAGATATACTTGGTATGTTTTTTAAATGTTCAAATAAAAAACATTTTCATTGTTGCAGTGATTAGTTACATATTCAGTGGAGGGCAATAAATACAGATGAGTAACTAACTAAAGTTACAAATTAACACCATTCTTGCCAAATCTATTTCCTCATTTGATAGTGGTCGTACTGATTACCCAGATTTCAGCTCATCAGGAAGAAGCCTGAGAACCAGTAACCAAACACAAAGAAAATATATTTATTTGACAAACAAATCTCACAAGTGCCTTCACAATAAAAAAAAGTCTCCTTAATAATCATTTTAAAAATGGTTCTTCAATTATAATAACATGTCTCCAAAATAAACATTCCTCTTTGATATTAAGGAAATGTGTTTGAAAAGGGGTTTAAATAGAAATAAACCATTAAACAAAAATAATGCGGTGCGGTATGCTGTCTGAAACTTGGAGACAGTAAAAAAAAAAAAAACTGTCTTTGAGTAGGTTTGACATTCATAGCCTCATGCAGGTAATTATTTACATTTTTCATAAACATTAAATCAACAACACAATGAACCTGCCGTTGTGTTTCAGTCATTTATTCAGCATGATTGTCATGAGTATTGGATTTTATAAAACATAGTAAATGTTGCCACTACATTAATATACTGTAGATACGGCCAACATGCAACAAGGCACCAAATATTATTTAAAAAAATGTATTTCCACCACTGCGCATCCCATATTTCATCACCGAGTACATCATTCAACTTCTAGTGGAAGAAATCTTCAGATAGGTGGAGAAATATTTCAAACCTGGCTTGATTCATTCGCAGACCCTCTGATGTACTAAACTGTTAATGACAATAACGACTACATGTTGCTGGTATAATAACACTAAACAGTCCTAAAATATTTAGCATATAAACATGTTCCAATTATTCAAACATTATTATTGACTAACTGTGAAATGTAGTGCTTGCATGTGTTGGTAAATGCATGCAAGTAGACAATATGTTACTGAAACACAAGGTCGATTTTTAATTAGCATATGATTTCAACATTGCATGACTACCACCCTACACTGCATGAAAAACAAAAACAAAAATCAGGAACCATTTGCATCTTGAAAAATGTAAAGCTCCTTGCTCATCAATATCATGATCTACAGTAGCTGCTGAGTTTGTCGAGCATAAACCATCGCAGGTCTAAACCTTGAGCCTCACACATTTGAAGAAAAACAAAACAGTAGAATTAAATTCAAAGTCTGTAACCAATCAGACAAAGCCCTGCAGGGCGAGTGCAGATGAGGGTGGTGGCTGCAGGAGAGTTTGGAGGTCATTTTCAGAGGAACTCGCTGTACCTCTCTAATCACACCAGTAATCCAGGGTCCTAGCTCTGGTTTTCTTTCAAATCATGTCCCTGCTCCCCGTCTCCAGTGTGTGCCGATGTGGTCTGATCCTTCTGTGACGTGTTCAGGGCCAGCTGCATGGCCCAGACACTCAAAGGCCTCATATACGCCAGAGAGCGGTAGATTCCCTTCTCACAGTAGGCTTCAGGAGTCTGGAAGGCCATGCCCAGCCTCTCCCACACGGTTCGGTAGCAACCCTCCGCCGTGCGCATACCCTCCTCCCGCATACCCTGAGAAGAAAGACGGCCACAGAGGCATGAGGCATGTATGTAAATGTAAGCTTAGTTATAGTTCAATATCTTGGGAAATAGGCTTAATCGCTTTCTTTATGAGAATTAGGGGAGAATATCAATACCACTGGTACATCTGTCCCTTTGATATGAAGCTGGAGTCATAGTTAACACTCGGGTGGATAATGTATTTTAGAAACATTTCTTGTATTTGTTCTTGTATTTTGAATCTTTTGTTAAAATCTAGTTTACTCTCGCTGGCTTCTCCAGTGTTACCTGCCCAAGCATTAACACCACAACATTTTAGGTTTAAATATAACCAGCCTTTTAACCATGGAAAACTTTAACTAAAACTTTGGGCCGAAAGATAAATTACTAAGTGTTTGTGGCACCGATAACAACATTTCAATATATACCTTATTGTTTTACCCCTTAAACGTAAAAGCACATACTAAAACACACACACACTTACCTCGTGTATCATCGTGGCTGCTAGTCCATACACTACTCCAATCCAGACTTCATCTGACTGGACACTGGAGCGGTCGGGCACTCCCTCGGGACGCATGCCGTTAACTGCCCCCATCTGCCCTCCAGCGAAGCTCATTACGTTTAAATCAAAGACAGATTTTAGTGCGCTCTGGATTTTTTCTTTTGGAAAAGCCTAAAAAAAAAAGGGAGAGAGGAAGAGATGCTGAGACAACAAAGCTTTGATGAGTGTCCTTATCTCAAAACATTACTTTATTGATGCATGTCTAATTTGCAGCTTGGCAGAGGGAAAGAAACAGATGTTCGGTGTGAAATTGGACATATATTCCAATCTCAGCTCAAAAAAACGAACTAAAATAGTGACATATATAAAAGGGTTTGGAACTGAAACTCTGTTCCAAGTAAGAACCAAAATGGCAGATGCACACAAAAAAAAAAAAAAAAAAGAATTTCAGTTCTGCTTATCAGTTCAACACACACATTGGCACTCTCTCTGCACCTAGAGTCGCTCCACAAAGCAATACATTTCATTTTTGTTTTGCACTATGGGAAAATCAGTAGGAGCTGCAAAGCGCAGGAGACGGTGCGCCGCAGGGTTTCTTCTCTGCTCCGCAACAGCCGATTGCTGTTTGGAGCTTCAGTGTCTCTCTCTCTTTCTTTCTTTCTCCCTCTCTCACATCACTCGCTCCTCCGCTCCTGGTATAACACCAGTCATCACTCTAGACACATTTGTATGTTTTTTTTCCAACACGCAATGAATGTTACAGTGTTTCAACTTGAATTTTCTTTATATTGAGCGCCATTTCCTCTATGAAGTAATCAAGCCTGTCTGCCTGTCTGCCTGCCTGTCTGTACTTGCATCACTGAGACAAACTTGGCAGAGCACAGCGAAGTCAGAATGTCGCTCATGAAGCAAGGTCTGGAAAATTATTCCGAATTACATTATGTTTTTTTTACTTTGGCGAACAGTGACACTATCGGCTGATTGTATTTAGAGCTGTATGTTGGACCCTGTCTGTCACTTCGGCAGGTTTCAGTGTAACAGTAGGGGAGACTGGGGGAAATTGTATCATCTAAAATTGCACCAATCACATCTAACTTGTGAATGAAAAAAGTAATGAACAGATTATTATTGAATCATATTATTTAATAACAACAACAACCAAATTAAAACAGCATGCAGTTAAGTTACAGGTTCCGTAAACCTTATGAATTATTTTCGACTTGCCTGGTAGTCTCCCTCTCCCAGTCCAGACGCTCTCAGGAACCAATGGCCAGCACACTGGTCAGACATGACACTATTAGAAAGGTCTCTCCCACTGCTGTCATAGTTGTAGTACTTGCCTAATCGTGGAAGGAAAATAGAAAATAAAGAAAAGGCAATTCACGTCTCAAGCTGCAGAAATCACTGATTAAACTGAAAACAATGGCTGCATTTTTACCGTTTTTGTTTTAAAATCATAGACGTGTGACAGTCTAAGCAATATGCCTCTCCATATTAATTTAGCTTTTCAAGAGATTTGATCAAAAATACACAACAT
This sequence comes from Bovichtus variegatus, assembly GCA_943593645.1. NCBI lineage: Eukaryota > Metazoa > Chordata > Actinopteri > Perciformes > Bovichtidae > Bovichtus > Bovichtus variegatus. The sequence continues at coordinate 2,750,037 of CALSCE010010690.1, read as the reverse complement.
GCATGTTTTTAAACCTGCATTAAATGCACCCGAGTGAACCCTTTATGTCAAAGCATGCGACTACCATGCCAATAAAACACCGATTTCAGATGCAACTTTGCTGTGTAACGCGATTATGACATGCAGGTGTATCGCTCAGGACCCAAGGGAGTGCAATGCTGAGTGTGAAATTGTTTAAAGCATTACCACAGGCCAAGCATTCGGTCCGTTCTGCGCGGCCATGTTCTGCACGAGTACTGCACTTGTAGAAATAACTTACCGTTCCAAAGCAGTTTGTCAAAAGCAGCGCTGCCCCTGTCCAAGATGTTTCTGTAACGTTGGTACGACTCCTCGTTGTCTACCAGTCTGGCCATTTTACACATCACACACAGGGACGCTATCCACAGCCCACCACAGTACGCACTGAAAATACAAAATACAAGAATTTGAGTCAAATCTAACCTGATAAAAAAAAAACTAAACATCAGTTAGAAGATATAATAAGATCCCTCGTTGCTTTGAATCTACGAGTCTAATTGGATTTTACTACATTTGCTTATGAACATTACTATTCTTCAAATGATCGTGCCGGTGTCTGAATCCCCTGACACACCCTAAATTGATTTCCCAGCTTTGAACTTTATGAAGAGCGAGCCCGCTGTGTCCACCGTCTTGCTAGATTAAATTGTAAAAAGGAACTGTCAGTGAACAAGCCAAACTCCTCATCTTTTCCATGGCCTCTGAACTCAAACTTGGTCACATTTAGAGAAGCACTGCAGCCATACACAACTACATTTTCCCTTCTTTGTCACAAGTCCTGCTTTTTACATTTCAGTTCCCTTCCCCCGGCCCACAAATTCAGACTTTGTTGTAAATGCAATTATCACACAGTAGTTTCTTTCTTTGAAGAGTGCTCAGTTAATTAAAACACCTGTTCAGTGTATAAATATATGGGTTATGTTTCATTGTGTCAAAGTTCCTAATTTCATAGAATTTCATTATTTTAAATGGTAGAAGGTGTTGACTTTGTGCAAATAGTGATTAGGTAGCATCACTGAGCACTAAGCTAAATTACTTAATAGCACAATTATTTTGACATCTCACAGTATCTAAAACCACTGGGATATAACAACCCAGAGTAGAAAGTCCTGTGTACTCAGATTAAGGATAGATCTTTTCACTTGTAACCTCCTCTCTACAGATAGTGTTTCTTTCAGGGCTACCATTTGTTTTTCTCATCCTCTCACCTTGGTCCAGTCACTGTCCAACCGTCATAGGTCTGATCAGCATATCCAGAATTCTCTATCAGGCCATCTCCATCCAGGTCGAACTTCATCTCTGACTCCATCACTGCCTAGCAGACCAACCAGAATAAGACAGCTGAGAGTGGAGCAAAATTCTCTGCAAGCAACATATAATCCAGTATATTCATATTTTGCCTTACTACCACAGATAGGGTCTAACTCTCAAATGCAGTAAAGTAAGGACCGTAGCGGCCAGTTATACCTGGCAGACGGGCCACATGTCCCGTAGGTACTGACTGTCCTGGGTGAGATGAAAGTCCCTGTAGACCTGCAGGACAAACTTCAGGTTCAGGTCCTTCCAGTCTGCAGTGTCATGAATGAGGTAGGCATTTACCCTCTGCCAGGGCTCATCATCTAGGGACAGAGTCATCATGTTGTGCTGAGACACAATTCAGGACAGAAAATGTGCCAATTTTAACTCTGGCTGCGACCAGTGCCTTTAAAAAAGGTGCGAGGCGGTGCATAAAGGTGCATATTGTATAATGCTTATAATATTAGTGTAGTCTAATGTTTCCCTGCAGCTGTGCAGACATAGCAGGTTTAAACATATGAATAGACATGCAAAAAAAGACGCTGTGCAGCATTGAAATGTTGATTTTGAATGTCAACTTTATGAACGATGCTTCGAACTATATTGTACAAACCTCATTTTAAGCAAGTTTCAACTCTTGGCACATTATAGAAATGAACTGAAACCTATGATTTCCTAAAAAATGTAGTAAATCGAGTTATTCAACTTCACTCTGCGCTGTAGTTGATAAGATCGTCTTCCTCCTACCTGGGTCTCCTATGTCGTGAGGCACCACATTTTTGGCCTTGACAGGAGAATACCGGCCGCTCATCAGATGGAGCCTCTCTGTTGGGTCCTGCTGAACCACACTGCCAGCTGGGAGGAGATTAAGGCTGTAAAACCCTGCTATTGTTCTTTATCAGACACACATGCTTAGACAATTGATAAAAAAAACCCCCCACTAATATAGCAGCACTTCACTCACCAATATCATATTGCACACTCAATGCAAGTTTGGGCCACAGCATGATAAGTGCGAAGGAGGCGTAGAAGTGCACATCGTACGTGTTGTACATTCTGTACTCCTGACCTGGGGAGTAACAGCAGCTTAGTAACGTGTGTCACATATTTAATATAGACAGATTTCTCTTTTGCAAACATAATATTTCACAAAATGTAAACATTTTTAGTATTATAGCTGTACGTGTGTCAATTTAGATTTTCTTTTGTACAACTGATTTTTTACATGTGAGCACCAAAAAACCCTGAACTCAAGTATTAGCATGAAGGAGCAGACAAACAATAGAAACACTTTTATCGTTAGTGTGTACACTTCTTTGTTTGACACCACCTCCTGTTCACTTTAATATCAGATATGTCACATTATTAATTAATTGTGAACTTCAAGCAATAAAGGTCTACACAGTCAACATTAATCATTTCTAGACCATAATAAAAATATGTATATATTAAAGTACGTACTAGTGATTATTTTCATTAGACTGTTTTTTTTATGGATTCATTATTTTCTCACTGATTCAAATAATTGCTCCGTCTATAAAATCCCTATCTATATAAAGCCCCATTATAATTTCCCAGAGTTCAACATGATATCTTCAAACATCCTGCTTAGTTCAACCAACTGTCCACAACCCGAAGATGTACTATGTACAATGATATAAAAACGGAGAAAAGCAGAAAATCGTCACATAAAAGAAGTTGGAATGTTGAAACGATTGATTTGTCAAAATAGTTTCAGATATTTCAAGCACATTTCTGTCGATCAATCAATTAATCGACTAATTATTTCAGCTCTAAACTGCCGTGTCAAGTCTTGCAGAACCCGTTTCCTTGTCACTTACCTTCCAGGTAGGCGAAACGGCCGTAGTCCTTGACGACAGCGGGCTGAGCTGGGAGCCCCCCGTCCTCGCTACGCACGCCACCACTGACATCAGCGTCCTCTGGCAGCTCCGTCCACACCGTCCCTCCATCCACCACAAAGTACAACTCGTTAAACAGGGCCGACTTATACCAGGCGGGCAGAGAGCTGCAACACAGGCCAAGGTGACAGGAATAACAATGAAAGCGTTCATTGATGGAAAGCTATTGATTGGTATTGATCATTGTTGTTTTTCGATAAACTGGTGTTTATTTCTCATTTAGCCTGCAGAGCTGTGGACTACCTGTCCTGGAGTACGGGTCTCTGCCACTCCTCAATGCTCTTCTCCCACTGTCTGTAGTGTGTTAGTGCGTAGTGGCTGAGTGAGGGGGACGCGTCCCCTTTGGTCCCAAAGTAACGAGTGTATCTCCTGGGAACAGAAAAGACGTGTTCACCAACAAGAGAACGATATCTGTAGCTGTAACAAACTCCAGCGTGTTTACATTTCTGCAAATCAACACGTTGTATGTGCGTTTCCTTCGTGTTTGACGTACCTGATGTGTTCCTTCTCCCTAGAGCCGAAGGTGATTGTGGGCATGTCCCACGTCAGGCAGAACTCCAGGCTGTTATGGCTCTGAGCCAGCACTGAGCAGCCCACAGCCAGCGCCGCTGCCACCTTCTCTCCCTTCGGCGTCGGCGGGCTGGATCCTGCATAAGTAAGATTTAGGAGAGGATACCGAGAGAGCGTAGCATGGGTCATATACAGCATCTCTATCAAACTCAAAATGCAGGTAAAGTGCGGGTTGTTAAACACCTCACTGGTGATTTAGCTCCAGGTCAACTGTCAAAACTTTTTGTAGCGTCTTAAAACGTTCTTGTTTTACAAGCAAAAACACAAATGATCTGCTAGCTGATATTTGTGGAACATTATAATTTTTAAGAGGTCATATCCGTTTACAATGTTTAATGACCTGATGTGTTGCTATTGTGGGTGTTTTACTGTGCATCGGTTTCTTTCTCTACTTTTTTCTTTCCACCTCTTTTTCATGTTACTGCTTCATGTTGGGGAAACAAGAAATTTAGAAAATGTGTTCCGTTATGAGTCCGTTTCTCATTCCTCCACGGTCTGTTTTTAAGCACTGACCTGTAGGAGAGTCCAGCCGTCCGTCAGTGATGAGGTCACTCCACAGGCCGCTGCAGGTTCCCTTTGGACTGAACGCTGTCTGGTGACTGACCTCCCTGTCAGGCTGTTAAAATGTGCACGCTCAGGGTAAATCTAAAACCTAATGCTCACTAACACCACAGATTTCACAACCAGATCATAGTTATAAATCCACTTCCAGATAACAGAGACTTTTTGTTACAGATTCTGTTTATTCCCAGGGAATTGCTTGTGAAGCTGCCTGCAGTACAACCTACCACAAAAACCTTGAAACAACTGAAAATGATAAGCTTGCAAATCAAACCTGTTCTCGGGCGGCGATGCACAGAGTGTAAGGGTTCACTGCAGGACGGTGATGTAGCAAGACCCCAGACACCACCTCCCCCTCCTTCTCCAGGTGGAATGGTTCATTCCAGTGTCCCCCGCTCTTGTCGTCCTTGTGTCCCGACCCGTTGACCATAGTGAACATGATAGAGACGTCCAAAGCGTAGTCGTTCTTGTTCTCTATGTCCCACACAAATACTGCCACGGGGAGACTAGAGTCCTGAGGGAAAGGACACAGACAAAGTGGAATAACTTGTAGAACCAGCATGTCAACATACACCATCTAAAATGTGTATTCTACTTCATATTTCAAAGTGTAGCAGCCATCAGTTGGCTGCTTGGCTAAAACTTGCCGTTATGGGCAGTAGGTTAAACATCAATTATTTTTCCCACATTTAAATTTGACAAGCTGTCTATTTATTGTTTGTGCAAACTCAAATGGACTTGTTAGGGGTAAGACATGACGTGCGTCATAATTAGATGTCTTAATTATAGCCTGACCGATACTTGATTTTTGAGGCAGATACTGATAATGATTTATAGCAGATTCTTCTTTCTTTTAGATCTTTTAAAGTCTTGTGACTCAGATTCATACTGAACTAGACATTTTACATTTGGCATTTCTGTACTGCAATATCTTGTTACTTTGTCGGTTGTCTGTCTAGTTTTAGTCTTAATGACCAAGATGTGACGGTTGAATTTGGAATAAATCCATTTTTTTTTTTTTTTATACATCCAATCCACAAACTTTCAAAATGATTCAAAGCCTGTTGCAACAAAATGATCTCAACTCTATTGGATTGTATGAAATCCAGAGATGCCTCAGTTACCTGGTAGTCATGTGGGATGACTGGAGAGATCTGTCTGCAGGTTAAGGTGACATTCTGTCCCGGCAGGTGGTAGACCGTCCAGGCGCGGGGGTACAAGGCGTGATAATAGGCATACTCGCCGCAGTAGCCCCAGTTCCAGCCTTGTAGTGTGGGAGGACGCTCTACAGAGAGCACCTGCTGGTAAACTGTTTGCCCCCCACGACGCAAACATACTGTGAACTAAGAAAAAGAAAAAAGGAGGCGAACACTATGATTTTGTTTATGTGTAGCTTAGAAAATGATACAGTCATTATCATTAGTCAGTTATTAGTTGTGCGTGTGTGTAATTGACTTGTTTAGTCTACGGGGAACGGTTTTTAACCAGCTGGTACTTGATAGGAATTAAAAGCGAATAATTAACTTGAAAAAAATCTATCACAATAAAAACATAAATGTAATATCCACAAAACAAAATTCTCAAATTTCAATTCAGTGATTCATCACTGACTCAGAGAAAAAATATGCTTTTGAAAGGCTAAACAAATATGGATTGAAGCAGAATATATATCGTTAGTTAAAACACATGTTGTAAATTTAGGAAATAAAAACGCCTTAGTTATTGGAAATGTTTGACGTTGGAAATAATCTTATGCAGCATTTAAATGTTGATTTAGAATATCAACATTATGAATAAAGCTTGGTAGATTCAAACTATTGGGATCAGCCCTAGTAAACCTCGACTGTCGGAGATATTGTTGTACTTTGTTTGCTGAGATTCAAATAAGTCAGTGAGGTATTGTACAGGGACAAAAATATATATAAAGCCAGATAAGTCATTTCTCATGATGCAGTATGCTTTCACATGAGTGTCTATTTAAGATTCTATATACCTGGTTTGCGGTGACAGTTTTGTAGTGGTACATCCCGGGGTTCAGTTGCCATCTGCAGAATTCCCCCCTCCAACCTCTCGTGATGGTACCTCCTCCAATACCGCCGAGTGGAGCGCCTGCAAATTAAAGCATCAACTTCAATTCAGTCCCTTTTCAATTACTTTCAAAACCTTAACTGGTCAAATTCAAAAAAAGGGACAAAATAGGTTTTGGTCCAATATTAGAGAGGATTATATATCAGAATTACACTGGTAGTCCAGAGAGCTGAAACATAGTGAGAAAACAAATGTTGGACCACTTGTTGCTTTAAAATTCAGCAATTGGGCTTAAAACGTCACAAACTGAACACACTCTGTCGTAAGATCCTGATCTCACCATATATTTGACGCAACGGTTGAGCACGAATCATATCAATGAACGGAGCTTTCTTTTCCACCTGGGTCTTCTTGTACCACCACTTCAGATATCTGGATGAACACACAGAGCATATAGTACACCAATTACCTTACAATCATAAAGGGGAAGGACACACGTGTGAAGGTAACTGAAGACGGCTGAAAACAAGAGCGAACATCAGCACATATTCAGACGTGGAGTCAGTTACAACACAGTTAAGCAAGCATAGCTACGGTCATGTGTCTTCTGAATAGGCTTGATCTCTATTTTCACGTGTTTTAAATCACCATCAAAAGCATAAGTGCAGTTGGTTAACATGCTTTTTCTCCTTGCTTGTTTAAAAAAAAGGCAGCTAGAGCAGTTTCCAAGCCTCTTGCACCAGAATTGGCCAACATGGACACACAAACACACAGGAGGCAGAAAAGAGGGCATTGTGCAACTGCATGAAGGAAGCGCTTGTAAGGAGAGGGCAATGAAGTCAAAGCGGCAGCTCTACTTTATCTGAGCGATACTAGCAGTGTGAGATTGTGTACGCGTGTGCGTGAATGTGCGTCTAGGTGCAACCTTCGCTGTCAGACCAGGCTTGTGGTGTAAAATATTAATTAGGCTAGGTTACAAAAGGTTTCAGACCGCTCCAAGAGCCCGAGGCCCGAGGCTCAGAAGATCACAGTTAGCCATTAAATCTCTTTATGCTCTGAACACTGATCTCAGACATGGTAGACTTTCTGCTCACATGCCGAATAAAGTGGAAAGTTAGCTGCTGCTGGGTTGTTTGTAGACAGGCCATGAGTTCAGCACAGAGCAGGCTGCAGTGCTAATAATGCCCCTCATTACATTTAGCCTGCAAAATCTTTTTGGCTTTTTAGCTCCTGGGCTTTGAGTGTTTCTTGAAAGGTCTCTAGAGGGCCGCAGCAAAATGAGAAACAGATGTACGCCGCGATAAATGTGTTTACTGTAACATTGCAGAGAATGTACCATAATGGACCTGCAACAAGCTGACAGGGCAGTGAACAACACCAGTGACTAAGCACTTGCTGCAATTTCTTGCCTGTTAGGAGTTCAAAAATCCCCAAAACAAGCAAGCCTAAACTATATATCTCTCAATGCTACAACTGAACCTCTGCCATCTGTTCGTGCTGGTGGTTTTTATTATTATAATGTATTAATATTATTATTATTTTCATTTTCGATTAATCTGCCTATTATTTACGAGATTAATAGTTTGGTCTATAAAATAGTAAAACATGTCCATCCCATCTGAAAGTTAATGGCTTTAAATGTCTTGCATGAGTCCAAAACCCAAAAATATTCAGTTTAATATGATATAAAACAGAAATGCAGGAAATCTCCACATTTGAGAGGCTGAAAACAGCATTTTCTGCCATTTTAGCATGAAAACGTACTTTTAACAATTAATCGATCATCAAAATAGTTGGCAATTATTTTTCTGTCAATTGATTAGTTGACTAATAGTTGCACCTCTACAACGTACGCTTTAAGAAACCTTTGTTTAGCAAACCAAAATGAATATGGCTCAACTCTACAAGATCTGCAGCATCAAAAGTCAAAACTGGGAGAAGCTTTGTGCTCAGCATTATGACGCTTACGCACCAAAATAAATCAATAACGTTTCAGCCACAGAGGGCTTTCTGCTTGTTGTGAGGAAGATCACATGCAACTGCAAAATCGGTGCGCATGCCAGTGCAGGGCTTGACTGTATTGCAAACAATAACGTGACAGGAAAAGCTCAGTCCAGACAAACAATAGTTTCAGCTCCACTCGGGATGAATAGGATCCGTTAAAGCGAGTTATGTGAAGCCGTGACAGGTTGTATTATTGTCAGGATCTTGTTCTTCTGGAGCTCAGCTGAAATGCAAACAGTCTGATCCAGCTCTGAATACAAGCAAAGTATTGCAAACCTGAATCTAACCTGTGTGCTGAAGTTACCATCTTGTTCACCAGCACAGTCAAAACATCACCAGAGCTTAAAGGACCTCGAAGCACAATGAAGGCTAAAAGTTTCAAGTCTAACTGGTTGATATCCAATCATATTCTTACTTTCCCCTCAAAGCTTTATTATAAAAGCTTTATCAGCTTATTTGTTCTAGTAAACTGTGCAAAACCCTCAGATAATTTACAGTATTTCTATACATTTTTCTAGCAATACAGGCACTTTTGCCTTTATGGCATAATACTAAACATTGTTTAGTATTATAGTAATCCTACATTGCTACACCTCTCACGTATATGATAAAGAGCTGAAAGTGTGGCTCTACCTGGGTTTAATAGTAACCCAGTGGTAAACACTCTCCAAAGAACCTCCTCATACCGATCACATTAATCAGTGCAATAATGGACCGATGTTGCCACGGCGATTAAGCCGACCGAAAACACATCTTGGGGTGAGAAATGGGAAAGCTTTGTGGGTTTTCTTTTTGCATCAGGTGCAATGTTTGTTTTACAGCAGCATTGCAACAGATTTATGAAAAGTAAAGAAAGTTCGTTGCTCAATGTTAGCTCAGTGTCATCTCAGCGGAGCAATATGTCATGTATGACAGAAGTAACGCGCTTCAGTTTGCTCACAGCTATAAAAAGGAAATTAAAAGTCGTCATATCAAGCATAAACGAGCTTATATTGCACTGCAGGTGTCGCATGGGGAGACAATGTACTAGTGGGGATGGAGATGGAGATTGATGGAGACTTACTCAGTCAAAGTACGTATTTTTTGGGTCATAATCAACATTAAGTCCAAATCAGCAGAGGCCTGATGACAGACAGATGATGACTGTCACACCAGACTCACACCGACACACTCTCAGAATTGAAATGATAAGTGAGAGAAAGTGTTGCTGGCTGTGCGCCCGACAATCCGGGAACTTTACAAGCAGACATGTTATGTCTGTGAGACTTGGAAGGATGGACCAACTCAATCTTCCTGCCTTTATTGTTGGAGAGGTTTCGAAGTCAGTAAATAACCAGCACCTTGAACTGGAAACTGACCTGACACTAGAGCTCAAATATCCCTAAGAAGTGTCAACTGCGTGTTCATTTTCTTAGGAAAACGGAAGTTAACCACATCATTTTGATTTAATAGACATTTACATTTATAGGAGGTCGCTTTGTGAACGCTCTTATTTGTTGATATGGCAAGAAACAGCAATATTATCATCTGCACTTGAATAGACTAAACTAAATGGCAGACAATGTTGCAAAAGAGCCTTTCGCCCTGTTAATCGGGTGTTCAAGGTGCTCCACCTATCTGGGACGCAGAGACAAAAACAAATACATACAGCAACTAAGTTATTCCTTTAGCCATTGTTGAGAAAACTACAGTCAGTTTTAAATACATTGGAAAAAGTAACTGATTTAATACACACTTTACTGTGATGAATGCTGAATTTTATCTTATAAACTGCCTCAATCCCGACACTTAATAGTTCTATTTTATTTGATTGTGCCATTTCAATGCAGGATTAGAGTTCACACCTGCTCTCTGTTGTGGGTTGAGAAATATAACACTATAAGTTAATGCTTCCCCAGGTACTCCCCCGTGGGAACATTCCCATGGGTGGACTGGTATAGACTAAAGGTTGCGATGACATATGGAGGTGTAAACTGAAACCAGCCTGTGTCAACTTAGGAAACAATCTCTCAGGTGTGCACTGAATGTACAACTATAAAAAGATTAGTGTTGAATGAATGTTGATTTTTTTTTCAATGGCAATTAGTTGTTGTTGGACAAGTTCATCTGTTGTAGAAATATGGGTGCGGCCCTGTAGACGTAGGCTGGTGTTGATTTTTAAACTGACATAGATAAATAAGGCCCTCCCATCACATTTAACCAATCAGTGTCTGTCTGTTTAGAAAATAACTTTTTTTAATGTCCCTCCTCAAGTCACATCTCCTCATAATGACATTTCATTATTGATTAATAATTTTTTAGATTAATCGGTTGGTCTTAAAAAAAAATAATAAAAAAAAATCAGAAAAAAGTCCATTCTTTAAATGTTGTCAGCCCAAAACCCAAAGATATTCACTTTAATGTTGTAAAACAAAGGAAAATAAGAAAATCTCCATATTTGAGAGGCTGAAAACGGCATTTTCTGCCATTTTTGCATTAAAACTTACTTTAACTATTACAAAAATACTTGGCAATTTTGGCAATCTACTAAATCAATTAGTCGACTAATTGTTGCAGCTCTAATTTCATCTCTGCTCGCTCTCCTGCAGGTAAACAGAGTGCATTTGTAGTGTTTTGTACATCAAGTGGAGTGCATGTCTCACCTGATACCAAGACCGACGTTCTCCAAGACGTTGGACAGCGAGACATCTTTTGCTTGAAAGGGCTTTCTCTTCTCCTTGAACTCATGTGCCAGACAGATACGCCATCCCTCCTTGGGCACTCCATATCCTATTTCCTTGGAGACATACCTACTCATGAGGTCCGCTGAGGATTTCTCACCCCACTCTGTAGTCATTTTAGCAGGATACCCAGCAATGGGGAGCTTAAAGTATGTATGAATGCGAGCAGGATAACACTACAAACAGGGAGCTGTCACCACCTTTTGTCAACAAAGTCAGATTATCGTGCCTTCACCATGGAGCTAGAACACTGAAGAGGTGACAGGTGAAATGTTTGAGTGGATGATCAAAGACTCATTCCTGTGGGGTAAACCGGTTCTCCACTGACCAGCTCTGAATACTTGCAGGTAAATGATTGCTCCTTCGGGGAGAAGGTCCCAGTAGTGTTACAAGATTAATAATTATCCACAAGAGAATTTAGCCTCTACAGCTCAAGATGTCCATGTTCTCAGGGACTAGTTGCAGCACTCGCATCGCCATCACCCGGTGTCTTCCAGTTCTCAGAGATGGGAGAACCCTTTGCACCCTTTGCACGAAGTCCGGATGTTTTCCGTTTTCTTGACGACAGCTGCAACACCGACACCAAGTGTTGAGGATGCCGGTCTCAGTCGTTTAGCCGGAAAACCTACAATGACATCAAAGAAGATTTTTTTTTATTTTTTTTTTTTTTTAAATGGCTAAAAAGTAGTGATCACATTTATCTGGGGGATATACAGAAGGGCCGATATCAAGCGAGCGTCTCAGTAACCGGCGGATCTGACAACATTAGATCACATTAATCATGTAACGTTAGCTAAACAACCCCGTTTAACAGTGTATTAGCTAACTCGGCATTAACAGCAGGATAGAAGAGTTGGTTATTTTATAAATACCAGAAGGGCTTCAACCCACTGCTGCTTCTGACTCTGCCTGCAGGACTGTAGCTTCTGCTGCTAGCGCGGTGCTCAGTATGGAAATCCTTTACTTTTGTCGCTGATGGTGGGAGCGGCTATACCCTCAGGTTTATCTCTCAGGTTACAATTTCTCCCAGGCTGCCTACGCATACTGTCTCCTTTTACAAGATTAGTAGATCTAGACATCAGCCAAGCTACAAACCCTACCTTAGACGAAAAATCAAAGAATGGCTGCTTGAGTTTGATTGAGTCAAAATCCATAAACGACCTGGAAGTAAATTATGCCTGACAAGTCAGCCCCAGGAATATAAAGAACAACACGGCTACAGAGGCGCTATTGAGCCTGTACCATTCTGAGTAAAAGGGGGATTATATTAATTCCCGTTTATTATTCTTCCCTCCAATTAACAAGCATTGGCACATTTCGATAAATATACAATTTATCAAGGCGTTATAAAAACAACTTCTGAAGAATATGAGATCTTAGCGCACAAAAACAACGTTTGTTTGTAGATATTCAGTTTAATCCTCCCTACAAGTTACCATAGCAACAGTCCATCTCCCGTTAGTTGTGCCACGGGACGTCTTCTAAATGGTCGACCAAAAAACATTACTGAAATTCTACACTGCCGTTTTATTGTATAAACAATGTTCGATTAGAATTGAGTTAAAACTATGATGTTAAACAGAACATCCACTTACAGAAAATGTGTTTTTCTTCATACCTGTGATACTGATTTAGGAGTTTTGTTTTCCTTAGTTCGTGATTGGTCGTACAGCAGCGGCTGTAGAGCGGCTGCGTATAGTTGTGTTGTTTACTGTAGCTGCGATGCTAGCTTACCAGATACGCAATGTCTAGTTCTTCTGGAAACACATTCAAATTGTGTATTGTTTTATTCGAGAAGTACATTTAGGTGCGCCCAGGGATAAGACAACGTCATTGTCTTGCCACAGTAACGTTTGAGGCCAAGGTATGTGTTTAAATTGCGCTTAAAACAGCAGCCATTAGCAAGCAAGCAGGACCAAACAAGTTAACTTCTGTCTGCAGTCTGTTTGTTTATACAACACTGTAGTGTTATCTTGCCATAATAACACAGCATTTCGGATCCCAGTGCATATTATTATTTGTTCTCCATATTCGTGATCTGATGTTTAATTTGGTAACGTAGTGTTGTTGGTGTCTCACGTTACAGATGATCGAGGTGGTGGCCTCCATGGCCCGAGGCCCTGTGTTTCTCGCCGGGGAGCTCATGGAGTGTCTCATAACATTCACCAACCCAATGTCCCACCTGTCCACCTCTGCCAGCAGGTAGGGTTTAACTCTTTTCCCCTCTCACCGATCATAGACCTCAACATTTTCATGAAGATGTCATCTTCTGTCTCTGCATTTGTAGAGTTCTATTCTGATTGAGAAACACAACAGGTCTGGCTCTGGTACCTCACAGCTGTGGGCAAATACAGGTGTTTTTGAAAAACAGCATTTAAGTTGTTTCTATGATCTTGGTATTGTTGTGGATGCTGATGAGAATTTGTCTTAGTATGTTGGTCACAATGAGATAAAAAAACATTTTTAAAGTACTTTTTACGGAATTATTTTGTTGATGTCTTGTCAACCCGTATGGACTGGGACGTTGTGATATGCAACAATTAAATCAATTATTTAACCAATCAATCTGTAAATGCCGTTGTGTAACCATTGTGTTTTCTGCCTGTCCCAGTGAGATGCTGGCATGGGCCAGTGCACAGATCCACTGCCAGTTTCATGCAAGTGAGAACAGAGTGGCCCTTCCGGCCCAGGGCAACAAACAGGATGTCCAGGCCGAGAGTAACACAGTGCTTATTCCAAGCAGAGGTTAGTAGGGGGAAGATATTCATGAAAAACATATTTTTCTGCCATATAGAAACATTATTTGAATTACATTTACATGAAGTATGTGTTATGTTTTAAATAAACAAAGATTTAAAAGGTTGTGGATATTATTTGCATTGTTTTAATACCCTTATTGCTTCATGTGTGATATGCCTCGAATCCCCCGAACACTCTTTTGTTTCGTTTACAGGAGAGCGAGGGCAGTGTGTGCTGGACACACCGCCGAAGATATTATTCTGTGACCTGCGCCTGGACCCCGGGGAGAGCAAAACCTGTATGTACATTATGGAATAAAATGTCTACGTCCATAGAAATTCTTACGTTTAAAATGATTTAAATCTACTCATAAAAATATGACAAAGTAATATTACTTTGAAAAGAAGACATAAAAACGTTAGTGCTTGCTTTTTACCTTTTTATATGATAAAGATTTTGATTGTTTCATATTTATTTTTTCCCCTAATGGTCATGCAACATTTATTTATATTTGTTCTATTCTGTGTGCGAGTCAAACAGTCTGACATGCATACTCACTCTCCCGCAGATTCATACAGTGAGATCGTACCCATCGATGGTCCCCCTAGTTTCCGTGGTCAGGCAGTGAAGTACGTCTACAAACTGACCATCGGCTGCCAGAGAGTCAACTCTCCTATCAAACTGCTCAGAGTTCCCTTCAGAGTGCTGGTTCTGCATGGTGAGATACATTGGGACTACTTTTTCATTTCAGTGTGTCATTTAAACTTTAAAATCACATGAGAAATGATTCTGCTTTAACATACTTTATGGTTAGAACAAAATGAGGAAAACTACAGAAACAACCAGTTAAATGCTGATAAAAAAAAATATGCTGTAAATATTAAGTTTTCTTCTTCACACTTAAGCAGCAATGTTATTTTGCAATGTATCATGGTAGATCTTTGGTCTGTAGAAATAAAGACAGTTTAATGCCTTGATAACAAAATGGAGTTGCACAAATTATAGTCATGTTATTTGACTTCTATCACACTGAGAACTCTTGAATGTTGTCATTTTCCTATATTACCCGTAGGCATGCCAGAGCCTCCATTTCCCCAGGATGAGGAGGTATCCCCCTCCAACCCTTTCCTGGAGGAAGAGGAAGCGAGCCGCAGGGACGCTCGGCCTTTAGAGAGAGCACTGGACATGCTGATGGTCACGACCTCAAGACGCTGCCCTCGTGAGTCTCATTGTCTCGCTGCTCTTCGCTGTAGTTTAAAGCCTTATACTATCTCTTATATTTTCAGATTATTGTTTAGAATTGTAGGCTTTTTCTTTGAAGAAATTAAGTTTATAGCAATAAATAAAACGGTGTTGCCTCACTAGCTTACATCCATGTCATTAATGTGTGTGTGTGTGTGTCTTTGTTTACCAACAGATTTAAAGCTAATTTAAAGCTAGATTTGACTTGTTAACTCATTATATGAACATGTGCTGGATGACAAAAGTAAAAAAAGCAAAGTAAAAGAAATGTAAACTAGACACAGATTGAACAGTAGTTCAGTAAATGCTCTGGACCTCTAAATAATACTGGTATTCTATTGAATTATACCAGTTTCTTTTATTATATGGATGTTCACATTTGACTCCTTTTGTGTTTTCCAGACATGTTCAATATCACCAACATGCGTGGGAAAGTGGCAAAGTTCTGCATCTTCAAGACTGTTTACAGACTCGGGGAAGACATCATCGGCACATTCAACTTCTCAGAGGGAGACATTCCCTGCCTGCAGGTGTGTTTTCCTTTCTGCTTCTGGTACATTGTTGCACTCAATGTTTTTTTGCACATTCGTTTTTTTTTTATTTTTCAATTATATTACCCTGTGTATATGTTTTCCAGTATTCAGTGAGCGTTCAGAGTGAGGAGGAGATCCAGCAGCAGTACCAGCGGCGCCCAGGACAGGTCATCAGTGTGACTGGACACGGGCGACACATGGAGTCCTGCCTCCACACCGCCTCCAGCCACTTCTCTCTCCCCATCCCCCTCAACGTCACGCCGGGTTTCAGCACAGACATAGGTCAGTCACCAGTAGGAAACATGTCAAATATTCTTAGGTGATATTTCCGACACCACATTTCAGATCTTTTTACCATACTTGCAATTATGATCATTCACACTGTCTATTTAAATTTAAATTTAAAAATGAAACTGATCGTATGCGGCAGAAGTTCTGTTATTTTTTTAGTTTTTCTTTGATGAATAAATGTTCATAAATCTGTTTTGAAATCATAGAAAACATTTTTTTTTTTTTTTAGAACTTGCCTGAGAATCATCCCATTTTTAAGTTTTCTTCTGTATCAATGTTATCCAATATTAGTTTTCCGTACATCAATGAGTACAATGCAAATAGGAACTGCTAATAGTTCATTCGGCATACTTTTAATGTTGACAAAAATGGATATCAGTTTTGTCTTATTTACAACATTTAAGAGGTTATGTCCATATTAGTGACTTTTAATAAATGTAACAAGCTACTTTCTAACACCACAATATGTGAGATGAAGTCAAAGTGTTATTAGTCACACATCAACTTAACAACCAAAATTTGAACTTTGCTTGTACAGTGATGCTGAGGTGGCGCCTTCACTTTGAATTTGTCACTGCCCGGGAGCCTATGGAGCCGCCCACAGTTCTGCAGAACCAATCGGAGGTCACAGTTTGGGCCGGGGCGGAGCATGTCGACGTAGATACCTTCAGCTGGGATCTGCCTATCAAAGTCCTGCCCACCAACCCGGCCTTGGCATCCTACATGTCCCACTTTTCAGGGACCAACAGCATTAATATTTGACTCTTTTTTGTGTATGTGTGTGTGTGTGTGTGTGTGTGTGGTGTGTGTATGTGGTGTGTGTGTGAGGTGCAGAGGTGCACATTTCGGGATCAAAGGAGCATTGTTTTTTGTTGTTTCCATTGTATATGCAGAGCCAGTGATGGCATATGATTCCATATGTATATTATGCAACCTATGTTTTGCCTTTTCTATATGCATTTTGCAGTTGCTCTTGACTTTAAGTACATCTTTCTTTTTGGACCTTTATGACGTGCAGCTATCTCTGCGGCTGCTGTGTATTTCTGTATTTATTTCATTTTCTAATCCTTTACTCACTCGCACACTTGCTCTCGTTTTTATGAAACAACTGCTTCTTATTCAAAATGTTTTGACTGTTTATCTGTATTTCTGTTAGCTTGAGCAAAGGCTGCATTGAGATGTAAATACTACAAGAGAAAAATGAATTAAAAGTGTGATTTAAATTTGATAGATTTCATGTGAGGGAGTCATTCATTACCTAACAACAAATCAACATCCTTTCTCTTTGTGAACAATATTTTTATTTGGAGGGTAAATGAGTTACAGCAGAGAACAGGTCAAATTCAACAGGAATATATATTTGCTTATATTCACTTATATTTACAATAAGTCATTGTTGGATTAATTAAAGAAGCGGAAACATGCTAAAAATCAAGGTTCATCTAAAGATCGATGCCTAAATTTCCTATAAAGTTTTCTCTGCTGGTATTTTTATTAAATATATTTTTACAGACACATTTCACTCACATTTCTTTCATTGATGATACAATCCAAAAAGTACAGATGCTGTTAAAAGTTTTATATTCGTACGGTATGCGTATAAAATGGTTACTGGTATTTAACTATAGTGAATATTGGCTTTACAGGCAAACGGATTGAACAAATAGTCGCTGGTCTGGGAGGTTCTCTACCAGTCGAGCTGCTGCTGCAGCTGAAGTGATCCGTGGACGGGGTCCTTCATGTCGTCACCTGGGGAGCAGGGCAGGCGGGGGTCGGCTGTCTGGACCAGGGACACTTTGCAGCTCACTTGCTCCACACGCACCTCACACCACGCAGGGAAATCCACCGGCCGATGCACCCTGGACAGTTATCAAGGTAAAAGAAGACTCTGGCTTTTTTTTCAGTTATTTAATCAGTTATGGCTTCAAAAAAACTTGTCCGTTTTCGCTCCACTGTATTCTTTGCAATGTAGACTTTAAACTCCTGTCACTGTTGCAGAATATGGTTGATCTTCCCAAACAGTCTCAGAAGTCTTGACAACATTTTCCAAAAAAAGGACCTGAATAAAAGCATCCAAAATGTTCTTGAGCCCTTAATGCAAGCGGTGGAAAGCTTCCTCCATTTACTCAAGCACTGATCTTAAGTTTTGAGGTATTTTTACCTTATTTAATTACCTCCATTCTATACTATTTTACATCAGTAAATCAAAATGTTATGACAGACGTACGGTCCAGATAAAAGACAAGACATTACATCAAATAAAATTAGTACATGTCACGCTTTTACTCCACTACATTTCAGAGAGAAATTTTTCATCCAATACATTTATTTCACAGTTTAAACTACTAATTTTGATATGATCATCTCGTAAAATATATTGTAAAATTATGATTATATGATATATTATTATTAATGTATCCTTAAACATCCCAAGTATATAAAATAGTTCTACTGGGCCTCGACCAGCTACAACATTAAAATGCTCTTTACATCAGAAGTTATAAGACAGTAATATAATAGTTCTGCATCATGGCCACTTTTACTTTCAGTACTTATAGGTAAATGTTCCTGCTAGTACTGAAGTAAAACTATTTTGTTTTATTATTCTGAATTGGAATCTTTAAAATAAGTTGTCAAAAAAATGTAGTGGAGTAAAAAGTATAACGTTTGCCTCTGAATTGAAGTGGAGTAGAAGTAGCATAAATAGAAATACCTAAGTAAAGTACAAGTAACTCAAAATTGTACTTAAGTAAATGTACATAGTTACTGTCCACCACTGTACTGCATCACACATTTCTCCATGATTTAGATCCCCCACTATGTAGTAACTTTGTCTACTTTGCCTCTGGACACAGAACCACGCAGGGTGTTTGTGTACTCACGTCTCGCAGCATCCGACGCCGACAGGGTGCAGACAGGTGCACTGCATACAAGCGTTGTCCATCCAGGTTTCACCCAGCGAGTAGTGCCTCCCCTCGAACTCGCACAGTGCTGGAACAGCACATGGCAGTCAAAAACTGAACTGAGAAAGATTGGACACATATATTTCACGTAGCGTTGGATCTTACCTCTGGAGTTGAAGTGGCACACCATGGGAGCAGCAGACCCAACACTGGTCCACAGAAGAAAACCTGCAGCGGCAAGCACCCAGTTAACCCCGACAAGCATCATCTTCATCTGGTCTGGTCAGCTTCTGGTTCCTCTCCCCCCTTTGCTCCCTTATTTATACATCCTGGGGCTTTACGAGCCTGGCGTGGAGGTGTGGTCAGCGCCGTCATGTGGCCCACAGGCCTGGCTGAAGAAGGTGTCAGCGGTGCCATCCATTGGGGAACGAGGAGGTGGTGGTTTGTGTGCAGGGGGGTAAAGATCTTGGCGCTGTTTTGGCACTCCGGAGATCACCTCGCTGCGCTTCATTGGGCATGAACTTCTAAAGTGATAGAAACAATGACACATCCATGTGGTGACTAAGAGAGGGAAGGGTAGGAGAGAGGTGAGATGGAGGGCAGGGAGAAAGAGAGAGAGAGGAAAGAAAGAGGGATGGGATGGAATTATCAAATGCGATTCATCACCATTCAACCTCCGTAGGGTTTTATCGGGCAGGTCGCCGTCCAGTGACTGAAGATGTAACTAATGCAGGTCTGCTTTCTGTCCCCAGAGTCAAAAACTAAACATGGAGAAGCAAGGTTCAGTTTTTATGCACCATATATCTGGAAAAAAAACTCCCAGAAAACTGAAGGTCCGCTGCAACTCTCAGTTCTTTTAAATCAAGGCTGAAGACTTTTCTGTTTGCGGCTGCTTTTTATTAAATAAAAAAAAAAGATGTCTTACACTGACAGCACTGTAACTTTTATTCTTGTATTTTATACCTGTCTTATTCTATTTTAGCGTGTTTTGATTTGCTTTACTCTCGGCTCTATAATGACAGTTTTAAATTGTATTTTTTGTGTGTTTCTTTTGTCTCGATGCTTGTGATGTTTTCTGTAAAGCACTTTGAATTGACTTGTTGCTGAAATGCTATATAAATAAACCCATGGCAGATTTTCTTTTTTAATGTTTGTTTCTCCTTGAATTTCTCACCCATCTGTATGTTCATACACACTAGTCTGCACACATACATTTATATGCATTTCTGCTGCAGGGGCCTGCTGTAACCTCGACTCCTGTCTACCCCGAAGAATGACCTCATATTAATGATGTCACATTGTTAACATCTGTGACCTCATGCGGGTCCCGTCCAACCCCAAAGGAATAATGGACATGCATGTCAGGTAAGAAGAAACAAAGAGGCTTAAACCAATTTTTATGTATTATATTTAATATTATATATTCAACCTCTTCACTCAATATTATCACAGTTTTCTATTTATGAGTATATTAGATTTAATAAACCTTGTGATATAAGTGTTTTTTGTCAGACGGCTATTTCCAAGGTCAAGTATGAATCTTCAAGCTCTACTTAAAAAGAATAAATATATATATTTTTTAGACCTTTAATACAATTCTGCTAGGATGATTCATCACAAAAGGGCATGTGCTTTTGTACATAATTTGGCCCTTTTATATTCTTGATTTCAATATCATACATCGGCCCCAAAAATATATTATCCGTTGGACTTTAGTTTACTGTATGTTGTGCAGGCGTGTGCATTTCTGTGTAATCTTAAAATCTAAAATGTGATCTGACCTATGCAGCACAGTATCGCTGCCTGGGCCAACAGAACATTAGCTCATCTTCTTCCAGTTGTTTGCAGTCTAAGGTGCGAGATCATAGGAAAAATCCTCCCAAGCCTCTCACAGGAGGCCCCGGGGCCTCATAACGTGGTGTTTTACATGCCTTTTCTCTGGTGCCTCTACAGTAGTCAGAGAGTGTTGATAGGCCTCCCTCATCAGTCAGGGCTGCTTCTTCATTCATTCGATTTGTATGACTCACAGTTGCCTCTCGAGCTGTACATTGTTTCTACGGCGACTTGTTGCAGTTCAAATACTGGTGCCATTGATATGAACAATATACAGGCAACAATACATATTAATAATAACACCTGGTAGCATAGATAGTTTGAGCATGTCAGAGGTCAGTTTCAACCTTCAATTGATTTTTTTTTTTCAGACGAAGGAAGATGTTTTAACGGCAGATGTTTTTCCATAAGTTCAACTCGGGTGGTGCTGACCTCTTCAGAGCCTGAGGGTCCCATACAATATCCTGACGATGAGTTAACACCCTGACATGACAACCGGTTGTCGTCAGCGTTGATGAAAAGGGAGGACCCCATCAAAACAAAAGATGAGGATTTTCCTGTCACACGCCTGTTGCCCTTCACGGATGTGCACTTAATTGGGGACAAGTGCGTTTTAATTGTGGTGAACTTTCTGTTTGAAAGTTCACGGGGCTGTCATCATAACAAGGATAACGTGAGTGTTTTTGTTGGGAGTTCTTGACAGCCAATAAATATCTTCCATATAGACAAACTGCGCCCTAAGAGGCCAGTGAACTCATGCTGTAAAAACTTCTTTGAAATAATAATCTGCATATTTCTATCACACTGTTAATTTCAGAAAATAATTCATCATAAACATAGTAAAAGGCAATTTTCACAAGAGTTCACATTACTTAGAACGTTGTGCATCAGTTTGTCCACATTGTATTTTCTTACATTTTTGTAGAGAACAGGGTATTGTATCTCTGATACTATACAACTATTTATGTCTGATTTCTTATTAGTAGCAGTATAAAAAGCATATTAATAAATAAATAATGGTGAAATTCCCATCCAATTTGGTCCTATAATATACCCTAAGTTAACACTTTAACACAATATTATACATGGAGGAGGTGTAGCTTGTAATCAATTGATTTTGAGTTTTTAATCAAATGGAGTTGGCTCAGTTGTTGTCA
>CALSCE010010690.1:2679035-2727823 GCA_943593645.1 Bovichtus variegatus | reverse complement strand
ATATATATATATATATATATATAAGTATAGAAAGTAACTGAAATAAGTAATGACAAGATGAGCCTTTTTTTTCCAGAAGGGGAACAGAATAGGTACAGGTAAATAGAGAAAAAAAATAAGACGTGTATATAATATATAATATTTCTTATTGCCAACATAATGATTTGTCAACATACCACTATTGGGTGCACTGTCCCTTTAATAAGCATGCCGTAAGTGTAAACCCCGCCTCTTTTCTACTTCCTCCTTGGTCCAATCAGGCTCAACAAATCAGCACACGATAAAATGATTGCCTGCTCGGTTTTATCAGACCTGCTTCATCGAAGATTGACTACTTTAGTCTGGCTGTAGATTTTGGCTGATGCTGTGTTGTTGTATGTAGCTATGAAAAACATCAAATCATGCCCGGTGAGACCGCCGTTAAAATAATGTCTTTACCGTGAATACAGGCACTCAAAGTTATCTTTTAGACTTGTGTAAAGGCTGATAAGGTAGCTATCCGTGTGAGCAGTAGTTTAAACGGGGTCCGGGAAATGTTTTTGTGCTGAGCCGAGGCCTTGTCGCAAACCCAACCGCTCGCAAAGTCTCGTATAACCGCCCAGGATTTCATGTTGAAATCTTCAGGTTTTTTGTTAAAATTAAGTGTTTTCCCGTCGGAAGATGGACACTGATAAATTCAACTATGTTTACAGCTGTGACTTGGACATCAACGTTCAACTTAAGATGTAAGTTTTGTACTTACTGCGTCGCTTTTGGTCCAGCGGTGTAACTAATCTATCTTGTGACAGGATGCTTGTTATGTGTGTGTGTCTGTGTGTGTCTGTGTGTGTTGGACGACGCGTGTCTTTGACATGTTTTTCATGAAACACTGTTCATCTATCAAGTTCTATTTAAAAGGAAATGTCACATTTATCATTACAAATCCCAGAGGGGTGTGTTAAAACAACTTGTACCTAAACAATTAGTTAATTAATCAGTTACTCCATGGACATACAACTAATAGACAGTTATTTTGATAATTGAATAAGCATTCATCAACCCAAAATATAATAATCTGGTGTTACTTATTTACGTTATAGTAGTAGATGGACATTTTATAGATAAACTAATCGAGTAATGTAAAGAATAATCTACATTGAGAATGATAATAATGTTTATAATGTAATCATGTATTTATAGTCTGACCTACAGATGGAAGAAATGTGAGAATGTAAACATGCATAGTATTGGGATGAATTGTAAATCCTATAGGAGAGGTTTTACTATAATCCCTTTATAGTTTATTACCTCTCCTAAACTTTTTTATGTCATTCCATAAATAAACATTAAATTAGCCATCAGAATCTGGTGAAAGTTTTATAAACTTCTAATTAATTGACTAATAGTCTTTTACAAAAAATTGTTACAAACTAATGTTTTTATCATTAACATTATAAACAGAAAGTGAAGAGGTTACGGTGTTGACATTATGTCAAAGACGTCTGTGTTGTGTGTCAGAGATATCTACTGCACGTCCTGTCTTGTAACAACGCTTGTTCCTCTCGAGGCGATAGTGAGTCACCGTAGCAACAGTCTTAATCCTTTTTTTAAATAAAAAAAATAGTTTGAAAAATGAAATCGTCTGTAAAAGTGAGGTTCAAGGAAACGACAGAAAAATACACAAACCTTCCAAGGAAAAGTTTACAAATGTTGACTTATTAGTGAGAGGACAAGTTGGAGCACTTTTGATAACATCAGCAAACCTCTTTGTTTCTCCCTTTTATTCACCGCACTTCTGTCTCCTCTTCCAGAGGCAGTTTAGAGGGGAAGCGAGAGCAGAAGAGCTACAAAGCCCTGCTCGAAGACCCGATGCTCCGGTTCTCTGGCCTCTACCAGGAGAACTGCTCGGACCTCTACGTCACCTGTCAGGTGTTTGCTGAAGGAAAACCTCTCGCCCTGCCCGTTCGCACCTCGTACAAAGCGTTCAGCACACGTTGGAAGTGAGAACCAATCCGGCTTTTTTTGTGTTTTCTCTTTTTTCAGTCAAAAAGCAGCCCCCCCCCCCCATTTAATTACATTAAAAATGTCTCTGTGATGTTTATAAAAATATTTTTAACCACCAAATACCATCTTCCTCTCAGTGTTCCTTATTTTTTTATTTGACCTTTGTCAGAGCTGAAAAGACACAAAACTCTCTCCAAAACTAGCAAATCCCTTTTTCCTGAAGTTACATTTCAGCTCCTCAGACCTTTTTATGTCTTTCTTCTTACCCTCTCTCTCTCCTCTCCACAGCTGGAACGAGTGGCTGCGGCTGCCAGTCAAGTACCCAGACCTTCCCCAAAGTGCCCAGGTTGCTCTCACAGTGTGGGACATCTATGGACCCGGCAGAGCCGTCCCCGTCGGGGGAACCACTGTCACCCTGTTTGGCAAATATGGGTGAGTCTAACCTCGGACTATTACTTGTGGATTTGTAACAGATACCAGGTTGAAATATTTTATATTCATAAAGTGCACTAAAACTATAACAAAAAAGCGCTGATATGTAATCTTAAACGCCTCCTCCTGTCGTTTTCTAGTATGTTCCGGCAAGGGATGCATGACCTGAAGGTTTGGCCGGGGGTGGAGGGTGACGGAGGAGAGCCTACCACCACACCAGGACGCACCAGCAGCAGTCTGACAGAGGACCAGATGGGCAGACTCGCCAAGGTACAATACGGTCTGTGTGTGGACAGGAGAACAGGTTTAAGGACGGAGGAGAAAGGGGAACGTAGGGATGAGGATAGGATTGTGTGTGTGTGACTTCATGGCTGAAAGAGAGAAGAAGGGAAAGAGATGAGATGAAGGATGAACAAGAAACATTGTGTGTGTGTGTTGGAAAAGGTTACAAACCCACCAATGTGAAGCCGTTTCTAAATCATCTATTCCAGGGCCCTGACCTGCAGGTACTAGGTGATGTGAGTACAGATGGAGGCGTTAGTGTTGGCAATGCTGAATGTGTGTGTGTTTTGTGTACTGTATCTGTGTGAAGAAGGCCATGGTCTAAACGTATTTGCAACACAAAAAAGAATTGACTTGTATCACGCACTGCTTAAATGAAGATTACCACATTAAAACAATTCAGACTCAGTCAGGAAGTTCACCTCATTATTTAAACGTACAAATACTTCCTTCTTCTGTTAAATCCCTGAACACTTGGGGTGTTCTTTGTGTGAAACCAATATGTTGTAAAAACCCATTCAGTGCATTTACAAATACATTTTGACCCAGATTTTAGTGTGAACACTTCTGTCGAGGTGTACGGCTGCAGCACACACATTTGGTTTTTCAGTTTTCTGCTGTTGCCATACGTTAATGTATTTTGTGTAAGTGCGTATGCATGATTTTCTTTAAAGTGGACACAATAAAATATTTGCCAACTTGTTGCAGCTTTTAGAAATATTTAGGGCACTGCGTCAGGGAGTTCATTTCATTTGAACATTATCTGATTTGGATTGTTTTTAATAATTAAATTCTTAAAATAGATTAATTCATTCCTGAGTTCAGTTGACCTAATATATCCAAAGTTTTTTTCTAGGCTGCTACCAGTTCATATGTTGTTTTTAAAGAGTGAGTACTAATTCTAACCAGCTGAGTTGTAGGCTTCCTGTTCATGGCCAAATGTGTGCTTACATTCCCGACACCCACACTGACTGGCTCTGTGAGTGTGTGACCGGAGATGCTGGATTGGCTGCTGGCACTGGATTTGTGCATGACTGGGCGAGCTATTTGCACATCAGCCACTATGCTGGCACCAGTTCTGCTGCAACAGAACCTCATCCTCTGTATTTTATTTTTTTTGTATTTTGTTGACCTTGTTTCTTCCCATCTTTCTCGCTTTCTCTCTCCATCCAGCTGACAAAGGCCCATCGACAGGGCCACATGGTGAAGGTTGACTGGCTGGACCGTCTGACCTTCAGAGAAATTGAGATGATCAACGAGGTGAGTGGGTTTAGCTGGACTGCGTTTATATAAAAAAAAAAAAAAAAAAAAAAAAAAAAAAAAAACGCAATTTCCTTGTTCCTGTAGTGGAAAAGGCCATTTTGCCTCAAAGCTGATACATCTCAAAACATTTTTGATGGATTTCCGTGAAGTTTTAAACAGACATTCATGGTTCCCAGAGGATGAATAATATGACTTTGATGATCCTCTGACTTTTCCACTGGTGCAACCTTGAGGTTGAAATTTGTGTTTTTTAGTTAAATGTCTATTGGTTGGATTGCCATAAAATGTGATGCAGACGTTCATGTCCCCCTCAGGAAGAATTCTTATACGTTTGGTGAACCCTTAACTTTTTATCCAGCACCATCATCAGGTCAAATACTTAATAACTGCAAAACTAATGACAATCCCATCAACCTCCAAGCCCTACTTTGTGTGTGTAATTCTGAACATAGTAAACTGTTAGCATGCTGATGTTAAGCATTTAGCTCAAAGCACAGCAGACCCGCTTAGTCTTGTGATATGTTTTTCTAAAATGAAACGCATCTGTGTAATGTCAGTAATTAGCATTATGACCTGGAAAGTACAGATGAGTCACAGCTAGAGATCTCTGCTGATGTGGGAGGACTGCAGTGACTCTTTCAGTTTTGGTAATGCATGATTGTCTGAGCTATTTCAAGCGGCTATAATTTTTAATTTTTTATTTATTTTTTTTTTTTTAACAATAATATTAGAGCTGTAAAAATTAGTGCGTTGATATCGATTAATTAATCACATAAAAAAAATAATGCGACAAAAAAATGAACGCAGATTAATCGCGCGCTCAGATGCCCCTTGACACTTTACGTCAACCGCCGTGGCGCGCGCGGGCCGCGGCCACAGTCGCCTTGTCGACACGATGGAAGCGGATGAGAAAACGTTACTTGAAAAAAAAAACGCCCGGTAGATGTTGATGGCAGCACCGTTCTGTGTAATTCCTGCAACAAAGCGTGTTCGTACCACCGGAGTATTTGGAGCCTGAAATATCATCTCAACGCAAAGCGCTTAGCAGCTAGCTGGGAGCTAGCTAGCACCGCCGCTAATGCTAAAGTGAGCGAGCGGTCTGTCAAGGCCATCGATCAGGCGGCCAGACCCAGAATGAGTGAGTATACGTGGGACACATTAACCAAGTTAATCGCGAAATGGATTGCAATGGACTGCAGGCCAATGTCGGTGGTAGAGGACCGGGGGGTTAATGGAGGCTTTACATATAGCGTCAAATGACAATTTTTAAGCCGCCGTCGAGGAGTACAATTGTGTCCAAAATTCAACATATTTACGACACCTGTGAGAGCGGATGGTTAAGTTACTCTACATGTTGAGACATGAAACTGTTATGGCCTATGTTGCCACTGAGACTTGGTTTTATTATTGTTTGTCGTAAAAGATATTGTTTATTGTGAAATGAAAGATGGTCTGGCCGATTTGAAATTGCACTTTATGTCAAACTGATGGTCTGTGTTGCCTAAGATAATTGTGGCATACAAGCTATTGGAGAAATAGTATTGAAATAAAAGACATGTTAACCTTAAGTTTACAATGCCTACTCGTTGATTCACTCGTCTTCAAAAATCCATTTGAATATTTTGAAATGCGTCTCACAGCAAATATTGATATATGCGATTAATTTAGATTCATTTATAACAAAGCATGTCATTAATTAGATATATATTTTGAAATCGCTTGACAGCCCTAAATAATATGCTTATCAAAGTAACATGTGTGAGTATACTGAGCTTTATAGCGAATTTCCGGCCCCTTCAACTTTACTGTTTTGTTTCACTCACTTTGGACTCACTGATGAACATAATGGAGCATTTAGCAGCTAAACAACCACATATTTCCCTCAGTAGTTGGTAGAGAGCAAAAACATAGGCAAAAGAGAGTAAATATTAGACATACATTTTACAGTTCACCAGAAACACAACTCCAAATGAATGCTAATGTTACTCTATATCCTCTGGGTGTGTAAATGAGCATATGTTTTCTAACAAGTTTGCCATATCATCTTAAAGGGTGCTAATATGTCAATGTTGTGTTCACAACTTGTTTCCGCTGCTTCCAAGTGGCCAAATACATATTTAATATTATTGCAGGTTTAACTGTTTACAGGTGTCATCCGTTTATAAAAAAAAAAAAAAAAACGTTTTATAATAGTCCACTTTTGCTCACTATTTTATTGTGTTGTGGAATTTAAAAGTTTTCTCCATGTATGTTTCTGCAGAGTGAGAAACGCAGCTCTAACTTCATGTACCTCATGGTGGAGTTTCCCCGTGTCAAAACAAATGACAAGGAATACAGCATTGTCTATTATGAGAAGGTATTTCTAAGCATGTAACTAGGCACATTTCAACATACAATATCCTTAAATAACGGAAACGGTGCCAGCTGATTGGTGTATTTCACTGTCCACACTCAGGATGGAGACGACGCGTCTCCTGTTCTTACCAGCTGTGACATCGTCAAAGTCCCTGACCCACAGATGGGGATGGTGAGAGGACAAAAGCACACTGACACTGTAGAGAGAATTCATTTATTGTGGTTTTAATATTGTTGGTAATATGCAAAAAAGCTACATGATTATTGATTTAGCATTATGTGAATTTCATGTACATTTAAGTAAAAAATAAAAGAATACTTTATTACGTTTAATTTATA
Organism: Bovichtus variegatus; assembly: GCA_943593645.1. Taxonomy (NCBI): domain Eukaryota; kingdom Metazoa; phylum Chordata; class Actinopteri; order Perciformes; family Bovichtidae; genus Bovichtus; species Bovichtus variegatus. The sequence continues at coordinate 2,721,169 of CALSCE010010690.1, read as the reverse complement.
GTGTGTGTATAATATATACATACATGCACACATACATATCTATATATGCAGTATTTTCCAATTAATGTTATTTCTCTAGGAGAACCTGGTTGAGAGCAAGCATCACAAACTGGCTCGTAGCCTCCGCAGTGGGCCCTCGGATCACGACCTGAAGCCCAACGCCGCCACACGGGACCAGCTTAATGTAAGTAACGAGCAGTGCACATTCTTGAAAAAGTCAAACGTTATCGTTGGCAAAGTTATGAAATAATCCAATAAGCACTCCAGCAGTATCATTGGTGATATTTGGTTGAATTAAAAAAAAAAAATCTGGCTCTGCATTCGTTTACTTTTACAGTAAATTTGACAGATTCTTTGAATGTAGCTCAGCTCAGTACCAGAACACACTTCTAACATACACAAGGATTATTTTTCTGTTGTTGCGCTCAGTGGAAATCTTTGGTTTTCAGAATCAAAGTATATCAAGGCATTTTAACTTGCAGATAAAGCTGTTATCAATGAAAGCACATACAGGCACATACAGCTGAAAAAGTGCCTTGATACTAATAATAAGTTCTTCTACTTTTTGGTATGTCTTTACCATGTCTGCTTTTGACCAATGTGTGTCTGTATGCACCAACAGATCATCGTGAGCTACCCTCCAACCAAGCAGCTGAGCTCTGAAGAGCAGGACCTGGTGTGGAAGTTCAGATACTACCTCACCACACAGGAGAAGGTGGGTGTGTTTGTTATATTCTGCTCCGCCATACCAATCCTTTTGATCTCCCAAATGTTCAATGCTTCCTCCTCCTCCTCTTCCTCTCGCTGCAGGCCCTGACAAAGTTCCTCAAGTGTGTGAACTGGGATCTGCCCCAGGAGGCCAAGCAGGCTCTGGAGCTGCTGGGGAAGTGGAGGCCGATGGATGTGGAGGACTCCCTGGAGCTGCTGTCCTCTCAGTTCACCAACCCCACAGTCAGACGCTACGCTGTGGCGCGCCTGCAGCAGGCAGATGATGAGGTAGGTGTAGGAGGACTGAGGGGGGTCGGGAGGCGTGTGTACTTGTGTAGGTGGATGATGACTCTGTCCGTGTGTATAAACCTTTTTAAGTCTCCTGAGACAAAGCTGTATTTCAAAGTATACTTTCAAAAGTATGAAGGCAGTGCTGTGAAGGGACAGTTCACCCCAAAATATATACATACTTGTTTTTCAAATGTGTGTTTCGAGGACCAAGCCGCGTGCCATCTAGTTCCATTACATTTGAGAGAATGCAGAAATCTCTGCAAACAATATCTCCAACACTGAAACTCGCACCAAAAAGCTCTAGATTGATAAATGGCATTACAGGTAAAAAGAAAAATTGTGCATTTTGTTTTTGGGATGAACTGTGAATGAATTAATTACACATTTACACAATTTACACATTTTTTTTTTTTTAAATGATAAACCTGAGCTTTAAATCCAAAATATGAAGTACTTTGGAAAGAAACTCTTTGGCATGATCATCCCCATCTCCTCTCTCTTTAGGACCTGCTGATGTATCTTCTCCAGCTGGTTCAGGCACTGAAGTACGAGAACTTCAGTGATATTCATGGAGGCCTGGAGCCAGGCAGCAAGAGAGACGGCCAGGGACTTTCAGATGACTCTTCAATGGACAGGTCAGTACTTGGACGAGATGTTATTACAGCTACTCTGGTTGTGGATCATAAATGAGTCGGCACTACTAGCAGCTTTGCCGGAAGCAAAGCACATGTGGAGGTTCTGTTGTCGTCACTTGATAAAAATGTTGAAAAACTGCACTGACGAGCGAAATGTTTGTTGTACCTCCAGTGATTTTTAGATTATTTTTTTTTAAAAATGTTCTTATTTTTGTTTTTTACTGCCTAGATCTAAATTTAACTCAGAAATTCTCACTGGTTGGGAAAGTATTTGCTGCGTTGCAGAATTAGATTATTTTTCTTTCAGAAGCCGCAATAAACTCTTAGGGTATTGTGATTTTACTGGCGTGACTCTGCAGAGCTCGGGCCAGAATCTGAAGGCAAAGCAGTGACAGTCTAAAACGGTCGATACTGAACACATCTCATCAGTATAGTTGAAAGTGCTTTTAATTAAGTTTTTAATTGCCATGTTCTCTGACTTTCCATTGTTTATTTTTACTCTTTTTGTAGTTCCCAGATCCTGTCTGGCACATCTGGAGCTTCCACTGCCACGCAAAAAGGCAAGGAAGGAGCCGACGGTGAAAATCAAGAGGTAAAAAAAAAAAGGCAAAATGTCGCTGAAAAGAAAAGTGAAGCAGGAAAGAAACAGGAACTCATAGAGGAATGCAGTTTTTAATCAGTATTCATCTCTACATAAAACATGGACAAAAAACAGTTGTTGAAGCAACAGGGAGTCAGAAACGCAGTATTGTACCAACAATTTCAAATGTATTTCTGTTCCACAAAACACACAGGGCTTAAAAAAACACAATATTAGTTTCAGCCTGGCATTGACGCGTCACTGTCTGCATCTCTTTTGTAGCAGGACTTGTGCACATTTCTCATCTCCCGAGCTTGCAAGAACTCCACACTTGCCAACTATTTGTATTGGTGAGTAGATGTTCAAATCCGCTTGGTTTATCATTAGTGAAAATGTCCTTGTGTTTATATTCCTCCGTCTGCAAAACCTGTGTCTCCTTCAGGTATGTGATTGTGGAGTGTGAGGATCAGGACACCCAGCAGAGAGACCCTAAGACCCACGAGATGTACCTGAACGTCATGAGGAGGTTCAGTCAGGCTCTACTGAAGGTCAGGCACTTTGTACTGTACATGCATCTGAAAAGAAAGTTGTCACTTTTGTAACCATTTCTTTCATCGTATGATATATATATATATATTGTCCCTTCTCTCTTCCCTCCAGGGTGATAAGAGCGTGAGGGTGATGCGGTCGCTGCTCGCCGCCCAGCAGACGTTTGTAGACAGACTGGTGCAGCTGATGAAAGCCGTGCAAAGGGAGAGCGGAAACCGCAAAAAGAAGGTGATTACAAAATACCTGCAAATACTTGCTAAACCTATACAGTAGTTTCTCTGGGTTTACCTATTTACATTTTTTCACGTTTTGTATATTTTATTGTGAAAGTTTCTTTTGTTCAGTTTAACGAAATCATTCAGAATTTATTACGTTTTACAAAAAGTCTTGTTCCTCCTTGAATCTTTGTTTTGGGCCCTCGCATGAACCTGCACTTTCTCATTCACACCTGCACACTGTTTTCATTGACTGGCAGTTGATTTGAACTGTAACAGCACATGAGCACACTGATCCCTGCTGAGTTGTGTTAACAGCAGCGTCCCTCCCCGTGCGTCCGCAGACGGAGCGGCTGCAGGCTCTGCTGGCTGACAACGAGAAAGTGAATCTCTCGGAGATCGAGCCCATTCCTCTTCCTCTGGAGCCTCAGATCAGGATCAGAGGCATCGTCCCCGAGACAGCCACACTCTTCAAGGTACAGAAAAAGTCCCTTTCATCCTCATAAAACCCTTCTGCTTTGTCTCGACTAAAACAGTGTCTATGCGACACATAGTTTGAGTCTTTTCCCTCTGTGTGTGTATCAGAGCGCTCTGATGCCAGCCAAGCTGATCTTCAAGGCTGAGGATGGAGCCATGTACCCAGTTATCTTCAAACATGGAGACGACCTGAGACAGGATCAGCTCATCCTTCAGATCATCTCGCTCATGGACAAAGTAAGAATACTCTACAGTATGTAAGCAAGTTTATGGATGGGAAATGAATGTATTTCTTGGTGGTTTCAGCATAATTAAATTGGACTACAGAGCACAATATTTGTTTTGTTTTTGGGCTTATAGCTCTTGAGGAAAGAGAATTTGGACCTGAAGTTGACGCCTTACAAAGTATTGGCCACCAGCACCAAGCACGGTAAGAAGTGGTGACCACTCATCACTCTGTTAGAAAATAGGCTCCCATATAAACACAATAAATGCTTTATTTGCAGCACATTTAGTTACTGAAAGAACAATGAAAAAGATATGTTTAAAAGTATACTAAATGTGTTTCACTACTCTGTTGTCCATTTTACTGCTGTGTCTTCCAACAAAGAATAATTGTATCCTTGTTCCAGGTTTTATGCAGTTTGTTCAGTCTGTCCCTGTTGCTGAAGTCCTGGCTACTGAAGGCAACATCCAGGTGAGTAAGTTGTAGAAACGATAAGCTGACAAACAACAAATCCTGTCCTTTTTATTCACACAATTTGTTTCAACAGAGCTTCTTCAGGAAACATGCGCCGAGTGAAAAAGGACCCTATGGCATCAGCTCGGAGGTGATGGACACCTACGTGAAGAGCTGCGGTGAGTCACTTTGTTTTAACAGCAGCTTAAAATGTGTTTGTATGACCTTCAGAATAGTCTAATCAATGTTGTCTCTCTCACTGCTCCTTCCAGCTGGTTACTGTGTCATCACATACATCTTAGGAGTAGGAGACAGACACTTGGACAATCTGCTACTAACAAAGACCGGTGAGGCAAACATGTTCTTTCACATACTGCTTTATTAACATCCTAGTTTATGGAGAAGTTTAAACATTTTATCTCCTCTTCATCCAGGGAAGCTCTTCCACATCGACTTCGGCTACATCCTGGGCAGAGACCCCAAACCGCTGCCTCCGCCAATGAAGCTGAGCAAAGAGATGGTGGAGGGGATGGGCGGCATGCAGAGCGAGCAGTACCAGGAGTTCAGAAAGCAGTGCTACACCGCCTTCCTGCACCTCAGAAGGTAAAGAGACCAAACAAACACGTTATTTTAGAGGAGTCATGTTTAGCCTATCAATTCTGTATTATGTCAGTAGAGCTTGAACAAAAATCTTACTTAAGTAAGTTGTTATAGAAGTAAGTATGTATGTATGTATAAGTGTAAGTTATACATACATACTTGTATGTATAAGTTATGTATATGTATAAGTTATACATATTTTTCAGATGCAATACATTACCACACATTAAACCTTCTTCCCTCTATTTCTTCAGATACTCCAACCTGATCCTGAATCTGTTCTCTCTCATGGTCGATGCCAATATTCCTGACATCGCCCTGGAACCTGACAAGACAGTGAAGAAGGTACGTTTGTAGTTTCTGGGAAGGAACATAAGGTGCAAATTATTTTTTCAGTGGAGTTTAGATGTCTCACCAGATTGATGTTTTGGTTTTTTTTGCCTCCAGGTGCAGGACAAGTTCAGATTGGACCTGTCGGACGAGGAGGCGGTCCACTACATGCAGAGTCTGATAGATGAGAGTGTGGGGGCTCTGTTTGCTGCTGTGGTAGAGCAGATACACAAGTTTGCTCAGGTATGTGTACTCAAACACACAATATACTTTTAAAAAAAAAAAAAAAAAAAAGGTAAGGACCATACAGGATTTGCAAGAGTAATTTAGCCAATTTACTATAAGTTGTGTACATTGAATGTACCATTAATAAGTAATAAGATTAACAAATCTGATACACAACTCAGAAAAACATGTGTGTGAACGTTTCTTTGGATGATTTAGTCTCCAACAGTTGATTTTACTGAAACCAGTGCCCTTAACCATGTAAAAAACGGCCAACAGCAATGTTAACAATTTGGAATAAACGTGCAGCATGTTAAAAAGTTAATTTATCTGCTTTGTTCCTCTACAGTACTGGCGCAGATGAGCAGAACAGACTGCTGAGAAGAGGTAAACTGGATCGTACTTTTGCAGCACGAACACACGATGGTATGGCTCTGACCCGACTGATGCCATGTGTGTGTGAGAGGATGAAAGAAACCCATTGACACTGTTAGAAAGGCCAAGAATGCACTGCCAACCTTTACTGCAAGATGGTTAAACATGGTTGTCTTTGTCTCCTTATGTGTGTATATATAATGTATATTAATTATTAAATGAATGGATGGCCAAATAAAAGATTGTTGATACAAGTGAACGTAGCCTCTGTTAGTGTTTTTTTTTTTTTTTACTTGTGTATTTTTTATAATTTTAGCCCGAAATCGTGCTGCTATGCAGCGTTTATGGCGCGCAACATGTTTCTTAATTGAGCATTGCTGACCATCTGTGGATAGTCTTACCGTCAAGGCTGGAGGTAGAAACAAGTCGAACCCCCAGAGGGTTGTGAGTCACAGAGCGAGTGACTAAGCATTTCCTGCCAGACATAGAAAGAAAAGTCAGTGCATGCGATTTCAGCACAAGCTATACATTTCTGAAGATGCTTTATATTGTGACGTGTGGGTTCTTGTTTTCTGTTTAATTACTCTGGTGTGTTAACACAAATCAAGAACACAGGCCAAAGAATCTGAGTGAACCTTTTTAAAACTAGGCACCTGCAGATAACTGATGTTTTGAAATTGATGCAGCTTTAACTGGTTTCACGTGCCTTTAATTAACCACTTATTAAAAAGTACTGTGAGTTTGCAGAACATAGTAGGTTGTTGAACAGTGGTACAATGTTACCAAGTTCACTTAGTATGACTTTCTTCATGTTCATATTTTTCCACATACTATACCATGACTTTTCTTTTTTTTGACATTCTTTACAATTACTTAGAAACAAACATTTCGACATACTATGACTTTAAAAAAAAAAGGTTTCAACATTTTACTGACTTTTTGACAATTATACTATGAAGTTTTTTCAACATGCTTTACCATGACTTTTTTTATGTTTTCTACATGCTTGATATAGTTTGTCAAAACTTTTTAGAAGTTTAGAAGTCCTAAGACTTCTAAACAAGTTTAGAAGACTTTTCCTGTTTTTCGACACTGTACTATGACTTTAAAAAACAAACAAAAAAAACACGACAGAGTTGTTAGTTATGGTATGTCGAAAAAAAATGTCTTGGTATAGTATATAGCATGTCAAAAAAGAAGAAAAACGTCTTGGTATAGTATGCTGACACTATACTGTCGGAAAAAAATGAAGACGTCTTGCTAGACGTTCTTTTTCGACATACCAAGACGTTTCTTAATTTTCTTTCAACATACATTTTTTTTTTGACATACTATACTATGACGTTTTTCAATTTTTTTTGACATGCGACATGTGATTCCCCCCCCACATACTATGATTTTTTTCCCGAAACTATACTAAGATTTTAATTGTTTCACCATACTATGACTTTTCTTTTTTTGTTGACGAGTCATAGTATAGTATGTCGAAAAACATGAAAAAAAAAGTCATAGTATAGTGTGTTGGAATTTATTGTGAAAAGAGGCACGTATAGTACGGCAGGTATAGTATTTATTAATAATAATATTAATACAATTAATTTATATAGCGCTTTACAATTTTGAAACATTCTGTACAAGCACAAGAAAAGACATGTATACAAATGTGTACACACAAGATGCAAACAAGACAAAACAGAACAAAATGGAACCAGAAAAGAGTCGTTACAACTACATCTTATAGATGGAGAAAGAGTTCAGCAGGTGAAAACAATCGTGAATAGTTTCCCTTGCTTGAACGAGGGGAGGGTGCTCCACTGATGTAGCTTGAGAGGGCACAACATACAACATACTACATTACAACTTCTTTATTAAATACTATACTAAACACTACAGGGTTCTGAAAATAATTTTGTTAAAGAGTGGAGATCTTTTTTTGACATCCTCCACACAAGTCCAGGATTAAATAATGAAATGATCATGTAATGACACTTTTGTGACAATCTTGCAGCTTCCAATTAAGCTCTCATTATTGTTTTTTAAAGGCTTTTAATTTCTTCCTTTCACTTCGCATTGCTACATTTCTTGAATTAACTAGTCTTTCATTGTTTGCGCTTTTATATAAACATAAAAAAGTTATAGTATAGTATGCCATGAAAAAGTCATCAAAATGTGCTAACATAGTATGCCATAGTAAAAAATGTCAAGGTGTTATATGCCATTAAAAGGGTAATATAGTAAATCATAAAGTCATATTAGAGTAAGGTTTCACAATAAACCTGACCGATGCAAAGAAGAAAAAGTGTACTGTGAAACATTTCTACGCTTTTTTTTGTTGCATAACATAAAGTCTACCAAACAAAGCACTTCACTTTAAATCTGTTGTGTTTTCAAATGTCATAATATAGAAGAGATAATTACTTTATCCAAAATGTTCAATTATCTACATTTTCAATACACTTGATGCTGATAACATAAATTAAATTGCACATAATGACTTTAAAAGATTAGTACTACTATAAACTCAACAATATCCTTGCTTTTTTTAATTAAAGTAGTCCAATAAGTTTCAACATAACCTTGATACACTTGGTACATGATTTGTTATCAGCTTGAGGAGCAAAAATCATGAGCCGATAGAAATTAGCCAAAAAAGAAGCCTAAAATTAAATCCACATCAGCGGATATTTTTAGAAAAATTACTGCAAATAGCAGAAAAAGGGTCAAAAGGTTCCAGCTCGACTGTTGTGCAGTCAGATGCTCATGCACACGAGCCAGCTCCCTGCTTCATACGTTAATCATCCCTCCACAGGAATAATAAGCACTATGCTTATTAATAAAAGCCATACACACTGGCTTGTAGGCTGAGCTTTGGATAACCCCCACAGGTCTCTGTGGACTCTGGAAAAGGTAGAAGGGGAAACAAACAATGCTGGACGGCCAAACCCCCAAAGGCTCCCCAATGTTGCGGAAAGAATGCAACACCAGCAAAACAGAAGGCAGAAAAGCGAGATGTCAAGATGTTCCTTGTTTCCACGCAGGAGGCAGAATGAGGTGTCAGTCACGGGTAAGAGGAGCCGAAGCTCCGATGGGGCAACTGTGAGTCAGAAAGAGCAACGAATGATAGAAAAAACGAGCCTCTGTTATCACTTTTGAGGAGCCGTTGGGCCGTGTGTGGGGGGTCAGACGTTCTTGTTTATGAAGCTTATGGTTTGGACCGGCCTGTTGAGTGTCACTGGACCTCAGCACCAAAAGGCAGAGGGGGAAGAACCGCGACCAGATTTCAATTTTTCACTGAATCAGTGGTACATACACAGAAAAACTGCTCTTTTTGGACTTGTCAGATAAACCATTTCTGCTTCATTGGTGGCTCTCACTCACCAGTCGATTCTCTGACCTCTTACTCTGACTCATATCGTACAAGAGGAATGTGCTTATATGTTTAAAATGGGGAGCCACATTTCTATCACTTGATGACAGACGCCAGCTAAACAGAATTACATGTTAAGAGGTCATCTGGTGGCTTTCAACAATAAATTCAATATTAGGTCATGACCTTTCATCTTCGGTCATCTTCCTAGTAATGGAATCCATTCAAGGTACAGAATAAATGAATGTCAGAGGTCAAGTACAGAGCAGCATCTTCAGAGCTGAACGAACGACCAGTAACTTGCTCAAAGACTTTTCAGCAGTTTGCTCTAATGCACGACACAGTGGCACCCTGAAGCTCAAAGGAAAGTCTTCAAACTGCCCGTTTTGTTCAGCTAATTAGCATCCAAAACCCAAAAAAATATTCGGTTTGACATGTTTATTCCACAGAATTTGTGGAATAAAGCAAGACCTTTGCTGGATTTTTGATGCAGATACTGTTATTGATATTTGAGATTAAAAAACAATTCAATTTATATGGGGCCTGGTCGTTGTGGCAGGAGGCTCAGCAAAGGTAGCCCATGGGCCGTTCTTCCTCGCCCCGTGCTCCAACGCTTCTTGGGTAATTTGTCGATCGTGTTCCCATGGAAACCTCCACTGAAAGGCATCCGAATTACACCCTCGAACCATCTGATCCGGCTCCTTTCAATGCAAAGACAATTATTGTATATTATATTGTATTATTTGTAAAAATTGTATCCCTGATCTCATTCTTTCTCTCACCCAAAGCTCATGACCATAGGTGAAAAATAAAAATAGTTCTCATATATTGACAACTATCTTACTCTTTAAACATTTTTTAATAATGATCACTTAAATTCAGCCATTTAAGAATAATGATATAAATATGAGTTGGGTTCTGAGACATTCTACAGTTGAAAAATGATTTTGTGCATATTTATTCAGACACTTCAAGTGGACTTGTAGAAGTAAACCAAGTGTTCCTCCCTCTTCCATTTCAAACCTCAGAGAGCACAGAGATGTGGTGAAGCCTCAGCCCCCAGACCCCGAGCTGTATAGAGCAACACTCAAATAGGTCTCAGTCTTTTCGTCTTTCAGTCTCCATTTGTCCCACATGTCTCCTCAGACGAGTCCGACGCAGCTGGGATGCTTATACCAGAGTCCAGGCCTCGCTCCGGCTCCATCCCGCTGTCCCAGCACGCAGCACCTGCGCTGGGGTCGGGATGGAGAGGATCACTGGTGTGTGTCGAGGTCTGGTCCTGGTTGGAGGAGGATTTGATGGAGAGTTGAATTCTTAGTCTTACTGACGGGATGCAGACTGTGTGTATAAGCCTGCCATTGGCCTCCTATTTCAGACAGAATTCTCCTTCTCATCCGATGACACTATTTTGCGGGCGCAAGTCGACAGGGCGCCGTCGCTGCATCCTGGTCTTACCGCCGTCCAAGACGATTGTTTTAAAGAAATACAAACAACCCGGAGCGTTTTTTTTCCCCTTAGTGCGAAATTATGATGGGTTCAGCCAAACATTTCTCCAGCGCTGGCAGTGTAGAGGTCTGTCTATGTAAGACTCACAAATTCCAGGTGGATGTCACAAGGGTCGACAGGGACCGGGGAAAGGGCGACCGAAGAGACCGGATCGTGAACGGACGCCTTAAAAGGGGAAAAAAAAAGATGAAAAATCTGTCAAGGAGAAATAGCAAAGTCCTTTTGAATCAATGAATTCGGAGACAAATGAAATGATACCGGACTCTTTGGTTGGTTCTCAGTGGTCGGTTCAGCTCGTCTGGGTCTCCTCAGAAACACAGTGAGAAGTGGAACTACGACCAGAGAAGTCAGCCCGATGCCCAGAAACAGCGCAGGCAGCAGCCCTGAGGAGAAAACAAAACACAGGTTGAACAAATTGCCGCCGCAAAACAAACAACCTACATTGCAGAATTTGAGCAAGATGAATTAACAGCGAGGCTGCAGAATAAGCCAACATTAGCCCTCTGGACTCAGAACAGACTCCTTTATGTTTTGTTTGTTTAGAATCTATTTTTTTAAGAAAACAAACCACCGAAGCAAAAACGGAGTTGGAGAAGAAGTTCTGAAAGTTTCTTAGCATCAAATTCACCTCTAACTTAGACAATGACCCAATGCAGTGGTGAGCAAATACTTATTTTCATTTGAATTATCAACCAAAAACTAACTAGTATTTAACTATAAAAAGGCTGAATAAGTCAGTTTTTCATACTCCAAGAGGCTGCTGAATATTTCACTTCATGTGATATGTGAAAGGCCTAAATTATTTCCCCTTGAAGTCTTTCCAGCAGAATGTAGGTTAAGCAACGTAGCTATGCAGCGAGATAAAGACAGGAGCTGTCTGTCTTTTAGTAGATGGCACTAAACAGGTACAGTATAATGCCATGCGCCTGTGAGCCATGTGTAAGAGGAGCAGAACAAATATGATAAGAAAAGGATTTTCTTTTGTTTAATGCAAGCACAACATAACATAGCCCAATATGGAAAACTGCCTTGAATGAAACTAATGTAAGCCTTTGTTGAAGTACAATAAATGTTGTTGTTTCTCTTTTTATTTTATGTATTAATGTATATTAATTGTAATTAATGTATTTGTTGAAATATACATATTTTTAAATCAGCATATTTGATTTATCATATTTTAAACAATAATAATAATCCAATTGTGTGTAGCAGAACAATGTTTTTCCTCTTTCATATCCAGTTAATTATGTCCCAACTACTTAATGTATCCTGTGAACCACTTGATGTGTTCCGTCCTAAACACTTTACTCATCAATCGATACAAGGATACTTTGCATTAGAGGAAACTATACAACAGCCTCATTCATGTACAATAAATGGCCTTTGTCAACACTAAGGATCCCTGTCTCAGTGAGCCATGATGATCCATCAAGTCCCCTGTGCTCCTTTGTCTCTATGGGTTCAAATATCATCACTACAAGTTGATGCTAGAAGTCATGACAGGAGTTAAAGGCCTCAAAGCTTCAAAAGTTAAAATGCGACTCATCTTCAGTCTCACCTGATTTGGAAACAGTCTCCACACACTGAGGCTCAGACTTCGGGGAAGCCGCCATGGAGAAGGTCGGGAAGGAGAAGTTGGCCACAGCGCAGTAGTTCTGACCTGGAGCCAAGCCTGAGAACTCCACATGGGACACCACTTGCTGGGTCCAAACCGTACGGCTCTGCAAAAAAACACAAAGCAGTTGGCTTTTCAAAATAAAACCAGAGATTCAAAAGGTAGAATTCATTCACACAAGGGATCCTTTATTGCATTTAATCACTTCATTTGTAGCATTTAGGATGCCATCACAATCGTACACAAAACCTGATAAAAACAACAAGTGGATTTTAAATGGCAATATCAGTGATTTCTTGTTTAAAAATCACCTTCAGGAATAGCTCAGATTTTATGTTATCAGTGTTTGAATTGAACTAGGAAGAAAAAATAAATAATAAATAAAGGCTGTATCCCATTGCAGGTCTTTAGAAATATGCATTATTTTACAGAGAGTTAAACTTCAGTGGGACAGACAGCAGCATCAAAGTGTGAACGTTTGTTTACTCAATGAGAACTTTTTTTTAAAAAAATGTGCAGGCTTATAAAAAACTTTTTTTTTTATACATGTCAAAACAAAACAAAAAACACGTCAGACCTGGTACTCGGAGTGATTGAGCTTGTTGTACACAGTCACTGTGGTCCAGGGGTCAATCAGTTCTGAGATGGGACAGCACCTCCCCAGAGAGCACCTCCTGTTGGCAGCACAGGGGAACTGCACCTTCACCACCAGCTGTTCTTCGTTCAAAGAGGCCGAGACAGAAGGAGGGCTGAAGGCTGGAGTGCAAAGGAGAGAGAGGGGCTGTTAACTGTTGTAAAGCCCAACAATAAAGCTGGGGTAGGCCGTTTATGTTTGGCATCAATGACAAGAAGTTCCATAATAACCTTTAAGCATATTTTAATTCCATTGGTGTTGTGTTCTTATATTTGGAAATGGAGACGCATAGAAATCAATTTGAAAACTTCTCTTCATATTAACTGTATTTATTCCATGATGATATGGTAGCATTACATTAGTCCTCAGCTGAGGATCATGTCACTGTCCACAGAACACATTTAAGTAGTGACTCTGTCTCACAGATCTCTAGTTTACTACATATTTTACACCTTTCAGGTATAGTCTTCTCCCATTGGTTGGCTGGGGCCAGGTCCTATTGGCCCCTTGTTGGTACTTAGGCCACGCCTCTCAGCGCTTCTCTGCTCCAATCAGATCTTCTATCACCCTTTTAGGAGGTGTACTCTTCCTCTTCAGTTTACAAATATTGCTTCTTATTTCACAGTAGTTGGCCACTATACTATGAGTAGTCACTTAATTCAATAACACTTTTCATATCACATTTAATACTTCTAAATAAGGACACAATAAGGCTCATTGTAACAGCTTATATATTGATTATTCTAACATTGGTAACCCAGCGTAGGCAGTTTTTTGGAAAAGGCATATCAAATAAAAAAAAAGCCAGAATTTGGCATGAGGCTAGCGTGTAGCTAGCGCGGAGCTAGCACGAGGCTAGCACGAGGCTAGCATGGGGCTAGCACGAAGCTAGACTTTTAGCAACATTTTCTCTCCATATCTGAAACACTTCGGCAATATTTGTCAAGCTCATTCAGAGAAGTCTGTCTTCTTTGTTGGTCGCTCTGCAGAGTCGCTGGATGTTGTCAATGTTGGAAAAGCAGCTTCTCAAGTTCAGCAACTTGAAGGAACTTCCGCCGTGTGGAGAGACCACGTGGTGAGACGTGTGTAGAACAGCCAATAGGAACGGCCTCTCTCTGAACTGACCTGTGATTGGCCAAAGTCTCCGTCACAAGCTAGATTTAGAAGCGTGAAAACAGAGCCCAGAGGATCTGCAGAAGTTTACTTTTCTCTCAGACACACTTGAATTAAAATATGCTGAAAGGATATTATTGAATTATTCTTTTTTTTTGCCAATGATGCCAAAAATAAACAGTTGTATTACAGGGACTGCAGACTGTCACTGACTGAAGTCACTGTAGTCGAACTTGCGTGGCTTCATCCAGACAGTGGAGCTTGGGCTGGGATGGACACCCAGACGAATCATGTTGTACAGTTCAAAGTTTGAGAACGCCTGCGACACGTCACAGCTGCAGGACGAGATCCAAACGCACCACGGTACGTCCTGCCAGGGGTCCCTGCACAGAGATTAAGTCACATTAGGAACAAGTAGGCTATGTGCATGAGCAAAAACAGAAATAAGCTCTCTCAAATCACAGGCACACGTTTTATAAGTCGGAGCAATTTAAAGCCATCGGCAGAGAACAATAAAAGGCTTATGAATATAAGACTTCCTCCAAGATTCACACATGAATGTTATAGCTGTAATTATGCTGCCTTTTAAACCTTTAACTGAGAGTGTTAATGATATTCACATACAGTATTTACACCAGGTTTGAAATTATATAAACTATTCTTTGTTGTTTCCATTTAAAAATCCACATCTAGATTTTCCTCATCAAAATTTTAAGATTTTGGTCCAACTGATATGATGTATAATCTGATAACAATGCAACGATCACAATAATGTTACTGAGATTATGCAAATTATTCCATGAATTTCTTCTTTTTTTTTTTTAGCTTCTGTGTTTCAAGCCTGGCTCATAATATAAAATCAACACCACCCACCAGTCAAATTCTTATTTCTATCTTAGAATCTCCTCATCTCTTTTGTTATGTGTTGCCTTTCTGTATTTTATAGTTCCCATCATCTTTTAGTGACTTCTTGAAAATGTAATTATCAAACTCAGTCTTTTAATATGACCATCTTAAACATTTTCAAAAGAAACTTGTCACATTTAATTCATAGTCTCATTTGGTCTTTTTGTACACATTACTGTCAGCTAATTGGTGCTGAAATGCTTCCGTTCATTTTTCGTTACTCTTTCAAAGTATTTATATGGATTTTGAAGAAGCCTGTGGCTTCTTGACTTGTTGATCCATTTTACTTTTATGTGCAAAAACAAATTACAAACAAAAAAACAGTGATTTTTAATGATGTTGATTTATTTTTGCTTATTTATGCACCTTGTGTCTGTAATGGAAATGTATGGAAACACATTGCGCTCGTTGCTTGAAGAGTAAAATATAAATACTTATAAAAGTATAGCTGAATTTATCTCATCTGTATTGAAAAAAAGTCAGTTGCAAAAAACAAATACAAAAGCATATAGGGGAATAAAATTGAGTGTTGGCTAAAGTGTCTTTTGTCTGCAGATACATTCCGTTATTAGACTTTGTACACACACGCACGCACACACACGCACACACAGGAGGATTTACCCCTGAGTCTTTGTCTGCACGGTGTAGGTGGTATTAGGACTGGCATGGGGACAATCCCACTGCAGGAGGCACCTTAAGTCCAGCGATTCCACAGCAGTGTAGCAGACTGTCCCAGTCGACCCTGGGAAGTTTGCACGAAACATGTACACCAAAATAGCACACACACTCAGATGGTCATTGACCTGTTAAGTCTGAATGTCACAACTTTGTTAACTTGCTAGCCTGAGCTGCCACAGAGGAGAGGATGGCTTATTGAGACACAGGGAAACCGCTACAGAGACGTTCAACTAAAACCACTTTAACTGTGATTTTATCTTCAGTACTCACCAGTAATCAGCAGGGCGACCACGACACACAGACCCACCGTGGTTGTCTCCATGGCAGATGGTGACCTCTCAAGACTGATGGTCTTAGCGACAGCCTGGACTGTAGGTGACTGGCTCCCTTTAAAAGCAAGACAACCTGTCAAGACACGCTGAGGAGGAGATGCAGTAAGCTGCAGGGGAGAGTGATAGACTGGATTTAGCAGGAAGGTGGAAGGGGTGGAGGGATAAGGATTCAATTGAAAGCCGGTGATTTTGTAAGGGAGATGAAAAGCTGTAATCTATTTAGGAGGATGAGACATTTGGCAGTCTGAGACAATTGGAAGCAGGGGACAAACTTGTTTCATGAGCAAAGAAAAGATTGACGTTTTACCGTTCCCGTTTTTACTTCTTACCAGAAAATATGACACTTTTGAATATTGTAGACTGTCTAACACTCTTTTGTCTGTACATTCTTGCAAAAATAAAGAATTCAAAGACAACTAAACATTTCAAGTATCTTCATTTCATTGTATAGGGCTCACCAACTTTATTTCTTAGTTTGTATCGGCTAAATTCCACAACAATATCAACCTTGATTGTTATAAATCAGACAGAAAACATGGAGAAATAAATAAATAATTTTAAGAGTGTTTGTCATTTTAAACCTTTTCACCCAAACTATACTATTGCTTCTACTCATTTTGTCATAAATGTATAGATGAAATAAATTTAAAAAAAAAGCATGATAAAGAACTAAAAACACCAGCCAAATGCAGAAAAATTATAAAGTGGAGTTTTGTATGTTTTTTCCCCTAAAAGGTAATACATATCATGGCAAATGGTCTTTGTTGTATATGCCAACGAGCTAAATGCTTAACGTCAACATGCCCACAAGGACGATGCTAAAATGTTGATTCTGAGCGAATATAATGTTCAGCATGTTCAGCATCTTTGTTCAGCATGTTGAGTGTGTTTTGTTGTATATGCCAACGAGCTAAATGCTGACAACAAGCTAGCTCACAGTGACAATGTGAACACGTTAAAGTTGCAGGTACTGTTCACCATCATTGCTAATATTTGCTAATTGAACAGGATTAATTGGGAATGTAATTAGTTTTGCAGGTTATATAACGTGACGTTATGATGAGGATAGATTAGAAGTTAAAGTTATTACAATTCATCCTGAGGGGAAGGTGAATGTTGAAGGAAATTTTGATCCTTCTAAATAGTTGAGACATTTCACTCAAAGCCGTGAATGTGAACCTCATGGTGAGGAGAAGTCTTTAGGATCCATCATCGGGACGCACCAAGAAAGTCTGAACAAAATGTCATGGTAATCCATAGAACTGCATTCTATCTTTTTATTCAATTCCATCTTTAAATAATAAGAATCTTTACATCTCACGAGCAGGTCTTTGACCATTCATTTCCAAAAGTAATAATAACAATAATATCAATAGTTTCCTTATTCACAACAGTAATACAGTTGAAGTGCTTAACCAGGCGACCAGAAGGGACAATAGAGATCATACAGCAACAAAAACAAAAAAAAAGGTCAAAAGAACGGTGTACAGCACACAATCTCTTACCTTTCCCCTCTCTCTCTCTCTCTCTCTCTCTCACAGATGCACACACACACACACACACACAACCTGACGCTGAATCCACACACATATCCATACACCCTTTTGATAATTAAAGACATTAAAGCAAAAACTGCCTGTTCATTCAGAAACAGCACCAAACATCAAAAGTCATTGCAGCAGTAATAATACTAAGCTTAACATTCCTCATTTCAGCATCATCATCAGTCATAATAGTCTTTACAGCTGCGGATATACAGGATCCAACCAAACTGTTTACATGCTGAACAGTTCTGGACGCTGCCGTTCATCAGTCAGATCTGCACGTCGCCCTCAGCCCAGCAGAGGGCGACGTGCAACAATTCGCCAGCAAAGACACTGTCCCACAGCTTTCATGGACAAAGTCAGCCTGGAGTGCGTTTTAATAAACCGATCTGCGCCAAAAAGTGTCTAGAAAATAAGCAGGGTATTGCTGTGTTAAAATCTGTGCAAATTTTAAGAAGACCCACTTAATTTCCAGGGGAGAGCTTTTGGTGCAGAGTTTCCACACTTGGTTTTGAGAAGTTTAGTCTATGTCTGCGCCCCCGGCAAGGCGAGTCCTGGCTCCAGGCTCGTGGTGGTGGTTGTGGGGGTAGGAGAGGGGGGCAGGCCCTTGGGTCCCGGACAAAGCAGCCCACGTGAGGCTGCATGGTCCACGTTCAAGTTCTTGTAAGGGTTTCTGCGCGGTGGAGCTCTGAGACACATGGAGGGGAAGCGAAGGCCAGCGAGGCAGCAGCCAGGACAGGAGATCACCTCCTCCTGGTCCAGGGAGTGTCCGCTGCCGGAGCCGTACGGGGACGAACCGCCGGGGTCGCTGGGAGGAGAGTGGTAGCCGTTGTTGTTGCTCAAGGGTCGACTCACGACCACGTTGTTGTTGTCCAAATGAGAGAGGGGAGGCAGGCACGGGGGCCCGTTGGAGATGGCCGACCCCCAGCCGTTTGAGTAGGGAGGGGTGGAGGGTTGGATGGGAGTTGAGGAGTGGGACGGAGGAGGGGAGAGTTTGGAGTAAGGAGATGAGGTGCTGTCGTGCGTGTCTGGGGAGCTGGCGCAGTCCATGGGCTCGGCCTCCCCCTCCTCCTCCTCCTCCTCCTGGTCCAGCGACAGGGGTTCTAGGGACATAGGCAGACCTGAATCATTCCCACTCCCCTCCCTGATCTCCTTCTCTTCTTCCATCAGTCTCATTTCTTCACTCACTACGTATGTCTCACCGTTTACAGTGTCTACCTCAGAGGTGGACTCCTCCTCGGTCAGGACGGTGTTCGGCGCCGATACGAGGTGTGGAGGAGGCGTACACGGTAGCGAGTGGCAGCGCCTGTGCCTCCTTGGAAGCGCGCCGCTGTCTGTCTCGGACGCAGAGGGGTCGTCGCAGTCCGGTGGAGGGGGCAGGGTGAAGGTGAGGGAGATGACGGACTTGCTGGGGGTGTCGAACAGCTTGATCTTGCCGCCCTTGAGGTCCTCCCTCTGAGAGAAGGGGTTGACCCGAGCAGGGATTGACATGGCAACAGAGGGCGGCGTGTCCGGGGGGTGGAGCATGTCAGATTTGCTTCGGGAGAGACGAGGATCTGACGGGAGGCAGAGCGATCGCCTTCGTAGAGGGCCAATTGCTGGAGAAACTGCTTTAAAGAAAAAAATGGAATGGTACTTATTAATCTGCAGGAACAAACAATGTTTATCATTTGGTGCCCACAGTACAGAGCGTTTGATTACTCACCTTTGACTGTTGGTTCGTCCTTCTGTTTCTTCTCAGCCTGTCTCCTCTCCAGCTCCACCACGATTTGGGAGAAGGATGGACGGAGCTTTGACTTCATCTGGCAGGAGGGAGAAACAAATTCAGGTTGAACATTTGGCATCTGGTCTGCAATAGGCAACGCTAAAGTTTCTTCTCCCAAGCAATGCTGTAGATAACTGATACACCAAGGTACACCTCACTAAAACCAATGCAGTGTTATACAACAATCCTGCAAAGAAATTCTACCTTTATGAAGGTTATAATGTTCAGCTTTTGCTCAGGCAGTATGGTCATTTAAAAAGGATGTAATTAGTGGTGCTGTTGAATTGTATTGCACCTACAATTGAGGCACTACGTGAGGCACAACCTGACAACTTCCTCAGACTCTCACCATCATGAAACATACACAAAAACAGAAATAGGCTAATGACACAAGTGACCCGGCGGCAAAGAGAACAGTAGAATATCAGAGAAGGCAGGGTGTGTGTGTGTGTGTGTGTGGCAGGTGAGTGTTTCTTACATTACAGCAGGCGATGGCCATTTCCAGGAAGTCAGGAGGACAGTCTCCCACCATCTGCTGAAAGGTCTCCACATCCAGACCAAAGTCCTGTGCACAAACAAATTAAATGACACATTCAGTGTGCTTCTTCCTGGCTGAACAAAAATGTATCGTTTCAAAAACATTTCTTTGGTTGTTTTTAGAGCCAAAAATCACATGGAATGAAAAAATCCCCAAACACAATCATCTGCTGTGGAGTGGCTTCAACTGCTGTACTCTTAAATAGCCACAAGGGGGAGAAATGCTCTTGTGATAACTTCAAAAGGCTTTAAAACAGAGTCGTACATCCACAATACATACTAAATGTACACAGTATGTCATTTATTGCACTGCTTATGCCAACAAGAAACGGTGCAATATGTGTAGCGACAGATGTCAAACTTGGAGTGCTTTTGCACAAAGAAAAATGTTTATTTTGCTTAATTAAATCCTTTTTTGTTTAGTTTCTGAAGCCGTTTCACTTCCCTACGCAATTTGTTTTAAATTTTTTGCAGCTCCCCTTTTTTGTCATTGCATTGCGGTACATCATTGAACATCAAGTCGTTTTACTGTCTGTAATGATTTAACATCACACAGCATATACACTGTGTTTAAGGCACAAATCATACGGCACTAAAAGTATTTTGTCAATTATTTTGAACTTTTGGTAACATGCAAGCTTCTTCCGAGATGAGACTTCTTGTTTGTCAGAGATTCCAGAATGAGATATGCACCATTTTACAAATCATCTTTAACATGGTGAAACTGTTGCTAACTCTTAAGTAATTCTGACATTGCAGCTTGCACAACAGTCAGAAATGTGCTTTATAACACTGACAGACATCAGGCAGTAGATGAATACAGGGACTGTCCCAGAAGACAGATTATTAATAATAGTCTTCACACAATGCTATAATAAGGGACTCTATGACATGAGACGTGCATGAGATGATGAGTATGTGATGAAAAGCAAACGGGGCAATCATTAATGATGACAACATTGTCATCGGTACCTCAGTGCGTGGCAGGATGTCGGGGTCGGCCTGTATCCTCCCAATAATCTCACACAGGATGATCCCGTAAGCAAACACGTCCACCTGCAGAGAGGACGACGAGTCGATCAAAGAGAGACAGCGACCATACGCGGTTTAGATTTTACTCGTACACTTACATTCTGGTTTTACAAACTTTCATTTCATAAAACTTAATTTTTAATTAGATGACTTGACAAAACACTTGCACATCAAACATCTAAATGCATTTCTCTTGTGCGTTACAATTGCATGTGCTTAGTAATTTATGCGATTGTAGACATAAAGGTCTGAAAATCTAATTACCTAAATTATGTAGATTTGTATTCTTTTTTACAATATAATCTAAAAACATGCATTACAATCTGGATGAGGTTTATGCTTATTTGTAGTCCAGGCAGGCTGCATGACCCAGAAAATATCGTCATCATCCCTTAAATGCAACCCTAACAGGCAATCAGGATGTCCACTATCCATACAAAAAAACACAGGCTAAGAAGTCTTACATGACTAATTTCCTGTTTTCCTCCATTATAACCGATTTATCAAATATGTATTGCTTGACTTCACTGCCTGGCTGTCATCACACCCACTGTGGACCTTGAACTCTCGCAACAATCAGCAGCTGAAAGGTATTGAAGACAGCCACCTGTCAGTACCTTTTCATTATACACCTCTCCTCTGAGCACCTCTGGGGCCATCCAGTAGGGGGAGCCGACGACAGCCAGAGGCTCCTGGTCCTCTTCCTCACTGCAGAAAGAGGGACGAGGAGAGAAACAGAGGGAGGCATCACGTTAAACCAACACTTCCTGCGAGGCTCTAAGCAGAGAAAGGGGCCATTAGAAAAACAGTGAGTGGCACCTGCCATTCAGAAGGTTTTCATTTTTGAAAATATCCAGGAGTTGCTGCTCTAATGAAGAAGGCTTTGGGTCAACAACTACATCAAACATGAAGACGTGCGTTTGTTCATTTCAAACTTCAGAGCAAAGTCCTGGCAGTGATGCAAGAGAAATTATATAAAAAACAAAAAAAACAAAACAAAAACAGTTTCACTCAGGAGATCTGTAATTTGTAACACACACACACACACACACACACACACACACACACACACACACACACACACACACACACACACACACACACACACACACACACACACACACACACACACAAAGGTTTTATGAGGTTAACCCAGTTCTGTGTGTACTTCCTCTGTATCTAAGAAACCGCAGTGTTTTTCAGTTACGGAGATATCGTTGTGCAATTTTAGCTGAATAAAAAGGAAGGAAAACAAAAATGTGCAAGGGCAACGTGCTCACTCACTCATACACACACATACACACCCTGCTGGCAGATACTTCCTTTCTGTGCTATTTCCATCTGCTACTGTGGGCTATGATACTGCAAAAAAAAACACAGCGAGGGAAGTGATGGCAGAGGGAGAGATGAGGAGCGGAGACGGTCGAGGCTCCCAACGTAAACACCATTTGGAGAAGTGGACCGACAGAAAGGAGAAACCAGAGAGAGCGCAGAAGGCAACGGAGGGAAAACAGCTCAACAGAAAAATAATAAAAGAAGAGAAAAAGCTCAGTAAGGAGAGCAGAGGAATGATGGCACAATAAAGGACTGAGTGACTTGTTATATGAAGGGCAGCAGAGATCCAGTAAGAGCAAAAGGAGGAGGACTGGAATAGTTTGACCTTATTTGGAGTGCTTTTCCTAAACCTCTGTCATCTCCTCTCCTTCCCTCCATCCATCCTTGCCTCCCCTCCTCCCTACTTTCCTTCATGCCACAAGCACAGTGTAGAACTCCAACACACACACACACATATTCGAGAATGGTTGTCAACATTGCCCATTCTCTGTTAGCGCGCCGCTACAGGATACAACGGTGTTTGACTAAAATATAAAACAAACATACCCTTGAAAACGAGAGATTCAACAGCTGCTATTGAAACAGAGGCCGGAGCAAACAGAGGCCACACACACACACACACACACACACACACACACACACACACACACACACACACACACACACACACACACACACACACACACACACACACACACACACACACACACACACACTTTTAGTCAAAAGCAGGAAATTCTTCAAACTTACACTGAAGTTACAAGCTTTTCCTCTCCGTCAGTGACATACACACACTTGTGTAAACACAAAAAAGGTGGCCGGGCACAAACAGAGCCAACGAAAACGCACACCACACTCTCACAACACACACAGAAAAGGGCAGGCCGGGTTACAGTGGCAGCTGTCTCGCCTCGAGAACCATGTGTTTACTAAATGACTGCAGACAGAGGAAGGCGGGGAGGATGAGGAGCTAATGGGACGCAACTGTGTGTGAGTGTGTGTCTATACACGTGTGTGCCTCGGACATACTGGCTGCTGTCAATGCTTTTTATCGTTATCAATTCCCTGCCTGACTGACCATTTATGGAGAAACAATATTCATAAAGAAGACTAAGTGTAATTGGAGTCATGGACTTTTATGGACATTGAGAAGTGAAGTTGTAAATCAAGAGAAAGTACGTTGACTGAATTGACCTAGTGGTACTGAACTGGAATATTTCTATTTTGGAAGACTTAAACAAGGAATAGGCATTTTGTGAAATATGCTTATTCTCTTGACAAAAGATTGAGTAGAAGAGTAATAACAGCCTCATTTCTATATGCAAGGTTTTTCATGCTGCCAGGAATTATGGTTCCTGTATGTTAACTTTATATTTTACAATTTGAGACTTTTATCTTTTCCCTATTTGAAATGTTGGAGACTTTCATTTACTCAACACTGTACACTCACAATAAAGTTCTATTATTTAATATTTTACAGGAAACATTTCCTAATTTAGGGATTTTCCCTTCTCCGCCTTGAAGTACAATCCCTAATTGTGGTATTCCCATTTTTTAGTTAAGTAATGAATTAGATCATCCACTTTTATGGGAGATACGTCACTGGAGGACCAGCTGAAGAAAAGAAAACTAGATGGCTATAACTTCGCTGGTCATTTATTTAGCCAGCACGAGCCAGCGGTGAATTGATGGCGGTGAATAAAATATGCGACATAAATGTCACGGCATATTAAAAACACAGCTGCGATCACAGAAGAGGAAACACAACGAGACGACGGCAACAGGGCAGCAATCTGCAGTGAGTCATGGCTGCCTTGGAATGACCCTTCACAATATGAAGAAAACGCTTCCCAAACAGCGCGTGTGTGTGTGTGTGTGTGTGTGGGGGGTTAACCATAACATTCGTTGGGGCGGCAGTCTGTGCCTACAGTACAGTACATGCATACTATGACTGTGCCTTGGTGTGAGTAATGCATCTCTGTGTGTGTGATTGTGTCTCATCTCAGAAAAGAGAAGCTGCGGGAGACATTCGTGAACGCTTTGCTCAGACAGATATGGCACGAGGGATAAATAAGACAAAGAGAGAAGTGGAAACAATGTGATTTATGGAGCGTGACTTATCTGAAACGCAGAGTGTTGATGGAAGTTTTGATCAACGGACTGACCTGTAATCTGGGATTTTCTCCGCCAGGCCAAAATCTCCCACTACGGCTGAGCACACGCGGCCCTCCCAGCGCACCAGGCAGTTCTGCACAGAGGGGTCATGGGTCACACACACACATCACTATCACTGCTGTTGTATCATTGCTTTATAGAAAGGTTGCATGTTGCCCTTCGTGTTTCAACAGTGAGGTAGCTTTTCATTTGCTAAGTGACCATATTAAGGTTTTTAGTTCTGGTGCCACAGTAGCAGAACTGCTGATGTTTCCACAGAAACTTGAAGTGAAGAGAAATGGTTAGCTTCTGTGCCATTTTCCACTACGAAATGATTATTTCACCATGTCAACTTGACCACAGTCTCGTCAAATTGGATTTACTAATGGCCAACTGTTTCCAGCATGTCAACATTTCCTTTGCAGACTTTTTTTTTTTTGTTGCAAATTGAGATTGCAGACACTAAATCAATCCTCTTCGATCCATAAAATGTCAAATGAAAGATAGCATCAGAATAATCTTTTTCCGTTAATGTTTAATGGCTTTATATGTTGTGGATGGTACACTTTATCTCCATGCTCTGCCTCATTGTTATCAGTCTCCTGTAAAATGTCAGTTATAAGAGTGCTACATAAATTATGTTTGCCTGATTTGTTGCTTTTGACTGAAGCTTTCCCCTCCTTTCTTTGATGTCCACATGCAAGCCAGAACCTCAATGACCCCCCCCCCCCTCCCCCCTATTTATAATTTTACTGAATTGACTTGCAACATTTCCCACAGATACCTTTTTGTTGACGCAAGTGCGAGATCTGTGACGCACCAGCAAAGCCTTTAAATCCTTAAAGAGCTTTTTAATGTTTCCAAAATCTACATTAAAAGCAAAAGATGATCAGATGTTTTGCAGGAACAGGACTCGTGTTTGAACAACTTAACAATAATACAAATAAGTAATACACAGGTATCGCTACCATAGGAGCGGAGTCCCTGATGTTCAGTGATGTGTGTGTGTGTGTGTGTGTGTGTGTGCTGTACGTGGCCACTGATGCGTGTGTGTTTGTGTTGTCACCTTGGAGGTGAGGTCCCTGTGGAAGATGCCCTTGCTGTGCAGGTACTGCAGTCCCCGGGCGATGTCCAGCGCCAGGTTTATCCGCACGCTCCACGACAGGTACACGTCGCTGCCCAAAAGCTGCTCCAAGTTACCTCCGTTGATGTACTGGATCATTGGGATGAACGGCGACAAAAAAAAACGGTTAATTAATAAAACACACAAACCAATGAACGAGTTTATTCTACTTTGAAATTGCTTGGATGTTGATATAAAAGCAGCTTTGAGAGTTTGGGAAACTGGAACATAAATGTCTCACTGATGCTGTTCAGTGATATAGTATAAAAATTGTGCGGGTGAACTTGGCCATATGAATGTTTCTTTCAGTCATTACACATGGCATTAATAAATATTAAGTCTTTTTTCAGCTTTGTTCTCCCTTTATTGTCAGTTTCATTGATCCGTCCACAGTTCTTTTTACTGCTCCTTCTGAAGGTCACATGACAATTAAGTCAAATTAATAAATTAAGTCAATCATTTGTGAAGTCTTTTGTCAAAAATGCCCAAAATATTTGCTGGTTACAGTTTCTAAAAATGTGAGGATTTATTGCTTTTCTCAGTTTATGTCACTGTAAATTAAATATGAGGGTTTAAAGTGCAGTTAGGACAAAACAAGCAACAAGTGGAAGATGCCTCCCGAGTTGTGGGAAATTGTGCGGCCATTTTTCAAAATGTTCTTAAATTAGCATGAGCCATTTTGCCTTCTTTTTTTGGATAGTGACAATAGAGGTAGGAACAGGAAACATGGGTGAGACAAGTCAATTCCTGGATCAAAAGTGATCACTGTCCATCGGGTAAACTTCTTAACAGGCAGTCATTTCTAATCCCTGTAAGTCTGAAACCTGACAGCCTTTCCCATCAATACAACGCGGTGACGCTACCGTTACAGAGAGCAGAACACCAAATCCCCCTCATCCCATTGTCACTGTTGAGCAGCTCAGTTACCATGGCAACGTCAGGTAAACCCATCGCACGTAAGAAACGGGTGAGATGTCATGAACTGCTAAACCCCGGTCGGTGTAACAGTCAACTGTCAGACACTGTAGATGCTTTTACTACAGATGCAACAGAGCTGCTGCTCTAATGATCGACCTCTTTAGCAATCTAACTAATCAGCATCAAAAACATGGAAAAATAAATGAACACATCTCAGCTGGTGATCCAATCCTCAAGTTGTTCCAGCGTCTTACCTCTGTGAGGGCGTGGAGCTGCCCCTCGTGGACACACACTCCTATAAACCTGGAGGCAGAGGACAGAAACACTTAACAGATGGAGAACAGTTTCCACACAAACGTATCTCATGACAAGTGAAAGCTATGGGAAGAAAAAAGTTGTATAGACACAATGGAAACATTAGAATGTTAACCAGGTAGAAGAAAACTTAAAATGACAGGACGTCGAGGTTCAAATGTTTCAGTTACCTGAGTATGTTGGGGTGCGACAGTCTGTTCATGAGCTGGACCTCCCTGAGCATGTTGGCTCTGTTGCTGGCCAGGATGTTCATCTTCAGAGCCATCACCTGGCCCGACACACGATGCTGCACCTGGGACACAACGAGAGAAAACACAAAATCATCAGAAATCAGAAAGCCAAGGAAATCATGCAACGTCGCACCAGAGAAAACACTTCTTTAAAAAACAACTTTGAGTGCACATATAACACATACTGCTAAACAGGCCTTCAGCACAATATTTATGATAATTCATTATAAAAACATAAATCACATCAGTTAACACCATCTGAACATAGTGGCGAGTTATAGTTGCACCTTTTTTGGAAACTAGCCATGAAACATTTTCTTCATTTGTTTTGGCTGCTTCTGGGCCGCGACCTGCTGCTATGGCAATGGCTCTGTCTGGTATGGTAACCATGGGGACGCGACATGCTTCCCCCCCGCCCCCCCCCTCTCTCAGGCTACATGTAAGTGCATATTTGCTTGGCAAGTAGTTTGACTTCCAAAAGAAATGCACACAAGCAGCAGACGAGCACCAAAAGCTCTGGCAGAGCGTCGAGAGAAGAAGTCAGAGGTGTTTGTGAGTGTGTCTGCCTCTGTGTTAGTTTGTGTGTGGGACTGGAGCGAGAAAGCCCAGTACTGTATGTGTGTAATTACCAGTGTGAGATACTGTAAATGTGAGGGAAGGCAGAGCCCTGGCATTATGCAACAACAAGAAAGGACTGCTGCTTTTTATTATTTTCCCTTCCATCCATCCATCCATCTGCTGAGATATTTCACTCACTTTAATACAATAAAAAAGGATTTTGTAGAAAAACGTGTATACATTTCTGAAATCAAGGTATGGGAAAAGGAACATATTGTTATCGTTCCAATAACTTATACCTAACTCTACTTGAAAGACATTTTGCAAATAACAGCAGTTTGCACTCTTGTGTTTGGAGTTTTACTTGTGGAGCCAGACTTGTTTGTTTTAGGATCTGCAATCAGGCTTTTAATGCCCGACTGCAAACCAAATTTTCTTGGAGCTAATAATAAAGTTGAACCGGCATGGGAGGGTTTTTAGGTTATGACTTCATTACTGACGTGAGTGTGTAATGAAAGGGTGAGGGAGGAGGGAGAGTGTGTGAAGGGTCAACGTCTGAAGTCAGTGTTACACTGGCCTGGATCTCAGCTGGGCTCTGGATCAGAGTGGTGATGGAAAACAACCACAAAGCCTATTAGAGACCAGACGAGAGTGCAGCGACTAATGCTATTAAAACACACACATACACACACGCGCGCACGCCAGTCAATGAGAGTCGATCTCTGCTGCCGCACTAAATCCTCTCTCCACAGCCACTTGAGGACTTCAGCCAGTGGCAAAGTGCTGCACACATGCATGGATGCACACATGTAAATCACACATAAGTGTACAGTAGTTGCTTCCTCTTGTAAAGAGGGCGTTTAAAAGCTGCAGCGTGCGTGTAAAGAGGCTGCAAGACTAATCTTTATACATTTACAACTTAGAGGATGAGACTCCTGTCGGCCGGTAGACGATTAGGTTTCTTTGCTTCAGCTTCCTCCTGCTTCCATTAGCGCAGATTTATCCGGCAGGACTGTGGGAGCTCTGCATGGCTGTGGATTTACATCACACTTTTTCCCCTGCATACATCTGCCCTCTCACTTAGGTGAAGAAACTCTTACATGCTCGTCTGGCATCCTGTGACTAACAGCCACACACACACTCCATGACTCATATTGACAGGTTACAGTCCCAACGTGAGCCAACTGCTGATGCAGCAGAAGTTGGAAACGCAACGCTGCTTCACCCAACTGTTGTGTCCCGACGGTTTTTAGCCTCCAAGCAACCTGTCATTATTTAGAGCTGAGAGTCTGTCTGCAACTTGGGCAACATTTCAGGTGTGTGTGTGTTGTTGCCATCTGAGAAGCTTAACCCTGCAAAGCCACCACGAGCCTCTTTTCCCCAAATTCTTTATGCCAACCACTTTACTGGTCATCTCCATGGACTCGCCGCTGGAATGCCAATCACCACGCCTACGTCAAGATTACTCCATGATATGGAACACACACACACACACACGCGCACACACACCCTTGTAAAGTGCTGCAGTCAGCAGAGGAAAGGTCGCAGGCATCTTTAACTCTCGCTCCGTGCAGCCAACATGTGCAGCGATGTCTGTCATTAGCCGGCGGCCCAACAGGACCGACTGATGCACAGCGAGGCGGTGGCGGAGGAGGACGTGTTAGAGACTGCAGATGGAGGATGCACATTATGAAGAGATGTGTTACACATTAAAAAAAGAGCTGTGATTGATTGTAAGGGACGTCAAGCTTCTTAGATAGAAAATATGAAAACTATTAGCAGAGAAATTGCAGAAAATGTGTTTCCGTCTCAGAGTCCAGATCAGTAGTTTAAGGATGAAATGAACAGATGGGAATTTCTGTAATGCTAGAAATAACCTGAATCTACCCTTTTTTTTTTTTTTTTTATATAAATAAAATTGCACAGGGCTGTAGCCAGGATTTTATAAATACTGAAATCAAGAGTACAAAGAAGTTTTTTACTATCCACATTTTATGCTAAAATATATATTTTGGCAAACGTCATCTCCCTCTACAACTAATTAAAAGGCTGTTCAAAGCATTTCTGGCAATGCCAGAAATACAAACATGCTGAAGAAATACCAAATCCTGCTATTTTTTTATGCACGTTATTTGTCTACTAGTGTCAAATTTAAGGATTTTGACTCATGTGAAATCGAGTAATATAAACTCTAGATGCTTTAACACTCAAATTCCCTGGAACAATATCAAGTACATGGCTTTTCTTTCTTCCGTTTGTTCCATGCGTGAGATTATTTAGTGTCCACGACACTTTTCGGGGTGTATACCATGTAGTGGTAATTCAGACGAACAGGAGAAAACAAAATCACGCGTTACTGCAGAGGTGGAGCGTGACCACACCACTGACTTACACACGCAGCTGTATGACCTTGCCTCTGGACACTGGATCAACTCTAAAAGGCCTTTTTTCCCCTCGTGGATTTCAAGGTTACTTTTAGGTCACAATTTGCCAATGTTCTTAAAACTGAGGGTCTCCAAAATACATGTTACACGTTTCTTTCTGCCGGAAGATCTGAATGTTAAGCCAAACAGTCAGGTCATAGAGTTATTTACAGGACAAAGTACTTTACAGTCTCACTGGTCTGTGGCTACCCATCGAAAAACTGAAATATCATCATAATTAAAAATGTGCAAAATCTGCAGCATTTTCTTCCAGACTAAAGCAAAAATGTTGAAACCAGCTCTTCAAGCCGTCACTACAAGACAAAAACAGGAAAGCTTCGACCAGTTTGACAGGCGAGCTTTGAGCTGAAGTGTGAAGGGACTGTGAGTGAAAAGTCCCTGAGGGGGGGGGAGTCCGCTCCTTCTGTATGTGCGTTGGAGAATCGAGAAAATTAACTTCTCCTACAAAATAACTCTAGGCGTATGCCGCCGCCGCCGCCTGAGGCTCTGCTCTCAGTTATAGCTTGTGTGAACGCATGTTTGCGGGCGACTGAAACGAGGCACTCAGCCAAGCAGCGTCCCTCAGTGAGCGAGCAGGGAGGTCCCCCCCCCCCCCTCTGTGCAGTCGAGCCGGGCTCAGAAACACAACCTGATCCGGGAGGCAAACAGTCCAGGTAGCTGACAAGCTGACACGCAACGGCTCAGTCGGTCGGTTGCACAACAGCAACACTGGACTGACCACGACTTCTCAAAAACCTTAGAGATGTCACAGGACACACCTTCTGGGAAGAGATGGTCCAACAACATTTCATTTCGTTC
Source organism: Bovichtus variegatus (assembly GCA_943593645.1). NCBI lineage: Eukaryota > Metazoa > Chordata > Actinopteri > Perciformes > Bovichtidae > Bovichtus > Bovichtus variegatus. Next base: position 2,690,601 of record CALSCE010010690.1, on the reverse strand, counting down.
AAATCCACTGAATCAAGGAGGAGGCAGACATGTGTGGCTCGACACAACTGGAGAGAACAGTCAAGACAAAAAAACATGACGTCACAGAGATGGCGATAAAAACAGAGCTCTGCCTCGCCACAAAATAAACATTTCTGAATTTATGTGATACTGTCACACGCATGCAAACACTGAGCCATTTGTTTACCTTCTAACCGGGTGAGCGGCCTTCCTCGAGGTTTAGCTACCACACTGCCAACATGTGGACGGGAGGAAGCGCTCATTGTGCGTCGATGTAAACACACGCACGCACGCACACACACACACTCTTCGGATTAACTTATAAAAACACTGGTAACCATAATGGAAAGGAGGAGGCCTCTGAAAACAGATAATTGTGCAAGTCTTGCTCAACATTACTCTATTTTAATCTCGAGGCCATCGAAAAACATTTTGAGCAACAAACGTGGTGGTTGAAATGAAGACAGGCACATCACGCGCTCAGCACTTTTGTGTTTGTGCGGCTGTGCACAACATAAACAAAGCTAAATACTTTTCCAGCGGGTGGCAGCGGAGCAGGCCCCGACTGGAGCGAGGGAGGAGAGGAACAATGAGAGAAAAGTGTTACACTAAGCCGCTGATGTTCAAGTCTGCACTGGCTCTCCTAAAGCAACGCCGCCATGGACACACACGGAGCCTCATAATCCCGAACACTGAAACTGATCACAAACGCACAGATGACAGCTGATGACGGATGGTGCTTTGTGTTTGCGTGCAACTTCTTTGTTGTCTTTCCAGAGATGACATTGTTCCGGCAGCCAGGATTTACTCAGAACTGCTCTCATCCCAACACGTCCTGACGGGAGAGTCCCACAATCAGTAAATATTTCTCTCGTGCCGCGTGCTCTTTCAGGAGAAGTTGATGAGATGTGACAGATGATTCTGTTTTCTTCACAAAGATCACGTAGGCGATAACCAACTTAATCCAAAGGAAGATGACTTGCGCTGCAACCGACACATTTTCCAATCAATCCATCAATTGTTTCGTCTTTAAAATGACTCTTCTACTAATCCACAAATTATTTCAGCACTAAAAGACAGCAAGTGTTTTAAAACATTCTTCTGGGACCGTTCTGATAAATAATAATTTAAGGAAATATGCCAGAACAAATGTAAATATTATATGGAAAATGATGTCCATTTTCACTATATTCTGGACTATTGTCTTTATATAAACCAAACAATTAAATCAACAAAATAATAGTCATATTGATTGTAAATGAAATCCTCATTAGCTGCAACAAAAAACTTCAATGACCCACTTTGTTGTCGTTACTTTTATAAATTACAGTTTAAATATAATCAAAATTTCAAAAGAGGATAACTTTAACCTCAATTTTTGTGATATGATACGGTTTTACTGAAAGCAAACCTGCGATCATATAGAACTTTTGTCGTAGGTTAAACTGGACATGCATACAACACATAAGCACACACGGTCCACACATCACAGCAGTGTTTGGCAACCTTTCCTTCACATTACCACTCTGTCACAAGCAGCTGCCTCACACTCAGACGCATCATCATCTTCACTCAAGTTGACAGTATTTGTCCTTCGGAGACTCCAGTCTGTTTCAAATCCTCTCTTTATCTAATTACTCTCCTTCAGCTTATTATCAGCATATCTCATGTGTGAGCATAAAACAAGCCCACTTCCATCACTAGACTCTAATCCGGCTAAATCCCAGCCAGTATGATAATTACCGTGATGACTACTATGCATTTGAATTTCAGGTTTACCTCCCACTTTTCGCAAAAACAATTACAAAGAAACATTTGTCGTCAGCCCTGAAATGATCAAGAAAATGGAGCTACAAGACAATCAGACCTACCCAACCTGTGTTGTATGCACACGAACAAGGGTGTGACCAGGCTAACACCAGACACCAAGACAAAAAAATGTCTTTCTAAAAAACACATTTTGTTTGCAGGATCGAAAAAACACTCTGCATTTAGGAAACGAAAACAGTGAAAAGTACATGCATTTATTTTTAACGTACCATGTGCAATATTAACATAAATGTTAATGTGATGACTTGTACCAGAGTTAGATTAAATTCAATTTGAATCTGCACTGTTTTGTATAGATTTTAAAAAACAATATACTGTATATATAATTTGTTAATTTGTGAGCTTTCGAGGTCCTAGCAGGTGGAATTTGCAACCTTTGGCTAAGCTAACCAGCTAATCTGCTGCAGCTTCAGATTTAGCATACAGACATAAAAGTGGTGTCAATGTCCCTCAACTCTTTCTTTCCTCAAAATGTTGTGGTTCTTTGAATCCCATAACAAAAAGCATGTTAGTGTGGAAAAACATTAGCAATTAGCGACGCTGACTGTAAGCCATCTGGGCTACAAGACTTCCACAAAAATGATTAAAACACTAAAGCCACTTTCAACCAAACTGTAGAAGCTTTTGAAAAGAAGGATTTCCATTTCTCATGTAAATTATGGAGAAGGGCCAAATGAGAACCAAATCTGATAAGAAGCCTGTTCCTGTGTTTCCTTGTTATTAGACAGCAGGAGTGATCTGATAATACATCTGTATATTTGCTAATACGGAACGGAAACAGCTGGAAAATGACGCAGTAATCCAATTAGAAATCAAACCACCTGGATTGTTAAAATATATATATATTTTTTTTTTATTTTTTTTTTTTTTTAAACCTGCAGCCCTGAGAAACAAACTGAATAAATGAAGAATTACTTCCTGTAGTTAAATAAATTGAGCGATGGTGTAATGTCTTCGTCATTGAGGGGTTTTATTGCTTTTTAAAGCCTTCAGGATTTCAGGTTGAGTTTGAGGCTAATGGGGAAAAAAACTAAACAAAAGCAGGAGTCTTGCACAAGGCCAAACACACACACCAGGCACTTCCCTTTGAAGAATATTAAAAAGGAAGATGAAAAAGAGCACCTGAAGGATTTGCCTCGACACGTGTGCTCCCTTCCTTTCTCCCTCTTTTTGTCTTTCCCTTTTTTTTTTTTCTTTCTTCCAGGTTTGCACAATTGCACACGGGAGAAGTGAACGGCTGCTCGTCATCCTGCCGCGAGCCTCTATTGATCTGCACTGAGGACTGAAGCTCGACAAGAGCATACACACACAGGGCTGGATGCCAGGAGCCTTTGTAGACAAGTGCAGGACGTCTAATTCAAAACCTGAATGTAAGTCAACTCACCATATACATTTTAGTGACTGCTAGATTCAATAAACATCCGGGAGAGTTTTTTTCTGCAGCACAGTCGTTTCCTCTGAATACAGGAACAATCGTTCAGTCAGCCAAAGATTTTAAATGTGACCGATAGCCGCAGTAACAATTTTGCATTTATATGCCGCTATCAAAAGGGCAAGTCGATCCAAACCCAAGTGCCAACTTAACAAACAAGCAATAAACCACGGTGACATTTGCATGCTCGTTGACCACTCAAAGGGCAAAGCTGAAGGAGTGGCTTCAAAAGACGGAGTCTAGGAGTGAAGTCACAACACAAAAAGTCTTAGTTAATGAGCCGAGGGTCAATTTGGCCTTGCATTTTCAGGACACGAATGTTCAGAGAGCACATTTAATTCAGTTTTTAATTTAAATTGATGAAATGTCATTGCAATTGTACGACAAGGCTTAAATATGTTGGTGTGAATCAGTGTTGTTGTGCGAGTGACTCCACAATCCTGACACTTTTCATGCGTTGACCTCTGACGGTTATAGTAAATGTTTATTTACTATATTACTATATCCCACATGACATTACGAGTCCCCACTGTATGTCAGAGTAGAGCTGAAACAATTAGTCAATGAATCCATTAGTTCAACAGAAAAGTTAATCTGCATCAATTTTGATGGACTATTGTGATTTTTATAAATTCACTGGTTACAGCATCTAAACCGTTTTTCTTTGCTTTTATATGGTAGTAAATTGAATATGTATAATATAATATGTAATGTTTGGACAAGAGAAGCCATTTGAAAACATCAACTCATGATGTGCATTTTTCACAATTTTGTGACATTTTATAGACCAAACTATTAACAAAGTATTCAGCCGATTAATCTATTATTTAAATAGTAATTAGCTGCAGCCCTTGTACAAAGTCTAAAGAAAAACAACTAAACAGAAACCATAGCATTACATGTGATTTCAGGTGTTTTCATGTCGCAGAGATTTATGTAGAAAGGTTTAAATAAAAAGGGCACCTCTTCTACGTCGGTATGTAGGAGCCTTAGTAATCCAAGTGTGTTTACTTTACAGGTATTATTGTTGTAAAGAGTAAAGCTTCCTTTCAGTCCAAACACACAATGTTTCTGACTACATGACTCTCCCAACGCTGAAACATAACCGACACCTTTGTTTGACGGAGTGATATGAGAAATATTCAGTTACATTCTGCACAACATGAGCATAAATTACTCTAAATTCCCCTAAAAGAAAATCCAGATGTGCACAATAATCTCAGCGGTCTAAGAGCAGCCCCCTTTCATAGCGTCAGACCCATCAATTATCTGTACATGCAAAGTGATTATGATTCAGGGCTGCAGCCAATACTTTTCATTATAGATCCCCTGTTAATTCATTTGTTTTATGATTAATTGTCAGATAAAACATGACATTTGAAGACGTCACCGTAGACTGAGGGAAACAGCCTTTTCTTTTTTTCCCTTTACAGTTTTCAGACAGTTTTTAGATTAAACGATCAATAAGAGGAAATAATCGACAGGTTAATAGATAATTAAAGCCCTTTAATGTTTAAGAGCAAGCATGCCAAGTTCTTTCATCCTTGAACGCATCCCACATGAACATTTAATTAAGATCCACAGCTTTTTTCTATTAAACAAACTTATCATATAACACGAGTTAAATCCTCAAAGCGATGCACTTTTCTCCCTGGCCAACTTCCCTTTGTAGTGTGGCGTCTCTCACACCGTCACACTGTTCCCAACCCTCAGAATTAGCCTCTATGCAAGTGAACAGCAGCATGACAAAGGTGGAGGAGGGAGAAGGGTGGGTGGTCTGATCAGAGGTAGTGTTACCTGCACGTGTGTCAGATCTACCCTTTCTGACCAGATCCACTTACACACCAAAACACACGGTGTCCACCTTACACAACATGTGGGTCACAGGAAACACGTGTGGAGAGCTGCGCACCGTCAGATGGGACAGGGTGGTGTTCATTTCCACCATGATGCCATCCTTCCCCAAAAAAAATAAATAAAAAAATTAAATAAAAAACACTCCCATCACAAACTTCCTCCTGCAATTACTCGCCATCGAGCATCTCGTCTCATTTTGTGTCTGGTTTGGGATGCACTGGTTGCTATGGATACTGCTTATTTGATAGATGGTGAGAGATCAAGGGAGTTAACAGGAAGTGCCTCAGAGTTGTCAAACAAAAAAAAAAAAAAGTTTTAGTTCCTTCCACACTCTTGTCTACTCATCTTAAATAATCAAATACCAACGTAAACTTTGATTTTGTGCAACCATGTAGACCTGGAGGATGTGGAAATTGAGCCTTGAGCCTGCAGAGAAAGTGACCACTGATCAAACACACTTCCTCTCACCTTGAACACCTCGGAGAAGAAGCCGGCGCCGATCTTCTCGCAGCTGAAGTCGTCGAGGCGGGCCAGGCTGGACACGGCGCTGCGCAGGGCCCGGTATGAGGACGGTCTGATCCGGTTGGTTCCGTGGACGCTGTGCATGGCCGGCTCTGCCTCTCTCTCCTGCTCCGGCTCGACCCTCTCCATCTCCATCTCGGACGCCCCGGGAGGAGGAGGAAGAGGAGGCGGGAGGAGGACGTGGGAAGTGTGCGTAGTTTAAAATCCAGCCCGACTACTGTTTACATTTCCCATGTCCGCCACAAGGCCACGGCGCAGGGCTTCTCCGGAGGGCAGGAATGAGAAACACTAAGTGGGGGAAATGTCGCAGCTGTGGTTAGCGACCGGTTAGGCCTAATTCCCGTGTCAAATTCCTGCACACGTCCGGAACAGGCTTGTGTCTGTCTGTGTCTAACAAACTACGCAGCTGCAGCGTTGCATCCTGCAGAGTCAGTGCGCAGTTTGGGTGAAGTCCCTCATGCCATGCAGCACAGAAGGCTGTGCCGTTTTCAGAACTGCGCAGGCTGCTGCTGCTGTCTTGGCAGTGGAGTATCTCGTTCTCTCTCTCGGTTCCCTTAACTCTGCTCCTCCTGCAGTAAAAAAAAAAAAAAAAAAAAAAAGGCCGGGGCTCCCCTCCTGGTTCCACCAATTGAATCCCGGGTTTCCAGTGCGCAGAGAGCTGCCTCCGTGACGCTGCAGCCTATTAAAACTGAAGAGGGGGGCGGAAACAGGGGCGTTAATTCACTAAATCATAAAGTGTGTGCATTTGATGAGACTGATCTGAAACTAAAAAGTCCTGCTCACATTGACTGAACCTGGTCAAACTATTGAAACTTATTCGCGACGTCATGATCTGATCAGCGTGGCGAATTATTAAACGTCACAAAAACTGTCTGACGCACAAGGCTTCGAGGCATGATAAAGCAGGTTGGCTGCTCTCAAATTGTGTGCTTTTTTTTTTTTAAATCTGCATTACCAGGAAGACAAACACGATCACATTTGGTCTCAATAAACACATGGTGAAAACAATATATTACATTAAGAAGAAATCCATCAGAGTTGATCGCAGCCTAAATAAGGCAGTTTGGCACGCTATCTGCTCTCCAGTGATAACAGCCGTGGGTACAGCAATATATCGTCTGTCATTGTTATTATTGCATGCACTTTGCACACACAGGCGCGCTTTAAAACTGACCCAGCCACTCGGGCAGTATTCATGGCTGCACTAATGCTCGCTCACATTATTGGGGGGGTCTCTGAAGAGCGTGCATGTCGCCTGCAGGAGCCTCCTGATGATGCTCCGCGTGAACCTGCGTGTCCACACAGCCTGACTGCGGCTTGTAAATTATGGATGCCAAGATGAGGTGAGTTTGTGAGCTCGTCTGTCACGAACTCAAGTCCCCCTCCGGATACACAAACGCATATTTCAGATTCATGATTCAAGCTGAAAAAAAAAAACGCTGACGCACAACATGCACCGAGAGCGAGCGAGGACGCGTGTCCGGACGCCTGCAGGAGGATCCGACTTACCTGGCCTTCTTCTAGAAACATAACCTCCACATGCGCCCGTGTCCTCTGTTGATACCCCGTGTCCGGATCAGCTGCGGCGTCCGGTTACTGGAGCTTTTATTTGACTAATTAATCATCTTTGTGCGCCGCGTTCACACACACACGCACACGGGCTTCGGTGGTTTCGTTTTACGTCCCCGCTGCCTGCCACGCTCTGGGGTTGGTTGCATGGAGGAAGAAGGGGAGCGGTGACTTTTGCTGTGCTTTATTGGAGGCGGCAAGGCGGGGCGGGACCACACGTGATCACCGCAAAAAATGCACCTGTGGGGGCGTCTCAACCGGCCCATTTCTCACTTTCATGTCTGGTTGTGTATTTAAAGTCTCCCTATCAAAGCGGGCTACAGCATGTAGGCTATTTAACCAGAACAATGCCATAAATGTGCCTTAGAAAAATCACAGTTTACAGCATGTAGAGCATTTATATAGATGTTATTATTATGTAAATCCTCTCTGAAATCCTTATGCTGAGTTGCCTTTTTTTTTATTTTTAACATATCAGTGGGCTTTGTGAATCAGTAGGCGTACAGTTCATGTGCAACCAAAACCTCAACTTATCACTCAGAGAGGATTTTTTAAAATCTGGTTTAGGAGGATGTAAATGATGATCTTCAGTGTTCCTGTGGATCACCGCCATCATCCTCTATGTGTAATGTTACCTCCAAGCACACAGAGGACTATATGGCATCTTGATAATATGCCCTCAAGTACTTGTAAATACATTTAAACACAACTTTATTTAGGGATATGCATTATGTAAGCACATCCTAAAATATTAATACATTTGAACTGGGACCCAAGACACAATATAGGCCCTGCCTGGGTTAATATTGTACTTTATTAGTGCAAATGTCCTTACAAATGTATGATTATTAAAGCAACATTGTATGAAAGTAATGCACGTAATGGTTGTAGGGAGTTGCTCAACACTGGACTTTTTTTCTGTTATTAAAGTAACATGCCATGAAGTGAATCTTGCGATGCCCAACATTATATTACAGAGGGAGAAAAACACTTCTACCAAAACTTCTGTTTATTTTTCAGATTTTTCCCAAATGCAGAAGAGTTTGATTTCTTGAGGATTTTAAAAACTATTAGAGTGTAGAAATCTGAGCATAGATATACATGCAACCTAGAAGTAAGCATGGCTAGGCTGTAAAGGGTCAAAAGCCGAAAAAGGTTTGAACCTTTCTATATGATGACTTGCAAAAAACTTTTTAGTTGGTGTTTATTCAATTAATTTAAAGACTGAGACCAAGAACACAAGTATAGGCTCCTAAGTCCCCACCGGCCGGTCTATAAATCTGCTGAGTGGACATTTTCCAGTTGAAATACAGTCAATTAGCCTGGTGGGAAACATTTAAGGAGTTATTAAATAAGGGCATAACAAATACATGGCAAGTATGTGTTGGAGTTAGTCCAACTTGGCCTGTGAAAAAGGATGAATTATTAAAAATGTGGCAGCAGGATACTTTGTACAGACACAGAGTTAAAATGAAGCCCCTTTAATGGCTTTAAAGTACTTCACACAAGAATGGAAAAATGCAATCAAATGGAGAACATTTAGGTAACAAGAGACATTAACTGGATAAAAACAATGAGACAATTCAAGTGGAACTCTCAGATGTTTTTATGAGGAGAGATTTAAAATGTGAAACTGACTCAGGCGTGGATATTTATGCTCTTTACAGCTGATTGTGAAAATTGTGTGGGAAACCCAAAAGGTTCTGGATGCCAAAGAGCCATAAAAAAGTGTGTCATACAGCGTGAAACCATCTCACACCTCACAGCCACATACTCGGAGAGATGACACGCCGTTAACACATTCAGCTGGAGGTGTGTGATGAGGTTTATCTCTTCCTCGCTGTACAGATCTGCGCTCTTCAATAACTGCATTATTTAGCGGTCCCTTTTTTGGCTCTGTCTGAGGACTGAGGAAAAACACTAAAGTCGCACCATTGTTGCTGATAATAATATGTACTATTTATTATTTAGTGCTGCTGATCACTTATTCATTACACAGACTGTTATATCTGTTTTGAATCCAAGTTGGGCTTCAGTGAGCATGTGTGTGGGGATTATGTGCAAGCATTCATGCATGTGTAGGTGTGTGACAGGAGATTATGTTGACTCCCGCTGACCTTTCAGAGTAGTCTCAGGGTTGATTTATCGCCCAGAGCGCTATATGTTCTTGGGAAGCGATATTCCTATGATGACTTTCTCTTGTCATTATTGATTTAGCTACACTAGGTGTGTGAAGAGCAAACACCGAGACAATCTAACCAAACCTACTAACTTTATAGGAAACGCTAAACAATGACCAGCAGAGTATTCCCTACTTCTGAAGCCTCAGCTGCACTCTGTGTTAAGTGCTAAAAAGTAAATGTTAGCATGCTAACACGCTAAACTAAGATGATGAACATGGTAGCAAAGCACGGCTGAAGCATGGCAGGGCCGAAGTACAGCCTCACTCCTTTTTTTAAAAATATTTTATGATATTCCTTAAAAGGGAACTCCAAAACTTTCCTTAAAAAGCAAAGTCCCTCCCCTTCCTTCCAGTGCCTGCCATGGGACATTATTTCTGAAAAAAGTTTTTTAAAAAGTTGCGTAAAACCTTTCGTGTCTCCACATGGAGCTGCCTCAAGTGATGTCACTTCAGTCTGCATCGGTTGGAGCTGAAGACTACAAGTTTGAAAATAAAAATAAATTGTTGTGTGCAGTCAGAAAGAAGTGAGCTGAACAGGCTTCTGTAGCTCCTCCTCTATACGTGAGGCCACATTAAGCCCGCTGCACTCTCAAACCTTTTGTTTCCTGTGGCTCCACAATGGCTTTTCGCTCTGCCGAAAGTTCAATTAGCATCAATTTCTATCCTTTTTTAAAAAAAAATTGTCCATCTTGAGTCAGACAATGTTATAGGAGTGTAATTCTAAATCCAGGAAGTAAGTGCATCAAGTCCCTGAGTGACTGTCTCCATCTTGATACATGGGTGGTGGACTGTTAGAACACCATGCAGGGACAATGATAGGACTAACTGATAGGTTGTCAATAAATCTAATCAAACCTAAAACCTTAACAGAAACCATTTCACATTATTGAAAGACCCAAATCAATATCTGATTTAAACAATCCTGTATCGCTCTTTTGCTAACAGAAGGGCTAACTCAGTATTTATCCAGGACAGTATATCTCGGAAAGAGTAGTTATCTTAACTACAAAATCCTACATTACTTATAATTATAATGAGACTGGGCTTACAATCAATGTGATTCCATTTTTATTTTGATCTCAAAAGGGATAAAAATGTATTTTAATGAGGCTGGCTCTCATTCAGATCCCCTGCTGCAAAGTTTTAACAACGGCCGGCAGGAAGGGAATCAATAGCAGGCACGCTCCTGCTGCACCCAACACCTGAGCTGTTCAGACCCCATTCACAAGGCAGATCAGTCCCTACAAAGCAGTAAATGTTTGACTAACACTGGCCCACACGCTGTTGCTTACAGCGATGGAAAGAACGTTCTCCCACTAAATGATATCCCCGACTTCCACGTGAAGAAACCTGTCTCACTTACTTTATAGTTGTATTCCTTGTCTTTGCAAAAAAGACGCTTGTACCCCAAAAAAGTAATCAATAATATATGACTCACAGCTCCAAATCTGTAGAGCGCTCTGGTCAGGACCCCTGCTCGATATACAGTGTACAATATAAATAAAACATCAAGCTTCTCCTGCATCTGAAATTCCAATTTCCACCTATACATACGTCCAGGTCCGGACAGTAAAATCTATATCCTGAGCCCGCTGTGTCTCCCGTCTGCCCGCGTGATGGCGGCCCCTCATTAAGGCTCATCTGTGGGTGCTAACGATCACACTCTCCCCCTGCCCGGCCCTTACATGCAGCCAGGCGGGGGGCCAGGGGCCTTTATAATTGGTTTTTAGAGGACACCAGCTGTTTCATGTGCCCGCACGCCTGTCCCCAAAGGAGGTGCAGAGGGGTGAGGTGGGGGTGAGGTAGTGGAGTTGCCACATGGCCCGTCCCCCAATCCCCATCTATTCAACCTCCCCCTCCTCCCATGCTGGATAAAAGACTACTGTTGAGTAGACAAATATACAAGTGGAGCTGCTGCATAATACAGGTTGTGTTTGAAGAACTAAAATGTTATGCAATTTAGTTACCATTTCTTGAATTTCTTCAAAATGTAAGTCCCTAGTGAAAATAACTCACGTTCCCCAATGAAGCCAAATGTCTCTTTTTTTTTTTTTTTTTTTTTTTAATTAAAAAAACATTTAATGTATTTATTCGTATTATTTTTTGTTGTTTGTTTTTATTTTTGTAACTGAAGTTTGTAAAGCCGTGGGGAAGGGGAGAGGCCGGTGGTTAGA
>CALSCE010010690.1:2645877-2678635 GCA_943593645.1 Bovichtus variegatus | reverse complement strand
ACACACACACACACACACACACACACAGTCAGCTTTCCAACCTCAAGGGACAGACATATCAGCCTACATTGGTCTCCAGGGCAGAGTGGAGGCGCTGGAAAGTGGATCAGAGTGAAGTGCTGCTTCATCCAAAGGGAACCAGTAAAGTAAATTACCGTCCACTCGGAGATGACTGGAACCAGAGGGGATCTTGTCTACCTCATTAGGAAACTTAGATGCCTGGATAATACTATATGCAATCCATTTGATTAGGAGTGTTTCTAAGGAGAGCAGAGCTTAAAATGTGAAAGTCAAAATCATGAGCTATAGGTAGATGGCATGCGGCATTTATCCTGTGACAACAAAGACAGGAAAGAAGATTGAAATCAATACAAAAGAGCCCGAAGCCATCCTCTGTTGTCCACTGACCCCGTATCATTTTACCCTAAAGGCCTGCATTCACAAAGGCTTTACGGTTCCCATAAAACACGCCAGAGCACACGCTAAAGACACTACATAATCTCAAAAGAATAGGCAGCTAAGTGCAGTTACATTTGCTTTATGCACTTTCCCAGACAGCGGCATTTGTCGTGCAGCTTCAGAGGAATACAAACACTGCAAATTGTGTGTTTTTCCCTCTTGTCTCTACATGCCCGGTAGTTTTCTGAGCCTCGGGTTTCACCTTACAGGTAAAGGAATGATCTGTTTTTCTTCACTTGCTTGGGACGGCGATATGTTTGTGTGTCGTCTGTGGGATGGGCGTAACCCCTCGAGGAGTGTTTATCTTTTAATTCTGTGGCTGCCACTTCATTTTGTCAACAGAAAGCGCTGCTTATTGCCTCACAGCGATGTGTTAATGGGTTAACGGGTTGGAGGTCAGCGTCTGTGTGCAAAAGGTTGCAGCAAAACTTCCACTTCCTTCAGTTAACAGATTTTTAAAGTGAACTCACCCCTTCATGGTGAAAACTTCCTGCCTCTGAGTGTCATCTCTTAATCTCAAAACAGGCCGTGAAATGAGGTCCCTCCTGAAAAAAAGAGGATCAATAAATAACTCAGCAGGGTGTTGCTGCTATGCTGTGGATAATATTGATTTCACATTTCTTTTATTCACAGCCCTGATATGAAGTTTTCAACTAAAATGATAAAATGCACAAACCCCCTCTCATGAGATTACACTAATCAGGCCAATGTAGCTGCTTTTTAAACTGAACTAAAATACACAGGAGCCATTATTTAACATATAGATGCTATCAAGCTGCTCTTTAAAATAAATCAGACACATATTGATCATTTGACTTGTTTCTAAGTGTTAAGATGCTATAATATATGTTAGCTTTAACCTAAGAATGAATAGTTTCAGCCATTAAATACACAGAACATATGCAAATTAGGGTGATACAAGTGCCATTAGTGGTTTAAATGTTGATTTTACACATTTGACATAAATAAAATGATCAATACAACAGGGCAAACATACTGTATTACAAGAAAAAGTTTGCTTTTCAAAATCCTAATTAAGTAAAAGTAAAGAAGTATCAGCGAAATGTACTTAAAGTATCTCAAGTAAAAGTATTTCTTTTGCAGAAAAACAGCCCCTTAGATTGTGATGATGTTATATATCATAGTTTATTATTGAATTACTTTTACTGAGGCATTAATATGGAAGAAGTTTATGTTGGGCTAATCTAGATTAGGCTATACTGTATATACTAATGATTCATTTCATTTTTAATTCGTGATCATATGTTATGTGTAAAATCTTCATCGGAATGTAACTAGCTGTCAGAAAAATGTATTGGCGTGAGAAATTTAGTATTTATTACTAAAAAGTAGAAGTCAGGTGAAACATAACCTGGAAACATTGAAGTACAAATACCTCAGATTTGTACACAAGTACAGAACTCGAGTAAACTTAGTTACGTTCCATCACAGATTTCTCTATTTTGATATTACATAATAATTGTGGGTAAAAGAGAAATTAAGCAAAAATATTCCAATTAAATAAAATAATGAATAGTTTCAAAAGCAGCCTTTCAAATGGTTAAACAGGTTTTATAATAAGGTGTGTGCAGTGTGTTGGTGGTGCAGTGTAACAGCAGCAGCAGACAGTATGGATTCTCCACTAACCCACTGACCTGCATTGCAGAGGCAGTTTTTCTTTTTTTTTTTGTTGCTACGTGCTCTGTTTGTTCAACAACAGATGAAAGTGGGAACATTGGATCCACTGCTGCCCTCTAGTGTGGACATGCAGGTAACTCATTGAAGCCTATGTGGTCTGTGTGCAACAAGAAGTACTAAGTATTACAATTATTATTATTACAATACAGTATTATAATTATGATGGCTCATATTACAGTCTTATATTATTATTGAATATGATATTATTCTGTTCCTATCACTAATGAATACATGGAGCCAATTTTAGATGTGTTATATACTAGATACTGCACATTTAGTGCTGAAACAAGACTATCAAGATGATCAGTGGCCTACTTATGTACTATTACTTATGTGTGTAGTGAACTAAAAAGTACAATATTTGCCTCTCAAATGTAGTGAAGTACAATTATAAATGATCATAAAATAAACCTTAAAATTGTACTTAAGTACAGTTCTTGACTAAATGTTCTCAGCAACTGATTTAGACCATCAGTAGAAAACATTAAACAGAACAGTGAAATGAACACCGATCATGTGAGTTTTTTTTTAGCGTCAAACATTTTTTAGGGGGCTGGGGGAATATTATGTAATATTATGTGAAATCCTGGAAATAAGCCTGTTCTCCATGGGTTTGTAGTGGGATTTTTGTCTATGTTTATTTTTATTTTATTCACATGCAAAAAAATATAGCATTATAATTCTATGCTTTAGAAATATTGGCTGAAGAACATGGGCATTTGTCATATTGTATAGTCTGTAGTGACAGGTCTTAAACTTACAGCTCTAGTTAAGTTCATTTCAGGTCAGGTCAGGTGAAAGTGAATCTTCTAACTGTGAATTTGCTGTTACATTGATAGGTAATAAATGCCAGAGATTGCACAATATAACTTTTAACGCAATAACATATAAGTCTGCAGGTTAAACTTTACCTTTGATTACAACATAGGCCGATGTAGGTCATCATCAAACTAGCCAGAATACATGATATAGACAATATGTTCCGGTCATTATTTTCAAAATAAAACTCAACTGCATACAATTTTAGATTTATCTTGACGGTTAATTCTGGACCCTGGAAATAGTCGTATGACCAATACGTAGCCTAAATAAATAAATAAATACAAATCTTAATTCAAGGTCTACTAACTAACTAAATCTTTCTCATGGTCTTCAGCAGCAGCTGCTATCATCATCTGACTTTGGTCAACTGGACCATCTCCATGACAACTGAGCAAGTGCCATTCTCTGAAGAAGATTGTGAGATGTGGTTGAAAGCCCCAGTAAAAAAAAATAGTAAGTGGACGTTGAGCTTTTTAGTTTCCCTCAGCTACAGCTTTTATACCGTAATAACAGTCAATATTTTAGGTCCTTTTTCTCACACATACAATATCTAAAACATAACATATATTAATAAATACTAAATTATTAATATACCCTGCGCAGGATTTACATATGGTTTTTATTTTATTTTATTTAGATTAAAAAAGAAGGCAAACAAACTATTTCCGGTTGTACCCTCCTAACCTGCGCGAGCTTGATGCCGCAGGTTTATATTTAATCTTCCAGCCGCTGCTTGAGAGGAGGAGTTCCGTCGTTTTGGAAGCAGAGCCGGTGTCACTGCGGCCGAACAACCGCTGACTCTCCGGCCTCTCCCCGCCGCGGAAACATGGCACTGAGCCGCCTGGAAAAGACTCAGACATGGCTCTTCAAGGCGGCCATGGGAGTCCTGTTCACGCTGTTTCGACTCTTGTCCCCTCGGAGGACCTCCATGTCCGAGAAGAAGCTCGCGCCCGTCAGCGACCCGCTCCTGGTCGCGTCAGCGACGCAGCTCGCCAAGAAGATCCGGAGAAAAGAGGTGTGTACCCGGCCAAACTACGAGACAACCGCCGCTCGACAGACGACATTGAGTGTGTTTTGCTTAATAAATAGCCACTTCTTACTTAATTATTTTAGGTTAATGTTTGTATAGACTCTGAAAAGCTACACAAGCATTTCTAGCTGCTAGTTTCAACACCTGGCTTGTCAATAGAGTTCTAGCTATTTTTAAATCCCTGTAGATTTCAATAAATAAAATACCTTATTGCAGCACTGCTGTCCACTCTTTAGGGATGTTTACCCCACAGGTTTGTTTTCTATTGCCTTTATACAATAGCACCTGTGGAATAACAACACCTGTGTTTCTTAATATTCCCATTATGAAGTGGACACAATAGATGCTCTATAATGTCCTGCAGCCTTTTATGAGATGACATGTGGTCTTAATTATATCTTAACTACAGTATCAGAAAGGACTGTTGGACAGTTTTCTGTGTGCATTACATTGCAAGGCATCAGACACCATTAAACACTATAAGTTCCTTACAATAAGCTTCACAAATCAATTGTATTCATTGTATAACATGTTAATCCATTAGTCAACTATTTTGATAATAGATTATTTGTCCAAGTCATTATCAGCAAAAATGCACTAGTTTCAGCTTGTGAAATGTGAATATCTTCAGAAAGCTTACTAGCACAATCAAGTATAATGAAAATCACTGCAGCCCGACTGTATGTCCACGGCCATTATTATGTTAGCAGAGAGGAACATAAAAAGTTTCAAGATATCAATTTATAATGGGTCATTTTTTCTCTCTCCGTCCCCTTTTTAGGACAAACCTGTTTCATTTTTCATCTAGAAGAATACAATGTGGATTTTGTCCAATAGTGGCTTGTTTCTCTGTTCTGGGGTCTGTGTCGTCCGGCACCTGTACAGTCTAACTCTTGTGTTTCTGCAGGTGTCCAGTGTGGAGGTGGTTCGGGCTTACATTGACAGGATCCAGGAAGTCAACCCTTTTCTGAATGCTGTTACAAAAGACAGGCAAGAACGAATCTTTCCTCTTTATCTGACACTTTTATCTTTTCATGCTTACTGTGCTCTAGAGCGGCAACGATTAATCGATTAGTTGATCGACAGGAACATTAATTGGCAGCTATTTTGATAATCGGATAATCGTTTTACTTATTATAGTAATAATATAGTTATATATTTTAAGAAAAATATTTGCTTGTTCTCAAATGTGAATATTTAAAGACTTTGCATAAAAAATTTAATTAGCCATTTTTTAGACTGTTTTTAGACATATAAAAAAAGCAAAAGCAATTAATAACCGTCACTATAATTGATAATAAAAATAATAGTAAGTTGCAGCCCTATTGTGATCTTGTGTTTCTTTTATTAATAATTATTCCTCATTGTGGGTGTGTTAATTATTATTTATTTTTATTCTGCCATTTAATGCTATACAAAATGAACTTGTGCAAAGAAATACAGAAATGTGTTACTGAAAAGTATATTAAATATATAAATGGTAACTGTCCCAGCAACACTCGAATGCTGCCATATTTACAGTTTCCATTACGATGTACGTATATTCCTAAAATCAGGCCTACTTTAGTCAGGAATTAAACACAACTGGGTCATTAATTCTCCGTCCAGGTTCGACGCTGCCCTGCAGGAGGCGAGCCAGGTCGACAAGCTGATTGAGGAGGAAACCGGAGGAGAGGAGGTGCTGGAGGATCGACTGCCTTTACTGGGAGTCCCACTCTCTATCAAAGAGTCCTACGCTCTCCAGGGTAACTTCCAGAAATCTAATCTCCCGTCAGCTACTTGAAACCAGGCACTTTCCTTTGATTACATACTACATCAAATAACCAACATTTGATACCGATAACTTATATCCACCCACACACTTGGATAGTTTAAACATACAGTTAAACAGTTGTATTTATTAAATAAGCTTTGTTTGTCGCTCTTTTTGACGTCATGGTGCAGCAGAGTATTTTAACAGATTACCGTCTTGCAGGCATGCCCTTCACTACCGGCCTGATCTCCAGGCGAGGAGTTGTGGCTACTGTCGACGCTCCTCCAGTGGCCCTGCTGAAGAGAGCGGGGGCCATCCCGATGGGCGTCACCAACACCAGTGAGCTGTGCATGTGGTTAGAGTCCCACAACCATCTCCACGGCATCACCAACAACCCGTACGACCTGGAGAGGATCCCAGGAGGAAGTTCAGGTCAGCAACTGTTGCTTTCACTTGTATCTGTGTTTAGGGATCGGACGCTGTCGTTGACTTTAGGTTCAGAGTCAAGAAGCCGTTAATTAGAACGGCTAGTTGTCTGTTTGTCTCCAGGAATAGCCCTGCTGTTGCCTGATAATCATATAACAGTACACTGCAGAAACACAAACGCAGAGGCTCTGACCGTGGCCGCCACAATTACACAATTTGTCATAGCCAGAAACTGTAGAAATGAACATTGAATATTCAAATCTCCGACGACTATTGAACAAACACTTCTGTCAGGAAAAAAAGCCAAATCACTTCATTCTACATGTCTCCGTTTGCACTCACCAGATCCTGTAAAAAAACATCAAATGAATGACTCGGCTCAGATCAACAGTCACGTGACAAAAATGAAATTGCAAAATAGTAAATAGTTTGATATGTAGAACATTTTGAGCCCTCTTTTTCCAAAATTGGTAACCCTGGGTTAAAGAACTCCATCAACATTAGTCTACAGCTCTCAGAAATTACTACTGCGTATGTGAAAAATAGTTGTATAAAGAGTTAAAAGGTACCTTGTGGAGTTTTTGACCACAAGACTGTGGATAAAGCAGATCCAGCAACTTATTTCTCCTCTGTCCTCCGCCTGCCTCAGGTGGGGAGGGCAGTCTACTGGGAGCAGCAGGCGCCGTCATCGGCGTGGGCTCCGACATCGGCGGCAGCATCCGATTGCCATGTTTCTTCAACGGAATATTTGGCCATAAACCCACTCCTGGTAAGAGAAACTGAATGTTAAATGTATATTAATGCAGACAGTGCCTATTCAGGGATGCAATATTCATTGTACTTAACTCTAAACTCCGGCCGCAGCAGGCAGTTGTTCTCAGTGAAAAGCTCTAAAAACCAACTGTACACTTCTCAGCACCAAACACAGACACATTTAGCAGCCAAAAATTAGCCAGATATTTCCCTCAGGAGTTGGTCGAGACCAAAAACAGAGCTAAAAGAAAGTAAATATTGGACGTGTCCGGTGATAATGTTGCTCTGTAAATGCTAATGTGACGGGTGTGTTCCTGCAGGTGTCGTGTCAGCTGAGAACCAGTACCCTCCTTGCACTGGCAGACATTATGAGTACATCAGCAGCGGCCCAATGTGCCGCTACGCTGAAGACCTGCTGCCCATGCTCAAGATCATGGCGGGACCCAAAGCTCACATGTAAGAGCTCACGTTCATTACTGACGCAGCACACACATTGAAAGTAGATGTTGTAGTATTTCAAGAGCTTGTATAATCAAATTGTTGAGATGCGAATGTGGCCATGATCAGGAGGCACATTCATAACCATAGAGTTGCCATATAAGGCTGCCTGTGCCTGTTTACTTTCACAAAAATGTAACCAAAGAGTAAAGAAAAGAGGCACTGCTGTCAGAAAACAGCAGAAAAAAAGGGTAACACGTTTAGCGGTGAATGTAGTTGTATTAGAAGACCTGAGAGCGAATAATAATACAACTGTTCACCTTGGAAAATGTGTAAACAAGAGCAGCGTACTGTGACAGAGAAAGCGGCCCACAATCAAGAACGACTTTGTTCGTACGTGGGTTTTTTTTTTTTTTTGCAGTAGGCTCAATGTTTCCATCACAAACGGTCTTCCTCAGGTTAAGGTGAGGGTGTGAGAGGAATTACATGCAAATACACCATTTAGAAATGTAAATAACGTCTTTATTCACTCAAACCGTTATCAAGTGAATGCAAAGAACTTGAACCGCAATCCAAAGTGGCTTACGGGCCCAAGAGTCGGGTACACTCCCAAACCCTGACCGTGTGTTAAGATCTAATCTCTGAGGTGCAATGGTTCAACACCGTTTGTCTAATTTGCAGTATTTCTTTAAACGTGTCCTCAGGTTTTCCTTAAACACGAAGGTTGACCTAAAGAAGCTGCGGTTCTTCACCATCCCTCACGATGGCGGCTCTACAATGACATGCCCCGTCAGCAAAGAGCTCCTGGATATTCAGAGGAAGGTGCGTTGAATCCAACTTCTGCACTCGAGTCTGCGATGAGTTTCAAAATGAGTGCTGGAAAGACTTGGCTTATCAGTGAGGTTTTTGAGAATGAAAAATCCTCACGTGATGTTCTCCAGGTGGTGGAGCGTCTGGAGGCCGACCTCGGAGTGGAAGTCCAAGAAGTGCTTTTCCCTGAGCTCCGCTACAGCTTCCAGATCTGGAACACATACATGGGTCTTCCTGACGAGAAGGGAAAAGTAGGTCCTCACAGAAGTCTGTACAGAACATTGTGTTTTATAAGTTTTCCTCTTTGTAGAATGTAGATAAAAGGGAAAGACAGGAAAGAAAGAGGCATTAGTTATTTAGCTGCTGCCAAGAGTCTTTATCTAATAAAACAGGTTTCACAGTGAAAGAGAGCGGGCAGCATCTTAGTCACAGCATCTATTGTAGTCTGGTCAGGAAACGCTTCACTAATCTATTTAGCTGCCAGGGCACAGCATACCAAACACACACACACACACACTTCTGCAGGGTTCGCCTAGCCATTTCTTATTCACCGTTTCTTGGTCTGAAATATTTTTACTGCCAGTTTGTATTAAATTATGGCAAATGTTCTGTTGGAAAGTAATAAGTTTCATTAACTTCTATTTTTAATGCTACTTTATATTCCTACTCCACGACATTTTAGAGGAGACTCCTGTGGGTGTCTCTTTTCTGCATTTATCTGACAGCTAGTTAGTTACTTCAAAACACATAGTGAGCTTATGAAATACAATGCAGTGTTAAAGATTAAACCACGCAGGCCCATATTTCTTAGGATTCTCGTGCACAAACCGGAGCAAACCTGCTTAACTGTGGTAACAGAAAAGGAGAAAAAGACTGTACACTAGTATCCACATTAAAGTCAGTACAGAGTGGTATTGCTGTAATGGAGGAAAGCCTGTGAGGACAGATTATCGTGACACAATCACTTCTTTATTCTGGCTGCTTTTCTTTTTTTGACTCAAGTGGATTTAAAAAAAACTATTTTTCAGACGTCAAATCTGGCAATTACGTGAATAGAGCACGCGTTTCTCTAAAATGTTGTGTATATGTATAACTGTGCGCCACTGTTTGAAGATATTTCATGACTTATAAGTCACGTGTTTTATTGTGACCTTCAGAAAGAAAAAGCTATTGTGTTTGAAATGTCCCTCAGCCTCCTCAGCCCTTTGCTGAGCTGATGGGGGAACCAGGACGGCCCGTGTGGCCTCTGTGGGAGCTGCTGAAATGGATGATGGGAAAATCAGAGCATACCATGGCCGCCATCGGTACGTTTTTCATCATTTATTTGAACTGGTATTAATTAGTGAATTAAGTCCTAATTTGTTACTATTTAGTTGTCTGTTTTGATGCGTGCAATAAAATGATAATGTTAATAAAGCTGCAATACTATGGAACCCCAAATTCTTCAATATTAAATAAAGTAAAAATTCATTTTGAAAACAGAAAATGATATGAATAAATTATGTGAAATATATAAATAAACCAACAATTTGTGGAACAATTGAAATGATTAAAACTCATCTCATAATGAATTAAAAAGTGACATGAATTAAAACTGTCATTGATTTAAGAAAAAGAAAATACAATATTAAAATAGACTTTTCAAAAAGAGCATTTTAACAATAAAACAATCTCTAATTTAATACATTTAAATAATTTCCTAAATAATTTAATATTGAACACTTTGGGGCTCCATACAATACTGTGCAATATGATAAACATAAACACATAAAAACAAAAGTGAAGAATAAACATTTGGAAACAAACTAACTGTACAACTAACTAACTTTAAAATAGGCATAAGTTATATGTCAAATAAAACAGAAATAATCATATTATTCAGGAAGTTTGAAACTACTGTCATTAGATACATTTTATAAAATCAATTGTATTTTTAGCTGCATAAATAATGAGGTGTGTGTGTGTGTGTGTGTGTGTGTGTGTGTGTGTGTGTGTGTGTGTGTGTGTGTGTGTGTGTGTGTGTGTGTGTGTGTGTGTTCAGGTCTGGCCCTGCTGGAGATGACCCATGGGTCCAAACCTTCGCCCTTCTTCATCCAGCAGAAGGAGAAGCTGCAGAAGGAGGTGGACGAGCTGCTGGGCACTGACGGTGTTTTTCTTTACCCCTCACACACCAGAGTGGCTCCCAAACACCACCACCCGCTCTTCAGACCCTTTGACTTCGCCTACACAGGTCAGTCCTCGTCATGTTTCAACAGTCCCGCCTCAAGTGTTTAGTTTTACTCTGTAAAAGAAAGAATATTTTCCACAAGAAGTTCACAACCTGCACAGCTGAGGGTAAGAAAGGCTGTAAGTATGTAGTGAGCAAAGAAGGATGATTTAATATTCCATAGCTCTGACCTAACCACATCTATCTGACATCACCAGTGTTAAAACTACAAACTATGCAATTTGGCCTCGTATTATTGGCCAATAATTTATCATTTCATGATCGGAATATACATTTTACATAAAGTCAATAACTTACTTTATTTTAATTCTGCCATGACAGTATCTTTTACCAAAGTACAAATTCCCGACTTATTTAATGTATTGGCCCTAATATAAGCATCCTTGATTATCAGACATTTTTCCAAACATGTGTTATGTTGTTGCAGAATAACTCTAAGAATGGTCACAAAAGCACAACATAATAAAAAAAGATTATTATTATATAAGATTAACAATTACAGCTCTATTACTTTCTTATTTAGTGATAATTAAGGCTTCTTATTCCACTAAATATCAAACACAAGATTAATATTTAGTGACAAGACATCTCCCAACCTCCTGTAAAGTTGTGAAAGAAAGAATATTTCCACATACCCATCCTTTCTTCCCGACCTCCAGGTATAATCAACATCCTCGGGCTGCCGGTCACCCAGTGTCCTCTGGGTCTGGGGGAGGAAGGTCTTCCCATGGGCGTGCAGGTCGTTGCTGGGAAGCTGCAGGACCGTCTGACCCTCGAGGTGGCTCTCTTCCTGGAGAAGACGTTCGGAGGCTGGAGGGACCCCGGGGCCAAATAAAACCACACTCACATGCTGACAAGCCATTACCAAATCTCCAGAGTGGAGCCGGTTGGACTGAAGATTGTGGCTCTTTTATCTGCCTTTCTGCTTGCTGTAGTGCACAGAGGTACAATCAGATCACTGAATGTTCAAGTGGAAGTGGTTTTTGCACTAATGGGTTGTTCCAATACGTGTCAGTCACAATTCTATGATTTCCACTGTTCAGATCATGAGCACAAGCTTTAAAAAAAAAAAAAAAAGAAAAGATATTTTTAAATGAGTGAGCATTCACATCAACACACAAAACGAGGTTTTTGTGCTGTTTGTGATGGAGTCTCCAATAGGTTTAACATTTTAACATGGTGCCAGTGTGTAGTGCAGATACCTACCTTTTAAAGAACTTGGGACAATTAATGTTTCCTAGTTTTCGGACTGCATCTGTACAACTACATGTGTAAGAGCAGTGCGTTTTAACTCGCAAAAGGTCAACATATGTTCAAGGCTTCAAATGCCCAGCACACCCACTCAGGTGTTTGTGTTCCAATTAAGACTTTCACTCAGGTTCACACAAAAAAAAAAGACAAATTTAGTGTTAAAAGAATCCGACTGCACTTACACTAGGCTACATAATAACACGATGGCGGGTGTTATCGACGTGGGTCTGCCGCGTCGCTTTAAATGTTGCTGCCGCAAGGAATTGTGGAACAGGATTATCTCCTTTCCTTCAGTAAAAGATGGTTCAGTGTAACCTTCAATGGTTTCTTACTCATTTCATTTAGCATCGGGTACACCTTTACCAAAGGAAAGGACATAATGACGTCCCACAATTCCTTGCGGCAGCACCATTTGCTTTTCTACACTATGGATAAATCAAACGCATTCTTCTTAGGTGTGATTATATTTTGGACAGGAATACTTACTTGAATTGTACAGCATTGAGTTTGTCACTGTGTTAATTTTCTATGTGTTATAAATATTATAAGTTGCTTAAAAAAAACATCCTCCGTAGTATAGTGCAAGTCCAGTCTGATTCTCTTATCTGGATCTAAGTCCTTATGACATTTTCCACCAAAGTCAAGAAAAAATGGTTAGGAAAAGGACATTTTTTTTTTTTACTATTTGACCTCAGGGATGCTCCCCCCCCACCCCGAGTACAGAACAATGAAACACTTATGTAGATGGTTTCTTAACTAATTAGGAATACTATTGACAGACTTAAATAACGGTTTCAACGCTGACAAAATCTTAGTTGTGTGGTGATGTGAATGTTGCAGAATAAGAATTGTGCCTGTTTTATGCTGCATCTCATTTGTTTCTTTTAATAAAAAAAGATCTGAATCTTTTCTCTCATTCATAACTTCACCACATCAAAAGACTATTTTTGCAGCAGGTCAGGTGGTTGTTCATCCTGGCAATAGTAAAATTACAAACTAAAAGGTAAACTGGTTCTTCTCCCTCACTAAAAAACATACATACATTAAATTCAAAAGGCTATTCGTCAATGAGTGCAAAACATTTCACATTATCCCATTTAAAAAGGAGTAGTTTGTCATTTTGGGAAACATGCTTATTTGCTTTCCTGCTGAGAGTTCGATGAGAAAATTGATACCGCTCAGGTCTGTACAATTAATAGAAAGCTACAGCCAGCAGTGGATCAGCATAGTTTAGTACAAAGACTGCAAACAGGGGAAACAGCTCGTCTGGCTCTGTGCAAAGGTAACATCCACCTATCAGCACCTCTAATAGCTCACTAATTAACAAGTTATATCTTGTTTGTTTAATCTTTACAAGAACTGAAGTACAGTATGTCAGGTTGTGGTTTCACCAGGAGTCATTTGTGGGAGCTTTTCTTGGTGGGGCTATTCCTTTAAACATGATGCAGAAGGTGAGTGCACTGTAGTTTCCTATAATAAATAGTTAAAATAGTGGAATTCAACTGAAGTACACAGTTAAGTCCAACTTGGGTTGAAATGCTGCTAAAAAACCTTCTTACATGTCTGGCTTCATGTTAATGTACAGGAATTTAAGAAACCATCCGAAATACATTGATCAGCATGTGATCAGTTCATGTATGGAGGGAGGGAAAGACAAGCAAAAAGCACAAACAGGTAACACCTGCTAAAATTCCCAAAAGGCTAAAAGTGAGTAAGAAAGATGAGAAACGCCCCCCTGGAGTCTGTTGTCACTTTATTTTCTTCCCTTCTTTGGTAAAAGGATGAAAAACCAATGAAAACATCTACCAGAAGGCTCCAAACTGAACTTGACAGCATTCAGAACTCATTTCCACCTCTTTTTTTTTTTTTTTGGTCACCTCTATGATGACTTGTCATTATTTTTGTCACAAACCATGATTCTGTTCTGAAAGGTAGAAGATAAGCTGCAAATGTGACATTCATACAGAAAAATACAGACGGCTCCTCTTTTCTTCTCGACACTTGACATGCTTGTACCTCGGAGTACAAATGTTGAAAGGTGCCTGCTGTGAGAGTAATTCCACTGCTCACCCCTCCTGACCACAGCATCAGTCAGGAATCGGAGGCGACTTAAAAACTGAAACAATAAAAGGATAATGGAAACAACCAAACAAAGAGTACAGAAACATTCTTCAAAGAGCCCTGCATTTTGGCGGTGCAGGAAAAGGGAGGCCCTTTCTCTCCTTGACGATCTCCAACCCGCCCGAGTGCTAGATTTGGCCCAAATGTGTATGCAAATACGTATGTAAACAACTTTTTTTTTTTTTTATTGATGCGAATAAGAAATTTTGGGTGTGTGATTTTGAGCCAGTGAAGCTCCTCAGGAGGTATTGGTGATGGGTTTGTATTTCTTGAGGCGGGTCCACTGTCCTGTGGAGTAGTTCATTTCGAAGACTGTGTCCACCAGCATGGTGGTGCTGCCGGTGCCGTCGGCTTTGGGCAGGACCTCTGTGTGTTCGCTCAGCTTGATCTGGATGATGTCCCCCTGCTCCGGGCACGGGTTCTCTGCAAGACAGACAGAAGGGAGCGGACCGGTTATTATCGGCTCCGACAGGTTAGAATGTTGTGTTTAGGAACCATCGGGGACACTACCTGTGATTATATGACAGCATGCGTTATGCATCGAGTTTTTCTCAAAATATAATGCATGCAAAATGACATTTGATATGACCACTCTGACAGACCGATTTGCAAATTTACCAGGAACTACGGTTGAATACCATTCACAAACATTCTGAGAATACTATGAGAGCTTCTTACTTGGCCTTAAACATTATAGCAAAGAGTTCTAGCTTAGGAGGATTCAGGAAATGTCTCAGAGCAACTCTCTGTGGTCGCCCTCTTGCTATATATGATGCATTCCCATAAAAAGAGAGACCGGTTGATCAAAAAGAAAAGAAAATAACTCAGTATAGAATGGGCATAGAATGGACAGTGAAGGTCGATAAACCTAACCATAGAATTTAGTCTCCATTAAGACTGTGTAATAATGAATACTATTTTATATAAAGAACATCTCTATTGAATAAATTATATGACTCAATTTAAAGTAGTCCACTAAATGTTTGGAAACACAGGCCTACTTGTGCAGTAGCCTATTCATAAGCTGATAGTCGTTACATTCATTTACCATGGTAAATGGTCATTTTAGTACTTAATCCAATTGATATTAACGGGGAAAACAGGACTCAGCTTACATCAATTTCTCAAACATCAAACAAACATTCTCCCTGCATGATGTAATCTTTAGTGTTTCATTAAGTAACTCATTCACAGTTAGGAGAATATTTCTCTTATCTGTTTTTCTACTCTCCTCTGCTTAAGAAACTCTGCAGCCTCTTAAAAGTCCTCCTCCCTACTCCTAACAGTTTGTTTTAACTAAGGAGCCCTCTTAAGGGCTAAAATGCTTTATGAATACCTTTTTTTTTTTTTTTTTTTACAAGGTTAGTCTTAATTATAAGGGGAAAATCTTTGAAAACTTCAGAATTATAAGAATTTTCTTCATGAGGAGCGAGTCTGAATTGGGTTCAGTTTCCAAAGACACTTTTGAATGCCTTTAACACTTCCATGCAACTTTCTTAGAGACAGTCCAATCTTAAAATGCTGTTAGTATAATAATAAAGCTGGATCAGCCTTTCAACAGTAGCGGTTTCTTCAAATCACTTTTCATGCTAAAATGGCAGTTTACAGTTCAGCTGCATTGCAAAATATGTTTTTGATTAAGAAAACAAAGCCAAAAAATCTGTAAAAAAGAAAATGCTTCAACAATAAGCTTAATAGGACTAGACTTCTACCCTGAATCATAGCCGTAGGCAGATTGCAGAGTGCAGCTAATGTGACTGCATAAAAAGAGGTCTGTGAAGGAACACTACCTTGTCATAGTGACAAGATACAGTTGTTGTGCTTGCACATTTTAACTGTGTGTGTCAGTCACTCAATAAGGGACATTGTGAGAAAGATGAGGTCAGGCTTACTAAGGCAGACAATTTGCTCTAATTAGAAACGAGTGTCACAAGTACCTCTGGATCCAGCCATGAAGCCCAGGATGAGGGCCTTCTCTGGTCTGGTGACCTTGTTGGCCGTCTTGAACATCTCCTGGGCAGCGTACATCTGGTCTCTCTGAGGAGCAGAAATGACATGCAGCAGAGAATTTAGCTGGCTGAGGAGAACACTGAGAGCTTAAATACATAGAACATATACAATAAAACTGCTAAACAATGTTTATTGTGTCTTTCAACGACCCAACATTCTCCATCTCCAGCTTACCGTGAGTGACAGATTCTTTTTGGGCTGGGGCTGTGGTGGCGTAGGGGTCGGTGTCGGGGTGGGGGTCTGGGGTGTGGTGGGAGGCTGGGTGGGGGTCTCTGGCTGGCTGGCGGTCGCAGCTGCTGGGGGCCCGTTGCTGGCGGGGGTGGAGACTGGCGTGCTGGGGGAAGTGGGGGTTGCGGGATTTGCCGTGTTGCTCGCGTTGTACATAGGCGTCCTCTGTTTGTACTGGCCTGGTAATGTGGCGGTGGCGCCAGCGCCCGCTGTTGCCGACTCCTCTGGTTGGCGAGCCGACTGCAGCGTGTCCCGTCCCGAACCCCCAGCATTCGCTTCAGAGGAGGTTGGTGAAGAAAAGACATTGTGAGATTGACATGCTCTGCTTCTCTACCTCCTTGAACTAACAAGTGTATGAAAGCATTTAGCCCTTTTTTTATTTAGTTTAGTCAACAATACAATGCCTTGTGGTCTTGTTTGTCTAACCTGGCTGGGCCTCGGAGCTGGGAATGTAAGAGGAGGAGGGAACCATGCTGGGCGTGGCCGGCAGGTAGCTGGTCGACGGCAGAGGGTTCTCGTTCAACGCCCCCAGTTTCTGATAAATAAAACAGTATTTGTTACGAGTGAAACAGAGAGGGGGGTAACACGAGACGAAACAGGAGCAATCCAGACTGTTTTGAGTGATGATTCAAGTACCTGTGCAGAAACGAGGCCGGCAGCGTAGTCTGGTGTGGTGTTTTCCACCACCGCTGCTGCTGCGGCTTCTTCTTTGGCTGCTTTCTCTCCGGCCTCTGTTTCTACGGCAGAAGAAAACATTAATAGACTTATAAATTCATGTTGAAGCCCTAAAATGTGGGCTGATGGAGGGCTGGAAATATAATTACCCAAAGTCTTTCTTCTCCTCTTAGCTTCTCTTCCAGCTCCGACCATATCCAGCTCTGAAATATCTAACAGCTGAAAATGAGGGAAAAAAAGGCCAATTGTGAGAAAAATTCTAACCTCAGGCACACAAATTATACAAGAACGTGGCAATAAAACTACATGAAACAGACGATAAAGCAGGATTCAGTTTGAGTTTTTCTGGAGGCATTTTTTGGGAAACCTGACATTACCTTGACCCCCCTCTCCTTACGCAGGGGCGTCCGTGCAGGGGCGATAGGCGCGCGGTTACTGGGAGGGCTGAACATACTGGGAGCAGTGGGACTGCGGAACGGGGCCTTGGGAATCCCCTTGAGAGGAGCTGCGATGCAAATATTGACACATCAGCAACAGGGACAAAAAACAGAATAAAATGTTTCTTGGCTATTATTTGGAATAAGTGATACAATAATGCATCAACTTTTGACCGATAAAAAAAATAACGTTATGATGATAGTTTTACTAAAAGAGCAGATGTGAGGTTGCATTTATTGATGTTCAACTCACTAGTAGTGTCAATCTTTTTGACCAACCCTCTCCCTTTGGCGTGAAAAGGCACTCCGGCGGTCTTTTTTAGCTGTTGGGCTGTCTCTGTGGCTGGAAGAGAAAAGAATATAAAACAGAATAAAAACAATGCACAATGGCAGATTCTTATATTTTAACATTGTATTTGACATTACGAGCCAGAAGGAACCCCAACCACCTCTCAGAGAAAACAAAACTGTGGAATATAAATAATCAACAAGTTCACTTCGGTGACCTTGCACACAATTGTAACCAATCTCAAACAAATACGATACTTCCAAATACTGCTGTAGAGAAAAGCTGTGTGTATTAGTTGAAAGTTTAACTTACATTTCTGTAGCAGCTCTGCTCTGAGGGTTGCACTCTTGGGTTTCCTCTTCAGCTGGAAATGTTTGACGGGGGGTGTAAGGGGTCCCACCAGAGTGGTTAGCGCACTTTTGTTCAGGTACTGGCACTCCAGAGGAAGCATGCTAGACGCCTCGCACTCGCTCACTGGGTGGGGAGAGAAAAAGGACTCAAATGTTGTAGAACTACGTGTCCAAATGTGTGCAGTTTTAAAAACATTTCGAACAGCTGGTTTTCTTGTCAAGCACTATATGCAACACTGAAAAATCATTATGAAGGCCGAAATAACCTCAAGCATAGAGATGTTAGCTTTTACCGAAACAGTGTTGTACATACTACTAAGTAAGTGCATTCATTACATGCAATTAAAAAATGATATATATATAAAAATGTACTTGTGGATTCAGTGTTCCGGTGGCAGTCAGTGAGGGGCCACCACAGCTAAATGAATAAATAAGGCAGTGTCACACATTCCCTACCCTTCTCCCTCAGCTCTCCAAGAATATCCTGCACATTTGGATTCTGCTCCTCCAAATCCAGATTGAGAGAGCCGGTCTCTGGGAAGGACTTGAGGATGTCTGCAACCATCAGCACCCAGGGCTCCGAATCCACCGTAGCCAGCTGGATTATCTCCGACAGCGCCTCCTTCATCTGGAGAGAGGAAGACGGTGTTAGTGAAACCGCTTTAAGAAGCAAAAGATGAAGCCCATTAGAAGCCCAGAGTACTGCCTTTAATTTGCTTGTTTTGTCCGACCAACAGCCAGAAAATCCAAAATGCATTTAATTAACAATATCAAATGAACAAAAGCTCATCACATAAAAGAACAAAAATGTTCTGCTTCATTTTCTGTTCATCAACCGTTCATTTTGATCTTGTTACTGTTGCTCAGTACTTGCAGTGTAGCTGGATCTCTTAGAGATCAAATAGCCTAGATTTAAAATCACTGAGATTTTAATCTGCAATTTAGGGTGAGTTGATGAAACACGATTGGTGAAGCATCTCAACTTTTTTATTTTATGCATGCAGCTCATTAACATTTACACTGATGACATGTAGCCAATAGTATAGTTCAGAGCGATCAACAGTATTTACAATTGAGACAACACCATCGGCTAAAATGAAGGCGGACATCTGGCAGCAACCAAATCATCGCGGATCATTTGAGTGCAAGAGGTATAACTGGGATTAGTCACAATGATTTTTCAGCAATTGATCAAACAACAAACGAGTAGAATAATCAACAATGAAAACAATCGTTAGTTGCAGCCCTAATGCCAAGTAGTTTAAATTAAGCTCAACTTTGAGCAGCTACAACCAAGTACTCCATCAGTAATAATGCAAAAGATAATATACAACTCTCTGATTTAGGAGATTCTGTCAAGTTCTCTTATTAAAAAAATTTGAATTTTAAGAAAACCCTTTTATTTATCCCGATGGGAAATTACTGTTTGTGTGCATTTTGCTCCAAACACCTTTTACTTGAAATGGAGTGTTTTTACATACATTTACTGCTGCTGTTTTTTTGTTTTTATAAATACGTCACACACCACTAGAGAGACCACAGGGTATATTATATTTCAGACTAATAACATCTCAGGGCAGATACTTTTGCATTGGTAATTATTTCGTCTGTTCCTCACAAACTTTCTGAAAGTGATGAATATGATGACGGCTATGCAACGTTAGAGGCAGCTAAACAAGTGATATGTCTGACTCGAGGCTGGTTCCGCCTCCAGCTCAGGCTCTCGGCTCTCTCGTGCCCATCCCACCATAATGTCTGAACGGGAACAGCTAGGCTAATGTTTCCCGTTGTCGCTGGTCAACCACTGCTGAAAAAACCCGCAATTATAACGTCAAGTTAGTCGTGTAGCTACCTAACTTTAACGTAAATTCGTTTAGAAGTTCTTCTCCCGAAACTGAGGTAAAAAGGACGAGTCGCAGGAACAACATCTGTGTGTCTTACGTTAGTTAGCTAACGATATTAACCGCCGCCAATAATTAACGTTAGAGGTAACGAGCTAACGCTAACTAAACAGATTTAACAGCGTGGTTAGACGTTTCACCTGCAGTCTTACACACCTAGAGGAACAGCACTGTTTTTGATTTAGAACAACTACTCGGAGACTGATCTAATTTCTGAACTGTGCATTTAAGTTAAGTTTATCTCAGCTTACTTTACCTGTCAGCTAACAGCTAGCTACAGCACAGCAACCCACCTCGTCAACGGTCCGCCGGGGAAGATGCAGCATCCCGAGCAGGAGTTTCAGCTTCACCGGCGGCGATAAACTCGAAAAGCACAGGCGTATATTGTCAATTACTGACACTGTGAGGAGAGAAGCGATGCTCGGAGGCGTCCAGAGCTCGTCCGTGGATCCCAATTTGTTGTGAAGCCACAGGCCGGTGTCGCTGTCCTTCATCGACGCCATCTTGGAAAAAGAAGTGTTTTGAGTTCGGGCATTTTAACGGGCAACCTAAGAAAACAGTCAGGACCCCGCCCACACCGGGATCATTTAACAACATTGAACCTTAAAAAAAAATAAAAGAGAAGAAATATTTCACGTTTAATACTATGGTCATTTCTAATACATATTCCTTGGATTGCTCTATTAAAAACATTTCAACGGTACTTATTCAGTTAACGCAACAATAGATAAAACGCCAATAGCTAAATTAGAAAATATATATTATAAGGATTTTTTTTTTTATTTTCACAAAAATATGAAATAATACATTTGCTTAAAAAAAAAGGATCCTGGTTTAATGATCTAAGCTATAGAAAGACTGAAATACATGCTATTAGAACAATGTTCCTAAAATGTCCAATTCCCTATGTAACATAAAGAAATATCCTGCATTTTAAAACTGTAAAGTAAATGTATCGTTTTAATTAATCCAAATTAATGAATCAGACCAAAGTTTAAAGTTGATGTAGATCCCCTATGCTACCCAAATGTTATTTAAATGTAATATATATATATATATATATATATTATATGTAAATAATATTCAAACGTTTACGTTTACCTTTGTTTAGTCTTGTTTTAGCTGTATTCCATTTCTGTGTATCACATTGAGAGCATCAAAAACAACTAGGAGTTGAATTCCTTGTAGCCTATGTGTACACAGTTACTTTAAAGCTGATTCTGATGTGACAACGGTGAGTTTTACTTTATTGCATAGCAATGAAAAAAAAGGGAAAATAATATTTAATGTGGTTGTGGAATATTTCAGTGAAGGTTTTTTTTTTATGTCTCAAAACATTACTACAAAAAGTGTAAATGACAATAGTATTACAATATTTACAGTTATCAAATATGTACACTGTAAATGCACAATGTATTATTGTATTATGATAATTAAAATAAGTACCCAAGTCCTTAACTCAAGTAAAAGTAGCAATACTGCATTTAAGTACTTATTATGTAGAATGGCTCAGAGTGTTATTATATATAGACTATTATAACTAATTCATAAGCATGTAAGCAGCATTATAATGTGGCAGCTGATTAAGATGAGCACATTTTTACTACTTTATACATCAGATAGCCTACTTAATCTACAACATATACATATTTTATACTTAAGTATAATACTTGATTAAATATACCATTGATGATAATACATCCATACGTGAAACTATGTACGTAAAGGGTATATAACTGGTGTCGGTGTCCTAATTGCAAGTTTGTCAAGACTTTTATTTTGAATATTTTCACCGGAAGTCTTTTCTTTCCCCAAAGCAAATACTCGATGGGCCACACGCATGCGCACTCTCATACTCTACATTAAACAATCCTAGGTGGGCATTTTGCGCTGATCTTGAAAATATCATCGACTGATTCGCGGTAGGAGAACATGCAGTTTGTTAAATAAACAGTAATTCTTCTCTGTAGATTGTTTGTTTTAAATACATACACATATTTACCGATGAAAACGGGACTATTTTCTAAACAAAGCCTATCAGATTCTTTTATTTCATTGACTGACGGCCGTGTGGGACATTTTTTTTTTTCTTCTTTTTTTTTTTTTTAACCACACACCTGAACATTGTATTTCTAACTCCAAAAGGTAATTGATCACATCATCACCATGGCGTCCAGTGGATATCTGCAGGCTGCGGTGCTCCTTCTGGCGGTCCAGCTCATCTGTCTCGGTGCAGCTGATGCGGATCAGGAGACTGGGACTGTCATCCCTGCTGAAAGTAGGTGGATATAATTATGAATATGGATCTTTCTGTCTGTTCAGCGCAGGTTTTTAAATGTTTGTTTGGTGTATATTTGTCTGCCACAGTGATGTTTTCATAGGTCCCCACAGAGGTGTCTTAGTGGGAATTGTAGGTCATCCTACTTGGTGTGTATATCACAACATAAAAATGGGCCCGCACTGCTACTTTAAGACCCATTTTAGCATTGCTACAAGGTTCAACAAATGTAGAAATTTAAAGGCAAATCGTTTTGATGTAGTTCTGCAGCCATCATTTTTGATAACTGAAAATGCGACCCCTTTTGTCATGAAAAAAACCCAACAATATTTACTATTTCAAAGATGGTAATCTTAAAAAAAAAAAAAAAAAACATTACACAAGATGTAAAAGTAGACCTCCCCAGTAAAAGCCAGATGAATAAAATCAACATAAATAGCTC
The DNA here is from genome assembly GCA_943593645.1 of Bovichtus variegatus. Lineage (NCBI taxonomy): Eukaryota > Metazoa > Chordata > Actinopteri > Perciformes > Bovichtidae > Bovichtus > Bovichtus variegatus. Next base: position 2,656,237 of record CALSCE010010690.1, on the reverse strand, counting down.
CTTAAAGCACAACTATGCACATTTTAAAATAATAGAAAAACTAAATCTTTCCAAAGTTTAATATAAAAGCAATACAACACAATCTTCAATACTATCAGAGGTTTTGCTACAATTTTACTTGGTCTGGTGTGACGACTACCTTTTGGTAGGGCTGCGATTTTCGATTATTTTCACGATTAATAAATGATCAAAAATAGTTGGCGTCCAATAGCTCTTTATGTTACCAAACCTTAGGTAAATATTGCTGTGTAGCTGATTCATTTCTGATTATCTTTCCTCTTACTTTCAGGTCGTCCATGTGTGGACTGTCATGCATTTGAGTTTATGCAGCGAGCACTGCAAGATCTAAAGAAGACCGCGTTCAACCTTGATGCCCGGGTAGGTGAAGGTTTCTTGCCAGATCAGAGGGCCTGTATTATTCCCCTTTTTCTCACTTTGTTTGAAAAACATAATTTTCATTGAAAAGCTCATGATTCGCCCGCTTCCATATGTCAATTGGTGCATGATAATGGTGACTTTGTCTTTTACCCACTGATTATGAGGTTGGATATTGGAGGTTTTATGATATTTTTTTATGATATGCTATCATTTTACTTACATTGTATTTAATATGATCTTATGTGTTAGGTTTCACAATGACGTCAAGTTCTTCAAAAAAAAGTATATACAAGTAATAGAAATGTAATTGTCTTTATTTATATACATTTATATGAGCTACATTTCTGCGTTATAATGCACTAACCAAATAATCTTAATAATAATTGAATAAAAGACCTGATACCTTGTTTTGATTAATATTTAAGTTATATAAAAAATGTTTGACAAAAAACAAAAAAAAAAAAAATGTAAAATACAATTTTCCATTTCAACAAGGCATCTTTGAAGCCCATAAATAATAACTGTAAAAGTGAGGGGGACAAAAATAGGATTTTGAAAAGTAGAAATTCCGCCCTGGAGTTCAGCTGTTCTCATGCGCTGATGTTGTTCTTGTCCTTTGCAGACAGAGACGCTGGTGCTGAGGGCAGAGAGGAGGGCTCTGTGCGACTGTATGCCCACCAGCTCACTGCGCTGAGTTCACCTGAGGAGCCCCCCCCCCTGTCATCACACTGACAACAACCCTGTTCTAAACCTCGACTCATGTACAGCGATTTTCATCTTAACTTATTCACGCAATAGGCACTTTATTTTACTTTCTCTCATATCACTGTTGAGTGAAGCTTTGATTTGAAGGCATGTTGTTGTTTTTGCCTTATTGGGGACGACTTTTATATCACTGATGTTTTACATTGTGAAACACATGCCTGTTAAATTAGTTTGTTTTCATCGTCATAGGATTTGGGTCAGTTCTCATCCGTCTCCGATGAAACATAAACTATCTTTTGTACTTTTTAGTATTTGACTGTATACTGTAGATACAGTAGAATGCGTTGATAAACTTACTCGTTGAATGTGTTGTATGAGATTAATGTTTACGCCGATTATACACTTCAAACTGTAGCATCACGTGGAATTTATTTAACGGCTCAAAATACTTCAATAACAGTTTAAAATTTTGAAATCACCTTTTAGGAATCATGCAAAGTTCAAAGATTCTAATTAATCTATTTTCAGCCTCTCGCTTCTTTTGCAAAAAAAAAAAAAAAAAAAGGTTGGGTAACTCATTAAAGAAAGTTATATTTCTTTGTAATGACCATGAAGATTTATTTGTAAAGACATCAGCAGAAAGACATTTTTACCAGAAGTTAAAACAATATTTTGAGACTTTTTTTAGGCAGAAAAAAAAGCATATTTGTAGGTCTTGATTTAGCACAGCACTGTAGCATGACTTTACAGCACTTTTTGTTAACCTGCTGTTAATGTAGATTGTATGTATAGATTCTGTATATGTACACGGGTCTTCTCCGCCTGACAAAGGTGTATGCAAGAATAGTGACGAACGATATAGTATCATGAACTGCAATATCGACGGGGGAAGGGAGGACAGATAGAGGAATGCTGGCTGCAGCAGGGGACATAGAGATAGAAATAATAGTCTTATTGTTGCTTGTTCATGAACAGTGTACTTTGTTAACTTTATGTCACAAGACACCCCATTTATTGTCTTAATGTTGTACCTATCAATAAAAACAATGAATGATCTTTTATGTGCTTTTATCGTTTTCTTTGGCGGGAATATTTGATCCCAGATCTCACTGATGATTTGGATGAAAGTCGCACAGTATGGGTGTGACCAGGCATTAATATAGACACAACTTCATTCATTAATTGAATCTGCTGGGTCTCACAGCTCAGCTGTAGGTGTAGCACTGCGGTGACGATGTGTAACAAATGTGTAAAAAGTATTTCCACTTCTTCATTTGATTATCAAAATAGTTTTCTGTTTATTGACTAATGAAACAATAGCTACAGCTCTACTTCTTCTTACTTTCTCAATTGTTTTCAATGCGTCCATACATGTGCTAAAGGTCCCGTTCGTATTTTTTTTTTAAACCATATACGTTATATGCATGTTGTAGTTGTAAATAAAAAACTAAGCATTTTTCAGTTTGCAACCAATTTTGATAACCAATTAAGCATTGATGTCATTTAAAGCAATAAATGCAAAATATTCTTCAGTTCCAGCTTGAAGAATGTGAGGATTTAGTGGTTATGTTAGCATTTCTATCACAGATTATGCTTTTACAATTCAGAGCAACACCTTGAATCATAGCAGCACTTCCCCCGTTCATTTCTCCAAAGAGCTGCAGAGCCTTAAACCCTCCAGAGCACAGTCACAGAAGTGATGTCTAAGGTCTTGCTGTCTTCGCTGACCTCATCTCCTCCCACACGCACACCTCTTTATTTATTTACAAGAGGGATTACAGCATGGTAAAATAATCCTGCAATGCCCCCATCTACACCAGCAGGAGGAGCCCTACGTAAAGTAAAGCTGCCAGCTGTGTCGCAGCAATGCAGCTTCTTCCCCCATGGAGGTAAATGCAGATGGGATAAAATACTGTAAATAGACACAAAAATAGAAAAACTGAGGCACTACATTGGCCACTGAAGCGCCTGTAGTGACCTGCCAGGAATCTCAGCCCAGAGGCACCACCACGCACTGCCAGCACTATTGAGGCAAAGCCCCCTTTTACTGCAGCACAGCACACAAGCAACCTTATTACACAGGATACTCCAGTTCTGTTGCTTCAGCAGCTCTAACCTACCACACTTTGTGTTGTAAGGTGTGACTGAGAGGGTAGTGTGGGACATCGAGTATATGCTGAATCACTCTGAAAAAGCCTTGTCGTCAAGCAGCCTCCACTTTCTTCCTCACTCTCCTCTCAGGCTCCTTCTCTCGATAGATGCCTTTCAACTTTTTCTTTCATCCGCTCCAAAGCTGACTGAATCGTTCCAGCTGTTTGAAATTCTCCGGCGGGGGCAAGCAAGCAAAACCCTCGATATTTTTCTTCCCCTTTTATCTTGCTTTGGCATTGCTTCGACCTTGCCACAAGAGTTTTGCTCGGCTCACACAACTGTGGGTCTTACTTAGCATACCAGAGAGCAAACCCAGCCAGGCTGAATCTGAAGCATGTACATGTATAATTAAGCTTTGTGCTGTGCTTTATGTGGCAAGACTGAGAGATCAGTTATAGCACAAGACTGCACATTGACATTCTAGTTACAATACAACTGGAGCTGTGGATCCCCCCACAGCCCAGTCAGAGGCTCACGCACCCCTTTATTGACACCACGCGTCTCACATTTGAATTGATTTTAAGCTGGATGTTATGTAAACGCATTGATATAAGATTATTGTTACAATAACTTTTACATACAATTGAATTGTGAGTGTTACTTTTAGGTAACTATTTAAATATCTAAAGCTAGCTAAATATTTGAACTGCTTATGTATGACTTTTAGCTAACTAATTGAACTGTTTATTGATTTCTTCTACCTTCACCTTCAAATAGCCATTACTTTTATCTTACAGTTTGTACTTCCTCGCTGGCTTGTTTCTGACCTCAAAGTGAAGAGCACATTGACATTTCACTGTATCTAATCATGAGAACAGATGTAGTAGATGGATACGGCTATGCCTAATACAAAATGTCACGCTCAGGGTGACCATCCGCCATGGGAAGTGATGGCTCAAGTAACATCCATTTTCTCACCTTCATTTTGTCTGATGCAAAAGCATTTGTTTCATTTGCTGTGAGTATGAGAAGGAGTAGTTACCTCGGATACTGACTTCTGGTAGATTCTCTCAGTCAAGAGAGCTAGATTTTCGCTGCAAGCAGAATATGTTCTTTTGTAGCTGCTGATTCACTGACAGTGGAGGTCTGTGAAGGAAAAACAAACAAACAAACAGTACGAGCAAATAATGCAAATTTGTAACAGCCGTAGTACATCGCCATTCGGAGACAATATTGGATTGATGACAAAAAATAAACGTGACATCTTCTCATCCTACAAACACTCTTTAATTATGTTAATTCGCACACCATGTCAATTATATAAGTGTCAGAGTGTGAGGCCGTCTGTGAAGATTCTCAGTCATCATATATTTATTGACAAAGCATTTCTAGATGCTCTTACAGCTTCACATGGATGACACATCTGGAGTCACAATGAATATTCTGGTATTTTGCCTTCTTTTAAAAATGTCCAGATACTCCTGGTGATATGGGAGATGAAGCTTGTTATGCATTTGAAGGCAAAGTAGCGTGAACTCTTTTATTCCGTGCATCTTGGCGTCTATACCCTGGTGCTCTGTTTAGTAGGAGGCCACAGCAGCAAGAGTACGCTGGAGAATTGGCCAATGTTAGCAGGTTACCATAAATAAGTGATATGCATGATAATGCATCAATTATACATATGTATATCTTTGCTGGTCTGACCATATAAATTACTCATTATATGACTATCTTAGAAAACGCATGACCCGTGCTACTGAAAAATGTACCCAAGAGACAGTTGCAAAGTGACAGAGGAAGAGTCCTTTTAAAGGAAAATACGTCATGGTGCTTGAAAAGATGAAGTAAGCATAGAGCTTTTTTCTTTTTTAAATTATAAATGTTTCAACTTCCACCATACAGTATTGGTATGCACCAATATACTATAGGCTTCAGTATATTCAGTTCATGATAATAATAACACCAGTATTCATCACATGTAAGGCATGATAATTAATTAAATGTAATAATTGCATTAAGTTACTTTATTTTTGCTCATCCTACAGTAAGTGGTGCAAAGAAGTGTGTGACAGGACTTTTTCCCCCACTTCAAAGCAGCGAGAAGAACAGAAATCTCTCATGTGAAACAACCTAGTGTTCTAACTTTGGCTCTAAATAGTGTCTCCATATTGGATCCCATCGCTCGCAGTAAGAAGCTCACGGAGAAAATGTTTTAAGGGCCTTAAGCAAATGAAATATCACATTTTAATCGTTATTTTCAATTTCATTCATTTTAAGCTTATTCTAACAGTTGGCATTTCAGGAAGAAAGCAATTTCATCTTTTGGTATAAATAACAGTCTGCCAAACCACGGCACTGCCAAGGCCTCCCAGTGGAGGTTCTGTTCTGTGTCATCTTGCAATGTTGCTGAGTGTTTCGTGGCAGGCTGGGGCAAAACATATCTTTAAAATATTTGTTAATGGAAAAATGTCTTTCCTTCTAAAAAAAGACTCTGGAGAGAGGTTGACTCAGTGTCTTTGCTCACTGTGTGGCTCAGGAGACATTCATTTAAATGTCTTGACCAAGGACTGAAGAAGAGTTCGATATTTAAACATAGGTACAAAACCGGAATAGCATCACTTGTAGCCCTTAAAAAAGCAGGTATGTACAGATTTAAGAAAGAAGTCTAACATGACCGTCTTCATAGGAATGAAAAACGGATTTTTGTATTTTAAGTATATAACTTGGATTTTACAATACACTTTGTATTCATTTCAGCAATTTGGGACTCAAAATACAGTAAGATACAGAAAATGCTACTTATTTAGGGTTTTGAAATGTATTCTATCGTTGGGATACACACCCAAAGAGATAAAAGATTAGGCATGTTCCTCACTCAATGATCCGTCTATTTGTTCCCCGAAATGTTGACTTACATTATGATATATTATTAGTGACTTTGGCTACTAATTCTGTCTTCATAAACACCGGAGCAGAAAAACATTTTTTTAAAAAATGTTTACAGAATATTTAATAAATATGTCACAGATGGTCCTGTGATGCTAGATGTTGTAGAGTCATATTTTATATACCTAAATAATATTTAGAGGACAAGATATTGTGACATTTAGTGAGCTTGTACTGGCATTATTTCTTATTTGCCTTGTCATCTCTGTTTGCTCCTGAAGGGGTGTAACACACATCACGTATAGAAGTGTTGCTATTTAAAAAACAGCAAAAATGAAAGAAGTCACAGTCATGGTTGGAAACGCTGGTTTGCATAAAGTATTTCTTCTTCTCAAAGATCTTTACAGATGTTTGCATCTGTTGCTCCACTTTGGCTGATCTCTTTTTGGCTCAGTCATTCAAAAATCACTTGCTTTAATATCATATTAACAAACGAAGTTCATGCCAGATTGTCACTGAAATGGTGCCGAAAAGAGATATGATGAAAAAACGATTCCTCGTGTGGTTGTTCGTGTTTCCTGTATTTAAACTCTGTGTTAAAGCTCTCTTCTCACCCCAAGGTCGAGAAACTCCACATCCCTCAACAACCGTATTCATGAAACGTCTCAAGGCCGACATCATCCACAGCAGCAAGGTCAAAGGGAGCTCTTCCCATTAGTCAGGGTAAGTCCCCGCTGCTTCCCCGAGTGGGTCTTTGAAAACAAAATTATTGAAGAAGAACTATGCCTATTGGGGTAATAACTGGTGGAAAGATAAAACACTTCATGAATATGGCCACAGATCTAACACCTCATTTCCATGCATCAGAAACCTCTTGTGATTCCAGTATGGCTTTGTGCCTCTGACCTGTGACCACTAGAGGGAGCCTCTGGTAGTCGCACCTCACTCACAAACACAGGCACACACACACCGACCATCCCAAAACTGTGCCTAAATTTAACAAACTGCTTTGTCTTGCATTTACTCACATATGGCAGAAGAGAAATAGCAGTACACAAATACTTAATAGCTTATTGCTTTACTTTTTGGTCTTAATTTAATTAAAGAGACTTTTTCTTTTATCCACACTCAGTGCCAGTCAGTGGCAGTTTCTGTACGTTGCTGCCTTTCCCCCTGGATTCCTTTCACACTCCTCAACCAAGGCACCTGCCAGCCTCCACCTCATCTTTCCCCTCTTAATTAAATACTTGTTTTGCATCCACCTGCCTGTCCTGCGTCTGCATATGGGTTCTGTTGAATTCTGTCGAATGCAGCACTGAGATCCAGTAATACGAAGACTGAAACTGCCACTGACTGTGTTTAAGTGGATGTCATTGTCGAAAACCTGCCTGGAAGAAATCAGAACAGCTTGTTTTGAGCTAAGTTGTTCAGCTGCTGAAAAAGAAAAAAGCATTTACAATGATTTTCCTTAAAAACGAGAGGTTTAATATGGGCCTATAATTGTTAATTGATAATAAAATCATTGATTTGCCAAAGACCTGACGTTTAATAAAGCTAGTTTTACTGTATTAAAATAATTATCTGCCCAATTCTTTGGAAAAGGCTGTGGCAGACGAGGAACGAATGCTCAATTTGATACATTTGCAGAATCGGTTTCTTAGCAGATTCAACAGAAATTGAGGAGGTTATGATGAGTGCCATTACCCTTGCAGTCTGGACCCTGCAGATATCAATTAGAGCTTGCAGCATTTTGTACACAAACAACCTTATCAGGCTGAGGAGACAGAGGAGGAGGGGAGGGGGGGGGCTGAATCTGTGATGATCGTTTCGAAACTGGTGGAGATGGACGCCGAGAGGCATTTAGGGGAGATAGATAAAAGAAATAACTAATTTAAATAATCCCAAATTCTCATTGAAATTCAGAAATCAGAACTTTTAATGCTTGCTATTTGTAAATTTGACAAGTCAGATCGTGTATTTTCCTTTATTATATCGTTAATATTATTTTTTCCCCAACACAGTAGCTCGCTGCTACAGTAAAATTACAAATCTAAATATATTTGAGTGCAGAATAACTCCGCTATAGTATTTTTTTGTCATATCTGTTGAGAGGAATCTGTGTGGATGGATCTGCTGAAGCAGGTAGCTTTGGGAAACATTTATCCTCTTTTCATCTCCAGCAAGAGAAAATATGAACATTTATGTTCTGCTTTCCAGCAACAGCAGAAATTCTGGGGTCAAGTTGACCTTCAGAAAACAGAAAAAGATGCAACATGACCGTGAGCAACGTGTTGATGGGGTGGGGGTGGGGAACATAGGGTAGCTAGAAAGGGGGGTCGTTTACATGTCTGTGCCCAGGGGCCCAGTGTTTCATAGCACTTCTTCGCAACACTTCATGTGTCTTGTTCCGTTTTATTTGAATTATTTGAGCTGTCCTTGTTATTGAAAAGTGCTATACAAAAAAAACGTGTCTTATCTTAGATAGCCGGTAAAACAGAGAAGAGGAGACAAACTAACCTGCTTTACCCTGAACACTGTGGGAAACACGTTGGAGCCGTAAACTTCAGAGGAGCTATCTGTCCTGTCTGGCCGCCCAGTCGCTAAGAAAGGTCAAGAGGTCACGGCGGGAGCAGAAGCAGGAGAGGCAGGAGAGTCAGCACTGGGATGGTGTGACCTTTTAGAGGGAGGGGGGTTTCCTCAGCTGCAGGAAAACACAACGTGTCAGAGGTCACATTCAAGATTAGAACAATATGTGGGGCTCTGAGAAGCACGTTCAGTGTTCCTGGACATATTAGTTTGTAGTTTATTCATGTGTGTCTCTCAGAGGGCAATGTCACTTAGTTGGTCTGTAAAGTCCAACGCTTTGATCCAGAGTGAAACATCTCGACAGGTTATTGGATGGATTGCCATGAAATTTGGTCCAGGCATTTAATTATTAAAAGAAATGCTAACAAAGAATGCTAATTATGCAGATTAGTAAAATGTATAGTGCGAGTATATAGCGTGGGATTTGACACAGCTTTATTTGTGAACGAATATTGAGCCAATTTGTACCATACATAACACTTCCTGCTCCACCAACTGTAAGGGATGAATAGCAGAGTTGTCCATCCAACAATCCTGTTTTCTGCTGTGCACTGAGCACCTACATTATAGAAATGAGTATTATAGTTACTCACAGAGCTGCTAGTGTGGCAAGTAAGCAAGGCTTCTAGATTTATTTACGCATGATTGTTGTGTAATAGTTTTCTTCAGGAGGGAAAGAACATAACCGTGAATTCTGGATATGGTATGGTGGTGGTTTTCACTTCTAATTTACAGCACATACTGGGAATTAACCACTCTATTAAATCCATCCCCACTCGCTTCTGACTCGCTTCACACTAACAGCCTGATTGATTATTATTAGATGTTAAGGAGACATGTGACAAGCATTCAGCTTTCAGAGATATGGGTTGTGTTCGGAATCACATACTAACATACTGCTTCCTACATACTCAATCAGTATGTACTGCATACTGCCAAGTAAATGAGTGATTAAGAATATTACCAACAGGCTGAAGTATGCTCAAGCAAGACAGTCACGTGACTGACGGCAGGTCTGTCCTTCAAATCTCCAAAAAACAGGCCTTATTTGGATAAACTGATCACATGTAGTGAATCTAAAGGTTTCCTTTTACGCCTGAAAACGTTTGACAACTTAAAAAAGTGACATATTAACATGTTCAAGCCTGGTTCAAAATCTCAATCTCAGACTCAGACTCCGTTGCGGAGTCTGAATAGAAGCAATGCATTTCAGGGCGTATGTCCAGTAAACTCACGGCGCATAGTCAGATATTCTTGCTAATGTAGTATGCATCCAGGCATTTCTCACGTACACTAAATCCACATACTATGCCGTTGAAATGCACTACATACTCAATTTGATCTCATACTTCGTGTGAATAGTATGTAAGTACGTGATTGCGAACACAGCCTTAGTGATGAATGTGCTGCTGAAAGACTAAACGAGGCTCTTTCATATAATAAGGTAAATGTGTTGACCAACTTAAACAATATGTATTCTTTTTAATGAAATTACGTGAATTTCTCATCTGTATTCACAGCATATTTGACTTTGTATTTATGTTCTCAAAATCCAGAACAACATAAAGATTAGTGGATTCAAACTATTACAGAGAACGAGCATTTTCTGTGTCTTGTGTTGGGATGTTTCCGTACCATTGCTCTTCACATTTTCTGACCATTTATGACTAAAGGTTGATGGCCGCTATGGCTCTTATGGAAGTCGATCACTACC
>CALSCE010010690.1:2586747-2620877 GCA_943593645.1 Bovichtus variegatus | reverse complement strand
TATATATATATATATACATATATATATATATATATACATATACATATATATATATATATATGTAATTATGCTTGATTTAATTATGAATGATTAATTCATTTAGGGGTGTTGTCATGAATTTGAATTGTTTTCAATCATTTTCCTTTTCATCCTCGAACATTAGATGTTGTTTTTACAACTTTGTGGTCGCTAATATCATGGTTGCGACTTTACCAACAGCACTTGAAGGCGGCACTTCAAGGAGTAAAACGAAAAGGAACACTGCGCATGCTCAGTGCATCTTCCAACCGGTCGGCATGGTGAGATCCGCTGCAGAGCAGGTGCTGATGCGTAGAAAATCATCTTTCGACGCATTTTGTAGAGCAAATGTCCGGGCTGAGCAGAGTATGAGAGGACTTTTTTTTTTTTAATAAACTCTGCAGGTTATGAGTCCTCCTCCTCCCCCGGCGGCTCTATGGTGGGAGGAGGAGGAGAGAGTGGGGGTGGATGCAGCCTTATCAATAGCAGGTTGCCTCTGATGATCCGGTTCAAACTAGTTCTGCTTTACATATGCGACTGTGCGAGGCTCTACACTTCCACAAAGCAAAATATTGACTTCAGTTTTCTTAATTAAGGTGCCAAGAAAACCTTTATTGCATAATAATCATTTGGGAATGTTACCATATTGCAGTGACGCGCATAAACGGTCCTGCAGACTTCATTGGAATATTTGTTTCTTTACACATATGGACATGTAGCCTATTGGTTTCCAACTGTAAAGCATCCTTATATGTATTACCATCTTTTCTCATCTTTGACGGTTGGGGAAACTGTGAAAATCAACAAAACCCTCATCATTATATTGGAGCTGTCAAAATAAAAGCACACGCAAGTCATGGCAGGACTTTTGTTCATGAAAGCCTGAGTGTATAATAACAGTCACGGTTAATTACAGGGAGTGTCAGGGGGACAACAAAGGGGCCAGATCGAGCATCCTCACCATCACCACCACAGCCGTGCGTAAAAGCCGGTACTGTCGTCGCTGCTGGTGCTTAATGTACGCTGCAAGTCGCCGACAGATGGGCTAATGGGAGGTTTCAGATGCGCAGTAAGGCGAGATATAATCTCCATGTTAAGACTGTTGCATGGCAGGAGCAGGAGCAGGATGACAAAGCGGAGGGAAGCCGTGGAGGAATCACTGCAGTGCAGCAGAGCTGTCAGTCAACAGGCAGAGGAGGCTGCACTCAGACATTAGAGCGACTGCCAGCTGAATGTAAGCCTATAGAGTGTCATTTTAATGCCGATTCATATCAGGATATAAATCTCGATGTCTTACATAAAGTTTTTGTTCAACCACCTCATTGTCATAGTAGCATATTTATCTGCGCAACAACGGAATGTCTAGCGCTATAATGCATCTAGTAGCTCAGACAGAGTCCAAGGCAAACATTGAAATATTTTCACCTCAAATTGAATTATAAACCTCCATTATAAATGATTCCAATTCCAATTTTAATCATCCCTAAGCTGCAGTCGCCCTGTTATAGGATTTCCTCCTGTTTGACGCATCGCCCCCGCTTTACCTTGCGCCTTTGTGCTGCGTATCGCATCCTTTATAGCCATCTCAAAAAAAATAGAATAACGGGGATCCTCCTCACTGAAAGACATTGTGAAGACAAACCTGTTCAGAAACAACATCTCTACGCAACCTCACCATCCCACCCCCTTCTCATGGGCTCACATCTTTAAAGCACACACTTCACCGGCACACACAAGCCCGTTCAGATGCAGAGAGAGCGACTGTGTCTGCCTCTCCCTCCTCCCTCTGCATTTAACGGCGCACCGCTCCCACCAATCTGTGCGGCGAGAGGATCACCCCAACCCCTGAACCTGAATCTACCCGCCCTGCCTGCTTATAAATACTGCTTGAATCATACCGGCAAGTCTTGGTCGTCAGAAAGGCTCAGGGTTGCAGCAGAACACCCCCCTTCGTCTTATCCCCTTCATCGTTTCTCTGTTTTTTAAGAAAATCTCACGCATCATCCATTTTCACTCTCATTCTTCCCCCTTTTTTCCGAACTGTAGTTTGTTTTTGCGGCCAGTTGCATGCATTTTTCGTCTCCCAAAATGGTTTGCGAGACTAAAATTGTTGCGGACGAACACGATGCTATACCTGGGACCAAAAAAGAGTCGATCATGTGGAGCTCTCCACCGTCCAGCGCGGCTCTGAACCCCGCCGAGGCAAAGGATGTGAGGAAAGATGCGGTTTTTATCCGCGAGTTCGAGTGCGGGGATCAGGAGGAGGTGCGGCGCATCTTTTACGAGGGTATTATGGAGAGGATACCCAATACGGCGTTTAGGGGGCTCAGGCAGCAGCCCAAGACCCAGTTTTTATATGCTCTTCTGACAGGTAAGTACCTCCATTGCCTTGCATCGTGCATCCTACACCGGCTTAGCTTTCAGATCCACTTTTCTAACGCTATAGGAAACTTAACCTTAACATTAATTAGCTATATATATATATATATATATATATATATATAGCTTACATCACACTGTTGGATAATATCTCTGTTGCGCTTTCTTCTGATGTTTGCATACTAATGTTATTAATATGAGGAACTTGTCTTAAATCTATTGTTTCTCTGCACTATGTACGATGTACAGTTGAAATCTGTTGCAGCATCACAGTGTGCCAACGCGGCTCTTTCCGCCGGCACTCACCGGCATGTTGCTCATCATGCAACAAAAGGCATGGCCAGGCGCATGGTGCACGTGTATTACCGGCGGCCCCGCTGATTATGTGTGATGACATGCCGGTGCCGTGAATGAATGAGTGAATGAATTTGAGGATTGGCCCACGGGGTGCGCGCACGTACCCAAAAAGCACTTCCCCCGCGCACCCCAACACACTCATTAAAATCCCCCGCGGCGCGCACACGCCTCCCCGCCTCTGCGCCAGTCATGCACTGATCACGTTTGGCTTTTGTTGATGTTGCCGGCGCAGATTAAAGCCTCATGTATCGTGACCGGTGCCGTTACGCACGTCACAATCAAACAAGCTGTACAAACTGTCAAAGTACTGTGTTGATTTGGCGTTAATTAGACTGCAGGGCACGACACATGATAGTCCTGCCTGAGAAATCTTCCAAACAAATTCTATTTCAGTGCGGTCTCAATGAGTCTTAGTGATATTGATAGGTAAAATATTCCATTGCACTTCCCTCTACATGTTTGACACCACGCTGGAGTAAAATAACTACTAGTTATTGCATGCCTCGCAACATGCTATGCAGCATCCAGCCTGCTTGTTTGTGTTTCACTGTGCGCCCCCTAGCGTTACATCCGACTAATTACTCCTGTATGGACTGAACTGCTCTGATGAATTCAATACTAACATGCACTGAAGGTTTTACCCTGTCACATTTTGTGCTTCTGCTGCTATACTAATGTGCCTTACTTCACAGTTTGATGAAAGTTACTTTGCCGCCTTGTGTCAAACTAATCCCAATCTCTCTTTATGAAAATGTTCATATAGAATTTGATATTTCACTTTATTGATGATTACCAATGTCATATTGCCTCTGCTCTTTTACTTCTTGTGTCTGTGTGGGGTCAAATTCTGCCAAAATCAAACATGTGATTCTCTTTTCTGACAGGTTTCGTTTATTTTTCTTCCATTTCTCCATAGTAATGTGCTTTTTCGTGACCAAATCCGTCACGCTGACCTGCTGTGCGCCCCTCATTCTCATGGGTGCGCGCTACTTCTACAGCAGGAAAGTTATCCACAGTTATCTGGACTGTGCTCTGCACACGGACATGGCTGACATAGAGGCTTATTACATGACACCCACAGGTAAGACGAGGGAGAAACGTCACCGTCCTCACTGTAGTGTGACTAATAATGAGATAAATACACATTGCCTGGTTTGTCAGTCGGCAATGCTCCACCACCAGTGTTGATTTTAAAGAGGAATTATGATAAAGATAAGGTATAAAAACACTACTTAAAAAAGTTAGGGCCTGTAATTTTGCTGCAGCTGGAAGGATAAAAGAGAAAAAAACCCTGAATAACTACATGTAAGGCGGTGTGACTTACACAAATTGAAACTGTAAAACTAGCTGAGAGTCTTCAGGCAAGCCAGAGGGAACTCATCAAATATGCAGCTCCTCTCTCTGCCTTCCTTCTCCTCCACCCGTCTTTCCCACCCCTCCTCCCTGTCTCTTTCTCCACTCCTTCCCCCACTTGCTTCCTCTCTGAGTTCCACTTGGTCACGGGCTGGGAGGGCAAGGGGGGGGGGGGGGGGAGGGGGGGGGGGGGGGGGGGGGTGGTACGCTATTGATCGCATGGAGGAAACTGCTGATACACTTTCTGCAGTACGCTCGGTGTCGGCAAGCCTCATTTCCTCTACTAAAGCTCCTAATTGGAAAAATCAATCCACCTCTAGTGTCATCTCCAACTATTCATTCTCTGCAGGAGTCAAGTTTTGGGTGTGAGCGATGGCCAACCACAAGCACGTGACACACTGCGCTGTTACTTCTTGGACACGTTTATGCCCTGTTAACCCAAACCACGTGGCCAATATAAAAAGCAGGTGTTAGTTAAGCCAGTCAATTGCCCCCCATTGTCTCTTTCTCTCCGACATTGTGCCCTCTGGCCTGGTAATCCACTGCATACACAATTGCAATTTAGCATTCCCATTATTGCCGCAGGGCCGAGATGGTTTAGAGGGGGTCAGGCACCACTGCTCTTGGACAATGCTAATGATTATATCCATGCAAAATAAAAGGGCCCAGAGGGACGAACACCTGGGCACCGACACGCAGTCCTGATGGAGAGGCACCTCTCACGTCACTGTCATTTGTTGTCGTGTGTGTACAGGATGGCACGTAACACGTAGGAGTGTGTGATTATGTACGGAGTGCAACACTTAAAAAGGACCTTAAAACGAACGTCCCCCATCTGCTTCCTTTTGTGAGCAATGGGATCGCACATGAACAAACTATTTCCCACCAAAGTTAGAGCAGTTTTGGTTATTTTACTTCTATTTTGTTTTCTTTCTCTCTGCTCTTCTCACTGGATCAAAGTGGGCGGGGCTCAGTTGGAGAAAGGTGATGTCACTACGCACAAATCAGAATTGAGCAACATCTGATCGCAGTTGTTTACTCATGTTGATAACTAAATCAACATTAAGTTTTTGAATTTTCACTTCAGTTCTTTTTTTTTTTAAACTAAAACATTAACTTTGTTTTGCTTATTTATCATGAATAGTTAATGAAGAGAGAAAAATGCACTTCAAACCAATCTTCCATGCCAGTTAAGATTGTAATTTGTCAGTAGGAGAACCAAGGGGTCTCCAAAATCAACCAGGAAATCCTGTCATCTGTAGGCATAGAAAAAGAAAAAGACTGATTCAAAGGAACCGTCTAACAGCTGAGCGGAGGGATGAGAATCAGTCTCATATTGTCCTTGATAGGATCAGACATTAAGGGATACTCGTACTCGGCATCCAAAGAACAGTGACTCTGCAGTGATTTGGCTCCGCAAACTAGCTTCCATTACACCAAGTAGTGAACTTAGCTATCCAGCAGAGCGAGTACGGACTGAATCTTCTAAACTGCACTGACACAGTATATGTTAGATTGTGTTCGCTCATCACAGCGTCCGCAACGAACACATGTAACAACACCGGCGTACTGACGGAAAGAGTCAAATAAGTTGGAAACTGACTTGAAATTGAAAGGGATTATCTCTGCAATACCAGACAAAAAGCATAACAGCCACAACAATGACCCGTAAATGTCTATTCAAGGTGTGTGTGTGTGTGTGTGTGTGAAGTGTGTGTGAGGTTATGAAAGGGAACATCTAAGAGTCTGTGTATGACAAAGTTTTTGGCAACATAAGGACTGTGTGTAAGACGCTTATATGTATGCGTGTGTCTTTGGAGGCATGAAAACGTGCGAGTCCTCATCTTTTCAAGCTCAAAACATAATTTTTAATCAGTGTTTAGGAACTGAGATGTCTTGGTGTGGTGGTTGATACATCAGAGCATCACAGAATATGAATGATGAGAGAGAGATTTAAAGACAGGGAAGAAGGGAGAACATTGGGGGATACTTTTAGCATTCCCTCAGTTACTTTTTTTTGACAATTATGCGAAAATGCAAAATTGAATAAACTCTAATAAGTGGACACTGGCAGACCGACTGAGCTGAGTGGAGCTGCGTATCCCTGTACACATGGAACGATCAATACTCTTATCTCCTCTGTGTGTGTGTGTTGTGATCACTCACTCTGCTGCCACTTAAGGCCAGCTGTCACCTCTTTCATTTGCCACGTAATAAAGTGTGTGTGTGGTTGTGCGCGTGTAGACAGAGAGGCTGTAAAGCAAATTGAAGGAACAATGGCTAGGAGTAAAAAAAAAAAAATGACATAAATGGCTGTAGAAAAAGAAAAAAGATAAACGTTTCCTTACACATACTGAATTTAATTTGTCAATTTTCTATTAATTTCTTAAAGTCCATTATTCACATTCAACAGCTCAAGAAGAGCTTGACAAATTCAAACTGATGCAATTAAAATGCAACTGCCTGGCGCGAACCCCTTTGTACACTCTGACTCCTCTTTCCATCCATCTCTCTCTGTCCATCCTTGGGCGCGATAAACCAATAATGACTCAATCTGGCAGTCAATATGTCCTCCACTGACGTGTTAACAACTACAGTGCATTGGCTCAAAGAAACTGTTAATGAAGATAAAACGCTTCAATCAACGGAAAGTATGTTTCTCACAGAAAAATGTCATTGAACGTATTTATCTCCAAACCTTTATTCCTTATACTACTTTCAGCTAATCTCTTCGTACTTCTGCACACAACAATACACATTAATCCACGTGGTGTGTTATCAGATAAAGAGGTGAATGAATCAGACAAGAAAACGTCATTCATACTGACAAAGTCACACTGAAGCTAGTAACCCCATTTGGAAGAACTACAGACAGACTGTGTTTTATTTGGCAGTGGCTGGTTGTGTAAAAAAATGTAATCTGAAGATTTTGTGTACTCTAATGACCAAACTAGGCCCTGCTGCCCTGCTAGCCTTTTTATGTCTTTGGCTACTCAGCTTTTTTCTAGCCATCCAGAGATTAAGTAAGCATCTGAAATATTTAAGTCTACCTCTGGTACACACACTTCCCTAGCAACAAACATCAGCGCTGTGAATGTGATTGCTTATGGCACCTTTACGGTTGTGTTCATTTGCACCAGCGTTTCTCCGTGTATCACGGGCCCTGTTCATGTCACCGCCTATCTCATCAAATAGTGTTCACGCGGTTGTTCGCTCCTCTCATAGGAAATGCATGTCGGAGTTACAGCTACCATTACTAAGACTCTCCATCACTTAATCCCAGGTTTCCCCTCGTTTCAAGCAGTAGGCAGACAACATACATCCCTCCCTCGCAGTCTTTACTTGCTCAATCACTATAGGTCACTCTGGAGCAGCTTAGTGCCTAAAAAGTAAATGTAATATAATGAGGGCGACACTAGACACTGAGCCAAATCCTCCCTGGCTGGAAGTGATACCCACTCAGTAATACTGGCTGTTTAATGAGGCGTCATGGCTAATGCAGGGTCTCATCAACGCAGGCCACATTATAGAAGCCGCCGGCCAGTCTCATTGTGGCTGTACAGTGTATGTGTGTGTATTCCTCCACTGGTACCTGCTGTGCTTATTTTAGCTCTGAACGACCGACAGGAAGAGAGAGAGGGGGGAGAAAGAGAGAGAGAGAGGAAAAATGTGTGTAGGGAGGGAAAGAGATGAGTGCTAGATAGAAAACGGGGGCATCCGGGGGAGGGGTGTGCTCCTCAACTATATGATGTATTTGGTGTGTGTGCGAGAAAGCGAGATAAATAAACAGTTTGCTGGTTAGCACACAGACAAAGGGGTCTCTGGGGTATATTTCTGACTCCTCAGCACCTCAGATTAATAAGGCATCCTTCTTTCTATCCTTCCCTCCCCATATCCCTGCCTCTTTTTGTGGTTTGAGCCACAGCATTTTCTTTCTCACTCCCACCTGTACCGCTCCTCCTCCTCCTCCTCCTCATCCTCCTCCTCCTCATCCTCTCTATTTCTCATCTACGCTGAAGGTGCAGAGGAGGTGCTGCAGTGGCCAACTGGGTTATCCATCATCTTGGCACAGAGGAAGTGATGTTTCCTCCCAGCCAAGGAAACAGCTTTCAGTCTCTTTCAAAAAATATGTAATATACTATTCGTTCGTTAATTTTTCAGTGGCAGGCAGCGGCCAATTACGTTACGTACGACACTACTCCTTTTTACGCTGTAGGTACAATTACATTCACCCTTACACTCATGTCTGTGCACTACATATGAAGCTACAGCCAGCAGCCGGTTAGTTTAGCTGAGCATAAAGACTGGAATCGGGGGGAAACAGCGAGCCTGCCAGAAAGCAAATAACGGTATTTCCCAAAATGTCAAACCATGACTCCACAACGCGACAATAGATCCAAGCAGAATCAATATTCCCTGATAGTTGATTTACATAATTTGAGATTATCACTACTCCAAAATCTTAATATCCATAAACTTTCCAGCCTGTCACAATGTTAGCCATGTTGTCCCTCACACCACTGACAGTGCTGTTCCCAGCCTGTCCATACTCAGAAACTGGAGAACTCACGAGTCCATTACTTTAGCTGTAAGCTGCAAGTACATGAACACGTGTCTGTCTCGTCGATTCAGCGTTTTGAGGAAGAGGAGCCGATCATTAATAATGCATTGAAGTCTCACTACCCTCTGCCTGAATCTGCTTGAATCAATACCGAACAAAGACACTCATTGCAAAGAGTAGATGACGTGTCAACAGCAGCTTCATTTATCGCAGCATTTTCTCCCTACCTTGAGTCTCTGGTGACCAATAGCAGCGCTTGATCCCGGGCCAACTGCCAATTTTAAAGCCCGTTATCGATATGTGTGCGACTACTTGAGTGCTCCATAGATTCAAAGTGATTTTCCCAGTTTGAGCCCAACCAGCTTGATCTTGATTTAAACAGGAACAGTAGAGGTTTGGATGCAATAGGTTCGAGTCACATTTTGCATGTTGGTGTGAAACTTAGCCTGATGGCCTGAAGGGGGAGAGAAGGCCCTCAGGCTGCAGCAGCAGCAGCAGCAGCAGCAGCAGCAGCCATGTGAACAATGGCATGCACACAGTAAAGTGTAGCGTGTGTGTAAAATGTGGACATGTACCTGCATGCTTGCATACAAACAATATGCGTAGATGCGTTGTTGGGCAGGAAGGCAGTAAAGCCAACAGTAAAGGGCCAGATAATGAGTTCCTGCTAGCTAATGGGTGTGTAGCAGGGAAGGGTGCACGCAGAATGAGTTACGTGTGACAACACAGTTCACTGCATCACTCTTTGACCATGGGATTTAGCCTGAAGGCCAAGTTGTTGGTAAAGACTTATTCTACTGGCTTTAACACACATTAATTATTCATTATCCGTACTCGCACTGTTGTGTGTTTGTGTACACATCTGGAAAGCGTGCTACGCGTTTGACGGTCACCTCCCCTCATTTGTCCGTGAGGGAGTGAGAAACTGCTGACGCGTGGTTTACACAGGACAGGCTAATCCATACTCCCAGCATGCACTATGAGCGGAGGAAGAGGGTGTGTCTGTGTTGTATATGACCAAGGAACACTCTGAAAAAAATCCATCCAACATACGTGTGTCTCTTTAGCGAAGCGAGGCGCAAAAACTGCGGGCAAAATTGATTGGATAGAAAACGGTGCTTTACACGGTCTGATATTGCACCATATGTATACTACGTGGAAATATCAACACTAGCAGCGATGCCTACTCGCCATTTAACGCCTGGCAGGGTCAGATTAATCATGCAGTGATGCAACAGTTTCGAGACACTACTGAAACATAAATCACTGGTGCTTAATGTGTCCTGCAACAATGACACACACGTGCTGCGGAGACGTATAAAACAACACACAAAAACCACTATAAGTTCACTATTTGATTATTAAAACACAAAGCAAACAGACACAAAAACAAAGAGGTTAGAGTCAAGCAACTTATGAGCTTTTGTCAGGGCTTATACCCACAGAGAAGTGAACTAGGGCACAGCGAGGCGTCGTCTAGACTGAGCGCTTATCGAATGAATTATTCCTCTAGGTTTCATGTGAAGGAAAGGGGAATAATCTTGTTAAACACCACAAAAACTATTCCTGCGTGCGCACGATTTCTTTTTCTTTTTTATACAGGGTTCATATCACAACATCAGCCAGTATTTAACACTCCCACACATATGCACGGAGGCATATTAATCCTCTAAAGTAGTTAAAGAAATGAGATTTGTCGCATTAAGAATACAGTGATCATTTTTTTGCCTGTGTGAGAATCGTTACGAATGATTTCCAGAGCTCTTCCTCTCTTTCTAGCCTTCCCTCTTCGCCTTGAATCATTTCATGACTTGAGATCATCTGTATTCTTCAGGTCCCCTCCCCCTATGTAATAATGGTAGATTTTCTGTCCTCCCTCCCCCCGCCGTGTTTGTATGCCCACGCAGCAATAATGGATCCTTTCAGGCTCATCGCTATTACTGTTAACGCAGATGCCTCGCCTCCCTCCTCCTCCTCCTCTGCTCACTCACTCTTTCTTTCAGAGCGGACAATGAATGACTTCTTCTTCTTCATTGTCCCTCTTTCCTTTTCGTTTTCTACCTCCTTTTTCTGTGCGAAAGCTCATTCATATACAACTTTCCAGCTTCAGTTACACACACCCAAACACGGGCGGCACATCGTTTTAACACTATATCAAGCTCTACTCTTCAGCAATGAGCTGCTGTGTTAGAGCAACAAGGGCTTAGTGACTTGCTCGAAAACGCAACAGGAACATGTTTTTCTTTTTTTCTTTCTTATTCATTCCCTCTCTCCAATTAATCTTGTGGCGGCATGAAGAACTAAGCAGCTTCTCCCTCATGACTAGAACAGATGGAGGTAGATAGAATTAGGAAGAAAGGTATAAAAGAGAAAGATTGATCAAAATATACCAACCATACCAACAATTCACAGCACATTTACAACTTCAGTGGGGATGGAGTTTTTGTTTTTTACACTTTTATCTCATTATTCTCTTCAACGTCTAACCACTTCCTTCAACAAGACTCAATAATGTCTCCATCGATTATTTATTCTAATGACAACCTGCCAAACTCCCCTCACACGTACACACAACCTAGGACAGAGGACGCGTCGTGTCAACACCGTCTCCTAAAATTACATTCCCATAAAACAAAACGGCATTCTCAAATACGAGGGAAGTGTATTATCTCCTAGTAAAACAAGGGTTTTGGTTTCAAAAAATTACATTTGTGTCGTAATTTACGTTATGTACGTAAGTTGAGTATGTTGTGTACGTTGCTTACATGTACGTAAGTTAAGTTAACATTGACTTTTCTTTGCAAAGGGGAAATGTACAGCAGTCTCCTGGGTAAAAGTCCCCCATCCATCTACCCAGATCTCCTCCCGACGCGGATTTACGCGGACTTTGATTAGAAATGTCTTTTGTGATACATCAAAAACAAAAGTTATCTGGGAGAAAATACACTTCCCCCTCGATATGTAACTGACAACGCACTTTTCTTGTATGGGAACGTAACGGTTGGCATCATGGGTCCTCTGTCCTATATCGTGTGTGTCATTGTATCTGTTTGTCGTCGGGTGAAATAGGAGATTCGCCAAGTGGTTAGACATCGAAGAGAATATTGAGAAAAAAAGTGCTGGTCATCTAGAGATGATCATCCCACTCTGTCTGTTAGTAGTAGTTGTTAATTAACACTAAACGCATGGCTCTGTATGGAAAGTTATTAGAATTTATCCTGAAAGGACATGACTTTGCATACCAAATTTCATGGCAATGCATACAATAGTTGTTGAGACATTTCGCCTCAGACCACACCTGCTGGTGTCGGCAGTGGAAATGTCAGGGGATCACCAACGTCATTAGGATTCATCCTCTGGGGACCATGAATGCAATCCATCCTATAATTGTTAAGATATTTCGGTCTGGAACAAAGTGGTGGACCGACTGACATCGCCATCCCCAGAGCCACGGCCAAAACCTTTAATTAATCCATTTCATATTCCATAGTATCACACACACACCCACACACAGCTTCACTGAGGCAGTTAGAGTTAAATGTCTTGTCTCTGAAAGAGGCTTTACGGTGGTTGTTGAGGGAAACAGGAGAGGGTCACTCCATCCCTTTCCTCACATTTTCCAAGTCAGTCTGGGGATCCCAAATGGCCACCCAATACATATACAACAGTGCGCCTCAAAGCATCACTCATTGTGGATCAAACCTGAACAAATCTGCAGACTTGACGAGTCTAGAGCATCGTAATCTCATATAAACTGCCTTTTGGAGCAGAATGTTATGCTTCCTCTAACTTTCACTCTCTGCCTTTTGTTCTTTCCATTTCTCTCAGTGTCTGTCTCCATCTTCTTATCTCCAGGAAGTGCAGATCCCAGCAGAAATAATGAGCTCGCTAAATCCATGCAGTTTAATGGCAGAGTCAGATTCGGCAGATGTGATGCTCCTTGAGCAGCGATGTCAGAGTTCAACATACCCCGCTCAGCTTTCACAAGAAAAGCAGAGTCAGGGGGGGAGGAGGGGCAAGGGGAGCTGTAGTCTCTTTTCGTAGTTCATTGTCTCATGTGATACAAGTGTTTTTTTTGACACAGTGTTAAGTAATACACACAGTCTGATGGGCAGAGGGGTGCATGGTGTGCGTGCCGTCCTGTGCTGTCCTTGTTCCTGGCACATACTCAGTTCAGACAGATGGTCAGGAGGGCTTTATGCAAGCGTATCCCCCCCGCTTCTTACGCCAACACACACACACGCGCGCACGACCATAATAATGCCGCCAAAGTGCCACAGGAGTTGACGCTGCAGCATTAGCATCTGCCTATAATGAAGCATCGTTCCATAGCATCAGTGAAGACCGTGGAACACTTTGTGAATCTGAGTCGTACAGGCAATCTCTTATAAAAAGTCATCCATAAGAGCCCCACATTTTTAACTCCACACTTTGTCGGCCCCTAAATGGCAGCAAGAAATGACTGATTGATTGCCCTTTCTTTTTTCTTTTTTTTTTTTAAAGGGTGAAGGACTTTTATGAAATGCAGTAAACTGCAGTCATCTGATCTATATTTCTTACACAGTTTCCAACAGTTTCTATGACGGCGTATTAGAGCCATTGCAGGTAAAACATTATTTATTTATTTTTTAAATCAGGAGCAAGGGGAGCGGGGCATTAAAGTCGTACATTTACAATACAAGAAATGCATATTCTCTGAAATTAACCTTTGGTGTGATGTGGTTGATTCCAACCTTGCAAAGTAAAGATTTTCCCTCGTTTCTTTTACTCGTAAATTTGTGATTTTAATCTCAGAAAAATTCTGTTGTTTTTTTCTCGTAAAATTGAGTTTCTTCTTGTAAATGTACCGCTTTAATGTCATAGAATATCCATGTTTTTTCCCCTATTTTTTCTCGAAATATTAACCACTCCACCCCGTCTCTGTCATTTGAAATTCGATTTAATTTTTTTACCTACAATGGCCCTAATATGCCGTCGTAAGACAAGATAAATCTATAAAGTCTACTCGGGTAACAGGATGCTCTTACGTGTGGTTTTCACGGAGCTATGAATCTTCCCGCATGTAATTCAAAATCCTGACTCCCCTAAGAGATTAGTGAAACACTGGTTGCAGACAGTCTCCCAGTGATGCCTTGCCCCTGTCTAGCTATCAGGGTGGGGAGTACTTGGGTTTTCCTGTTGACGCAGCAACCTACACATGACAGTTGTTTGATTCAGTAACAGACGCCTCCGGATCCGCTTACCCTAGGCCTGCAGGGGCATCAAATCCCTCCTTACACACGGGACTCCAGCAGCAAACATGATAATGTCACCGCCTGTTTGAGTGTGTGTGGGTTTGTGTGTGTGTGAGAGGGGGAGATTCAGCAGAAATAAGAGAGAGAGGAAGTTATATGTAGACACAAGGAAGAGAGAGTATATTTTAGTTTATGGACAGACGGACACATATTTTTACTGTCCGCTTCCAGTAACGGAAATGTCAGATTTACTTTAACTATAACAATCAGACGGCATTTTAGTACTAAACCACTGCCAGCACATGCCGTAAATACAGCTGACATTGATGGAGACACGGTTTGAACATGATTACATAATAAAAAACAGGAGGTTGAAAGGGTAATTTTCCTTGAAAGAATAGATCGGGAAAGGAAATTAAGCAAGGGCATACAGCCTAAGCACTATGTTAGTTTTTTGAATTAACTGCCTGATTAAGATTCAAAGTCCAATGATTTCAAAAGAAACACGTTAGTCTGGTATTTAACACCCTGTGAACTAGTGATTCTCCCAGGGTAATGTGGGGGTTATGAGTTACAAAGAGATTTCTAGCTCTGAAGCTAAACATAAAACAAATGCAGCTGATGACACAGCCGACAAGAGAAATATCAAGTTACGGTAAAAAAAAAAAATAAAAAAAAAAGTTGTAGCTCAGTTCACATTGCCGTGTCTCACAAGCCTATAAACTATTATCACTGAAAAAGGCCTTCAAAGGCGAAAAGAAAAATTACTCACGAGCATAATTACTCTGTGTCAAAGCGAACAGCTTAGGAAGTGCAGCACGGATATAGATCAATATTAAAAACGGGTTGATATTCAAGCTCTTAGCGGTACTCTGGTGGAGGAGCATTGTCCGCTGACATTATTATCTGCATCGCTCTAACCTTGTTTGTCTCGTCTGTATTTGTGCTAGTCTTTTTATCTGTCTGTCTGTCACCAGTGTCTGATATATCAACTCTGGTATACAGCAAGTCCCTGCACAGTATGAGCTTCTGTAAAAATGCCAGTGTTATTTTTCCTCCCAAAACTTGTCTGTCTCTGTCCTCTGAGATCAGTGTCTCTGCTCCACTACACTGTGAGTCTTAAGTGACCGCTCCGTCATGCCTTTTAATCAGCAGCGTCTCACCGAGTGGCTAATGACATTAAGCTCCGGTCAGACACTGGGTCCCTGCCCTCCTCATTCATCTTCTCCCTGCATCCCTTCTTCTATTCTCCCTCCTCTCAGAGCATTTAAGCCATTAGGACATGATGCAACATGCTGCTAATGGAGACACAGGACGCTCATTTTGATTTTGAGTTTCTGGTGCTAAACAGTCTCGTTCAACCACCATCCTTTCCTTTCGTTCACCCATCATGATGCATGTTTTGTGTGTAATTTGTGTTCCATTATGTAATGGCGTGAATTTCTCTCCAGCAAGTAGCAACATATCCGTCAGATATTTGAAATATGGTCTCCAGCTTCGCAGTTTATTGGAGCAGCTGTGTGTGAGGGTCTCTTCCCTCGTTACCTCTACGTAGGACGTCTTTTTTTATTGATCTCAAAAAGACAGTACAGCGACGAAATTACTAACTCACATGCTTTAAGCTGTTCTTTACCTTTAAATCTTAAAGGAATAGTTTGACATTTGGGGAGATATGCCTATTCGCTCTCTTGCCAAAAGTCCTTGCCTCATATCTACTGCACGGTTTGGCTCAACTTGATTCGACTCACTTTTGGTACCAGGTCCTTTTCTCAATTTCGTTTTCCAAAGCACATAGTACCCCCTCAGTGTAGGCGGGATGCGTCATAACTCTGCAATATTTCCCAAAATGCTGAACTGTGCCTTTAAGTGTTTATCAACCTAATCTAATCAAACGTATTGTCTCTTGTTTCTGCCAGGCTCCTGTTTCTGGGTGGCAGTGCTCGACGGACGGGTGGTGGGGATCGTGGCGGCGCAAGGCCGCGAGGATGACAACTCTGTGGAGCTGCGGCGCATGTCGGTGGATTCTCGTTACCGTGGCAAAGGCATCGCAAAGGCACTGGGTCGTCGTGTTCTGGAGTTCGCCGTGCGCAACAACTACGCTGCTGTGGTCCTCGGCACGACGGCTGTAAAGTTGGCCGCCCACAAGCTGTACGAGTCACTGGGCTTCCGCCGAACGGGCCAGAGCGAGGACTACAGGCTCCCCGGGATGAGCCGCACGCCGCTAGAGAGGCTCTTCTTCCAGATTCGCTACAGCCGCTACCGCCTGCAGCTCCGTGAGGAGTGAGAGGTTACAGGGAGAGGGAGAGAGAGATGGAGAGGGGGAGATGGAGAAAGACAGGGACAGAGAGAGAGAGAGAGAGAGAGAGAGAGAGCAACGACCCTCCTCCACCCGAGAGCCCCGACCGCATCCTCTCCTCTGACAGCTTTTATTTATTTTGTGTCATTAGAGATAACTTCGAATACAACTTAACACTTCTACTATTTCATCTTTAAAGTCACTAACGTTTTCATTACTATTATGCTTTTGTTGCTGTTGTTTTTGTATTATACTTTTACATTTTAAATAAGAGTTTGTTTCTTTTCCTCTATTTTATTAAGCTATTTTTTGTACCTTTACCCCTCCCTTTTCACTGTGGGAGAAAAAAAAGGCTTTTATAGAAGACATCTAACTGGCACCCCAACTAGGCACCCTCCCCTGCCCCTTTGGTTTAAAGATCATGTGACTGATCAATATTCCCCTTCATTACTACTCCACAATGCCCTCTTTACCCCTCCCCCATTACCTCAAGCCCTCCCTTCCCTCCCACTTTCTCCCAACTTCCCCACAGACGGGTTAGGCGCACAAGAGTGCAATGAGACATTTGCATTCTGTGTCATTGGGGGTGGACAGAGCAAAGGATGGGTTGGGAGGGGCAGATATGGCTTCCTCGAGAACTAAACACACAAAAAAAAAGTGTCGGGGGAGCTTGTGGTACACACTCTCTTTTACAAAAAAATCTTCAATGTTACATTTTGTGTGTGCACTGTGGACACAAACCAAGTCATTTGGCTTCCCGCCAGTCTCTCAAGACACCATATTGAAGCACAGCGAGAGTGTGTTACTGACCCCCATAGTGAGAGAAAAGGATGACAGGATGGTTACCGGAATATGCACTGTGCATCCAACGCAGTGCATCTTCCTCACACACCCCTCCTCTTCATTCTCCTCGCTGATTATTTTGATTGGATCTCGCCTTTCTATTGTTTTATTAATCACTGCTTTTCTCACTGGAGCTGTGGAGAGGGTCTCTGATTGGTTGAGGTGACGGGAGGGTGGAACAGATCCTGTGATACAATATAGCTGCATGTCAGAGCTTGTGTGTGTATGTAAGTGTGATTGTTGAGCGTATGCAACTGTGTGTGTGTGTGTGTTTGATGAGGCTATGGTCAGATATTACACCATGCCTCAACAGTGTATGATGAACAATTAACCTATTTTTTTTTTCTTTGCGTGAACAGACACGCACCTTTCTTGCTATGAGTCAAGTATTATCTAAGTAAACAACTACTTTCTATGTGTACTTATAAATTGTTTACTGATTGAAGAAAGATTCTAACATTTTGAATATGTTTAGTATTTAACTGATAATTAGCAATTTTATAACACATATTACCACATTGTAATATGCAAATTCTACTGTCAAAACTACGACAATTACAAAGTAGACGCAGACTACACTCCACAGACTTAATCCAGGTTATTGGGGAACAACTTGGGTAAGACATGACTTCTAGCAATACTTGCAAACCTGCAGTATATAACTGAGCACAAACAGCAAATAATTATTGAAACCAATATATTGGCATCCCCACTTCCCCATGTATTTATATTGTGTATACAGTTAGAAAAAAAAACTCATGTAGCGAACAAAACGTCAAAGTTTGTCCTATAGCACCTCTCTCCATCTCCATCCTCTGACCATAACAACCAGCAGTAGATTCAGCCATCCACAATTCTGAGCCTAAGTTATGTCGTCATACCATTTGTAAAAAGTAAAATATAAAGCAAAATGCAACAAAAAAAATCACATAAGATGAAAAAAAGAAAGAAAAAAATTGAATACAAATGTAATCGTCATGAAGTTAGCAATGACCCTCCTTGCCTTGACCCCCTCCCCCCCCCCACCACCCAAACTCTCCCGACCTCCCATTCATGAATCTGTCTGCAACCCTGGGCTAGACCCCACACCTTCCATCTGAACCCTCCACTGACCTTTGACCTTCCCTGTCCCAGGCCGCAACCATTTCCCGCCCATCTCTGCATGCGCCACAGAGCCTTGCTGCACTGCTTTTATTACTCCATTTGAAGCTTGTTGGACCAACCCTAGACCCCGCCCCCTACTCTGATGTCATCCAGGAAGTGTGACGCTCAGGCTGGTGCCAGGTTGCAAGTATGGTTGTACGAGTGCGGGTGTGATGCAGAAGACACGGAAAGTGATAGAGAAAATGTGTGTGTGTGTGTGTGTCTGAATTCAGATCCACTCACCAACTACAGCACTGTCTGGATGACATCATGCCTGCCAGCCAACCAACTGTAGAATGCAAAAAGCAATGCAAGTGTGGCATGCCTCTGTACCCGGTGTGTGTACGGTGCCTGCCCTGGAAAAGTGTAGAGAAAAAAATCAACTAATTTATATACGATATATAAATATATATATAAATATATATATGTATATATATATATATATATATATATATATATACACACATATATACATATATATATACACAAGAAAATAAGCTTCTTTTTTAAATGAACATATAAAAGAAATGTGTGTTTCTTTGTTTGGAAAAAAAGAAAAGAAAAAATGTATCATTTGCATGAAATGTGTCTTTGAATGCAAAACTAACTTTTAGGGGAGAAACTCCTAGCACATGGCATACAGTGGAACCATAGACTTGTCTTTTTTTATAATGATTTATTATCTTTGAAATGATCGTAATTCTCTAGGAGTGAAATTAATACCAGCCACAAACCAGTGCTCATAAATCTTTAGGAGATTGTTGTCTAAAAGTCTTGCTAAATGTAAAAGCGACTTTTTATTCAGATTTATCCGTCACTGGCTGTAGGACAAAAAAAAAAATAGTTTCCTTTATTGATTTTTCTTCTATGAAACCAGCTTGTGGTAGGGGTACCCAAACACTAAAAACATCAATGGGCATTGAACGAATGATGAAAGAGATGTATTCCCATACAGTGCATAGTGCAAAAATCTTTCATCCACTAAGTTCTCTGCCAATTTCATCATGTGCAGATAAAGGAAACAGGCAGCAGGATACTGTAATAGTTTGCTGTGAGGGTCAAATGTTTAGACTTTGCTCTCGGTGGTATCTGTTTCCTGTCAAAAGTGTCCTCAAACGCCACGCCACACCTCCACCTGTCAGCTAAATGCTGGAAATTATACAGTACGTACCCGTTTCTTTTGTATCTAACTAGGATTCTACTTTCCACTATTTTTAATAATAAAATAAGGGATGTACATGCACAATCCCCACTATGGACACAAGTTGACCTTAGCTACTAGCCGTTGAGATGCTTACGTATGTCAGGTCCCATGGTACTAAGGCTTCTTCCACTTCCTTTGTTTAAGCCATGTGTTCAAGCCACATCTAGAGGAGGTTTAGCTACTGACCAAGTTCTTTGTCGTTTAATTAGAGCCGACCTAAGATTTCTCTATGAAATTCTACAGAGTAAAAGCAAGGCACAAATGCGCTGAAAGCATCAAACAGTATTGTTTTCAAAAACGCGTCAGATGTTTTCACCATGGCGAGGATGCCTCAAACCACCTTGATGCATCTGCTTTGAACTCGGTTGTTGCTGGAGAGTCAGAAGAGGATATTTTATATCTGGAGCAAATGCTACCACTGGCCTTCATACAGCACTTACAAACGTCCTATTAAGCTAAGCAGGAAATTACGTAACAGGATAAAACAGCCAAACTAAAGTAAACACAATTTGTTTCCCCTCCAGTTTGCCTATAGATAATCAGACTGTAGAGCAGACAATAAACCATCTAAGTAAAATCTGATACCACAGTTGTGAAACGTAGGCGTCAGTGGGGCTGGGGCTTTAGAAGTCCTCGCAGCACAGACACATTCGGAGTGTCAAATAACTCATGTCATCGCTGTGTTCAGGTCCTTACTGTGCGACTCAACCCGTTCTTTATAAGACTTGGGCGATGTCTGAAGGTTGAGAGTGAGGGGTGGGCTTTGCTGAGGTGGATTGTAAAAAAAACTAACAAAAACAAACTGTGGTCTGGATCTTGTGGAAGAATGTGAAGTCATTTCTGAGCCATTTCTGCTGAAGCCAATCTCAGTTTTTTGCCTGATTTAAAATACTGATTATCCATACTGGTACATATTCTGAACAAAAGTAATATCATTCAAAAAGGCTTTGCCAAGGCCTTATGCACTGGAATCAAAACGCTGGAATTAAAATATCTTGTGGACTGCATGACTTAAGGTAGTAAAGGGGTGATTTATGAATTATAAAGTGCACTGAATATAATGCATTTATTTCTCGTCTGAGCAATGTCTGTTTTCTACTTCATGTGAATGCTATGCCCTGTGAAGTCTCACTTCCTATTTAAAACTGGTAACGCATACTTAATGTTAGAATGTAGTAATTAAACTGTATGCAACTTCTACCAGAGCGTAAATTTAGTTACAAACCATTCCTCTGAAATGTACAATCCAAAAACAATCTCACCCTTTTTTTTTAAATTTGGTTTTCTGTGATTTGTTTGAATGCGAGTGTGCTGTCCTATTGGTTGAGGTTTGAGAAGGTATGCTGCATTAGGGCCTCTCCCGCTGGAGAAGGCTCCTTTAATTTCGAGTGCTTTAGAACCCAAAAATGAAAATCTGATGCTCTCGCTCTGATGACAGACACAGAGGCACAAGCTGAGGCTGCTGAAGCCAAAGCTTCAACTTCAGCAGTTTCTAAAATCCTGGTCACATTAAATTCTGTCCGTAAAAATATCAGTATTTGTCACGATCAACATTTCATTCAGTTTGTCTACTGGTGAAGGAGCATAGAAGTCAAAAACTGCACAAATGTACAGATCCTGTGGGTGCGTTACTCTGATGATGTGTGTCCATGCTCGACAGCCTTGGGGGCGAACACTCACAGGCATGAATGTAAACTGCCAACATTTAAGGTCTTAGAAAGGTTTTTATGTTTTAAATCTTTCCTGGTTGCTTTTTTACTTTATGAATGAGAAGAACAGAGGGGGAAAATGTGAAAAGCAGCTATTGGTTCTTTCATTAAGTGACTAAACCACTACATTAGATGTTAGACATTTTTGTGTGATTGTAAATAGCCGTATCTCTGCCTATTGTTAATGTATTATTTACTGCAACCTGTCATCTTTGCTGGTTTTAACCAATCCTGATGGAGTTCATTTTTTGTCTCAGAAGATGGCTGTCGCCTGGAATGTTCCACCTAACGAGGAGGGCGAGGGGTGAGGGAGGAATGTGCCACATTGGCAGTTAAATGGGGGGTTGTGGTGGGGCGGCGGGAGCAGCAACAGAGCTCCACAGAACGGACTCCCTCTCTCTCTCTACCTCTGGTGAGGATTTTGCTCCACTGTGGCAAATACAGAAGGACTCACTCTGGACTGAGGCCACAGGTGCCAAGAACACATAAGCACTTGTAGCACAACTGTGTCTTGTTTTGCTATTACAGTACA
This sequence comes from Bovichtus variegatus, assembly GCA_943593645.1. Classification (NCBI taxonomy): domain Eukaryota; kingdom Metazoa; phylum Chordata; class Actinopteri; order Perciformes; family Bovichtidae; genus Bovichtus; species Bovichtus variegatus. Next base: position 2,599,248 of record CALSCE010010690.1, on the reverse strand, counting down.
GATAGTTTTGATTTTTTACATTTCCTATGAAGAATATGGATAAAGTTTCTCTTTCTCCTGTATTATCGACTGTATGCATATATACAAGACATAATACCATAATGTATAATTCGTACTACGACCCATGGCTCATTTTTGAGGTGGAAATTTGCCAATGGTGACAGTAATTGCTGCATTTTTATCCCTTATGTGGCTATATTTTGTTCAACACCATCCTGTACTTACTTGGTATTATTTGGAAAAGAAATCCTGCCCACGTGCCATCTAATCAAGCAATAAATACAAACAAACAGAAAACCACAAAATAATGGCATACTATCAACAATGATTTTATTAAAAACATGAAATGCTGCATTAATGTTATATCCCTTATACTGTACCAATTAGTGGCAGCGATGCCATCACATTTTTGGCATTGCAACATCACCACTCATTACATCGAAGCTCGAAGGGGGTGTTTGATTGTAAAATGTTTCAGTTTTTTGTATTTTTCTTTACAAAGACGTGTCAAAGATGTGTTTTTTTAAAACTCGAGGTTGAAGTACTGGGGTGTACCTCTGCATATTTGTAAAGATGTCAATAGGAAATGGGGGAAATGACAAGAGGGGGATAATGGATGATAAAGAATGAGCAGTTCAAGCAGGCAGGAAAAAGATGGCGTAGCCACACTCTGAAAGTGCAATCTGCAGTAAGTCTGTTAACTGAGCTATTATTTAACCACAAAGACTTCCAGTTAACACGCACTGAAACTTCACTATCACCCCTCTGTCAGTACAAATTGAAAATAATCAATTAAAAACATGCTGCAGCTGCCGGAATCGCAACTCTCAATCATGTTGACTTTTCTCAAAAGTGAGATGCAAAGTCTTTTTTTGAAGTCTGTAAAGTTGTAAAGTATATTTTCCTGTAAATAGCATCTGGGGGTCATTTTTACTCCTTTTGTAACAGAAACTGTGGATTTAAAATATTAAAAAAATATATTTTAAAGATATTTACAGCACTTATAAAGAGATTCCACAGTAGTGCAGGTGTCTTCATCTGTATTACCTCATAACAATCCCGTACTGACTAGTGGCGGCCACTTTCAGGGGGCTACAGAGCACGCCATCTTAGCCTTGGTGTCTCTGTCCCAGAGTGATGGGTGCAGACACAGCCTTCCTTGTCCTGCCTGTCTGCTTGAACTCTCAAGTCACCAGGGAGAGCCTAAAACACTGCAACAGCAGCAGCTCTGTTAGCTTATAGCGCACACCAGCCATGGCCATGAATATCAGTAGCTCTGGACTGAGCTATTAGCTTTATAGAAAGCTGCTTTAATGCAAGGGGCTCTCTCTGCCCTGGAGCCGTGTCATGGCTGTTGTCTGTTGCCAGGAAACCGACCCGCACAAAGCACAGCAGGGGATTGATACGGAGCCACACTGTGGGGAGGCAGGCAGGTCAACCAGCCGTCCATGATAGAGGAATGGCAGGAGGGATTGATAGATAGATGGATGGACTTATGGGGGAAGCGAGCGAAATTGTAACCGTGAACTTTGGAAACCTGGAGCTAGGAGAGGGGTGCTTCGCCTACGGTGAGGAATTTGAGAAAAGAGGCCCTTAGGTATGTAAAATAGAGCAAAATAGTGCCAGGGTCCCTCTGGGTTAGAGAGGTTACAGGAAAGAGCGGAAAAGCAGGGTAAAAATTGACAAAATTGTCATGTACAGTAATAAGGTCAAGCATGGTGTGGTGATTGAGCAGATTTAGAGGTCACCTAGGAGACAGTGAGGCACGGCGGTTGATTCAACCGGTCTGTCCGACCTCAGCGAGACGAGTTTTTAATTGGGGTCTATTAGCTTTCAGTTCCCTTTCTGCCATTCCTTTGGAAGACTGCTGTATTACCACAACAGGATTCTTATTGTGATTATTAACCCTTTCTTTTATACTGACAAACACCTGGAACACTGTAAAGATGTAAAGATGGGATTCCCTGCATTATGACAACGATTGAAACATGGATGTACATATATTGTATCAATTAAAAATGATGATGCATTAAGCTTTTATACGTTGCAACAGTAAAATGTTTTTTTTTTTTTCCCAACACTTGCCAAGCAGAGAGAGAAGAGAAATTATTACACACTGAGAATAATTTGGGATAAATATTAGACTTGAGGTGTCAGCAATCACAGTTGTGAGGATATGTGCTGCAGGGTCTACTTACACATCTCACGGTCGCCATGGCAGCTAGGGGAAGCTCATGCCGTTGCCCTTGACAACTGGAGTCTTCAGAGGGACCCTTGGGCCTCGGCTCCTGTTAGTGACACAGGTCATTACAGTGAAGGCATCGCTCAGTCAAATGAACATAATCATGAGCCCACGATGATAACGTTCAAGAAATAGAATAGAGGCCAACATACAATTTATTTTTATTTAGTTAATTAGAGGATAACAGCCATCATGAAATAATTATTCGATTCTGCTATTCTTGCCACTAGACCATTTAAACTGCATTACTGCAGTATTCAGATCTCTTACTTAAGTAAAAGTAACCATTCTACATTGTAAATATACTCTGTCATAAGTAAAAGTCATGCATTCAAAATATCCAGTGAAAGTACAAAAAGTAAACATACTCATTATGCACAATGGCCTACTTCAGAATCATATACTGTATATCATATTACTGGATTATAATTATTGATGCGTTAGTGTACAGCACTTTAATGTTGCAGCTAGTAAAGCTAGGGGTTCATTTTAATTACTTTATATACTGCTGGGTAGCTGAACCTATAACAATACATCATCATTTATTTGTTGATTTATATATAATAAATCTGTAGTAAGTAGCAAGTAACTGAAGCCATCAAACAAATGTAGTGAAGTAAAAAGTACAGTATTTGCCTCCGAATTGTAGTGGAATATAAAGTAGCATGAAATGGAAATACTCAAGTAAAGTACCTCAAAATTATTAGTTTTTTGTTTTTGTTTAACCCATATACCTACTTGAACACCCCTACTCCAAAAGTGCAGAGTGCCCTCTAGAATTTGCACATACCAGTCTCGCTCTCCCCTCTCAAAGGGGGGAAGGCCGTGCGCCCTTAAACCACAGAACAATGAGAGAATAGGGAGGCAGATTTCCATAACACTGTCCATTGCTCTGGCTCAGAACTGCTCATACTGACCTGGTGAGAACACGCACACGGAAAACACATTCCTGTCAGTGGGTTCGACAGGCAAAGTGAAGGGCTGCTCCACTGAAAAAGAAAGGAAACTAGAGGAATGTAAATACATGACAAGACAGAACTGCTGGCGGATCCCGGATGCTTTGCACCGACCTAAAAAGGGACAACTTCGATAATTAGCAACCAACATGAGGTGACGATTCAAATAGGTAATGGGGGTTAGGCTTTGTTAAAAATGTCACCAAGTGTATGGTTGTGCCTGGACCCATTTTGTAGGCTTAAAGGGTCTTAATTGGAGGACAGATAAAGGGGGCCAAAAGAGTCTCGCTGCGGCTGCCAGAGACAAGGAAACTCGGTCAGTGTGTCTGGAAGCCGGTGACTGTGCGTGAGTGCATTCATGATGGTGGCTGTGTGTGTTTCTTAAGTGTGTGTATGCTTGTGTACGAGCATTCGTGGAATGTGTGTGCGCGCGTGTGACAGAGGCACGAACAAGACAAAGGGGAGAGTGGGCTAGAGCCAAGTGAGCGGATAAAAGATGAGCTGGAGAGGGCGAGGCGCTGGATGCACACGGCTGAGCAAAATTATATCATTTGCTTTGAATCAGCTGAACGTAAACAACAAAGAGGTGAAGCTCATTATTAGAAAATTCGTCCTTGAAAATATCATGACTTTACGGCATTAAAATACTAGAATACCTGCTGACCTTTTCTAAACTCATTCCCGCTGGAATTTCTCTCCCTTAAATCATTTATTGGCGATTAAGGTTGAGGATTAGTCAGAGAACTACGACTTAAACATTTGCAAAGTTTATTGAAATTCAGGCTTATTATGCTGCTTCAATTGTTCTACGCTTCTGTTAAGAAGAGTATCAGCTCTAAAATGTAACAAGCAAATTAGATTACAAAATAATTATTAGTGCCTCATGTACATAGAAAGAAATCCTTCCTGAGGAAATGTAACTGGGTGACAAAGGTCATTGGGTTCATCAAGTGGGAACCATCTGTCAGAATTAAAGCAAGATTTATTCACCATGAACAAAACATAAAAACAATAAATACACGGAAGTTCTCTATAGAACATAGCACACCATATATACAGTCGCTCAAGCACTACACCTTTTTTCTTTTTTTCCTTCTTTTTTTTCCCTTTATAAATCATACCAACTACTAATTTTATGAACCAATGAATATCAAGCACTCAAATGTGGTGATTCACCTTGGCAACAAAGCAGATAAAAAAGGAATGGCCTTAACAAGAGAGTGTGAAAACGGAGGAGAGAAGGACATGGGATTTTTTTTAGCAGGATGGAAGAGAGCAATCCAGTCTCCTGCCGTTGCCCCCGGATACGGATGGAGTGAAAGCAAGAACTGGGAGCTGGAAGGAGCTGCGGCAGCATGGTTTCCATAGCAATGTGGATGCAGGACAGCAAAATGAGCAGGAGAGATTGAGACTGAGTGAGACAGACAGACTATGAGAGGGAGAAATGGAACAAGAAACTCAGTAATGGCACACCAAGAGGGAGTGGGAGCAAGAGCAGTATTTTAAATGCAGAGGCGTGGGGGTAGAAGAGGCAAAAGAGGCGGTGAAAAGAAGGGAGGGAGGAGGAAGGACTCAAAGACAAGGAGAGGGAGACATTGGAGGGATGTGAAGCTCAGACATGGATCCCCAAGACTTGCCACTGGAGACCGCCACCTTCAGGGGGACCTGGAAAACACACACGCACACGCACACGCACACACACACACACACACACACACACACACACACACACACACACACACACACATACACACACACAAGAAAGGGGAAGGTGTCAGTGTGTCAGTATACATGCGTAGATGTCGTTTACAGTGACCTACATTGATTTTCAATCACCTAACCTTTCACATCCCAAATGCAAATTAAAGCTATCATTTGAAAATGTTAAAAAAAAAACCTTTAGGTACAAATGTATAGCCCAGTGGCTTGTTGTCATCCACTGACTAAGTGTTTGTTTTATTGAAAAAGAGTCTTAAAAAATGGAATTTGTGGGTTGATGGAAGAAATACCTGCATAATATCATGCACTGTACTTGTGTGTTTCAACGACAACACTTGCAAGTTAAAGGAAAGACAAATAGGACATGTGCTTCTTTTCTTGGACCGTGTTCTTGTGCGATACTGTACGGGTGTTAGTGTAAATCTCCATTAGCCTGGGTGTCACGGCAACAAAATAATCTTTGCATCCACGATTGAACAAAGGTTGAATGTGACAACTGACCCTATAATACCAGTGAAATTAATTTCAGGTTTTAATTTTACGCACCTTAAGATGGACTCCGAGATGGTCTATGTGCTGAAGAGACTCCATAGTGCTCCTCACCAGACCTGCACAAAAGTACATGGACACACATGTAGACCCATGGTATTGATGATCATACCAGTGACCACAGCCATTGCATTGTGGGTAATATAGTCACAGGTTTAAACAACTAACAAAAATGTGTGGAATAAAAAAAGATGATATCTCTGGTTCTGCTACATCGATTATTGTCATGTTTTTTTAAAAAAAAACATCACCATCGTGAGTCAGGCAATGTTACATGAGTCCAATGATAAATCGGTCGAGATCTTTTGAATTAAAACAAATATCAAGCATTTGTAATATTTTATATACAGTATTCCATTGTACAACTACTTGGCATCATAGGTACGGAAATGTGTGTCTTTAATACAAGTGAAGTATTTGATAACTTTTTGCTAATTCACCTGCCAACTGTTCGACCTGGGAGTCCTCCACCTCGTACAGAAGCTCATCGTGGAGCTGTGCGACCAGCCTACAGTTACAAAGACAAAATACATAAGCACACCAACCACTGCTATAGGACTTCAACTATTACCAACAATGCGCCGTAAACCCATAATTCCTCCCCGTACTTTGCATCCTGCATACCCAACATACCCGTTCAATTCTTGGCTTCAAGTGTGTTTACTCTAGCAGAACGTTTGGCATGTAACAGCAACAATCATTTGAGAAAGCTTCTCAACTCTACAGATGGAGTTGGCTGGTAAGATAGTGAACGTTGTTTATGTGTTTTGGCATGATAGACTCAGTCAGTTGCTCTCCATTAATAGAGCACTCAGCCGTGTTTTGCCCGTGTAGATTCAGACTACAGTGTGAAGAGCCAGTGTGTACTTTGTTGCTGTAGTGGAGGATACAAGTTATGACATGGGAGGGATGGCTCGTAAAGTGAGCGTCTTCACTTGGTAGCGGCATGTTTGGTGGTTGTACCTGGCAGAGAGCGAGCTGCAGGAGCAGACCAGGTTGAAGATTCTGATCATGGCCATCTTACAGAGATCCGCAGCAGAACCTGCCCACAAACACAGTCCTAAATAAATATCACACACATATCTGTTGTGAAGGGAAAGTAAAGAGGATGATCATCCTACCTTGGACCACAAAGTTGACAGCCTGCCTCTCAGCCTGCATGCGGATGCCCCAATCAGGGGAGTTGATGTTAGGGAGGGTCCGTCGACGACCCATGATGGAGAGCACGTAACCTAAACAGAAGCAAAAATAGAAAATATTTAAAATGATATTAGTACTTGTCATCATTCTGAGCCCTATTTATGCAGGATGCAATCAGGCCTTCAGTCAAGTTTGAGAAAACTGTCCTTGAGGGCTGGTCCACGCACACAGCCAAGATTGAATTTGTATTTAGAATATTTATACCCATTCACTAAAGCAGCTGCTACTCCCTCAAGATTCACTGTGACCAGAAATCATAAGTTTCTACAGTGTACTACAAGAAGACAATAATAAAAACAAAATGTGACCAATAGTTACCTCCATCCCCCTCCCCCTCGCGTCGGATGGCTGTGTTGTGTATTAAATGAGAAACAAAGAGATCTACTGAAAATAAATTTGGGAACTTGCTTGTGTAGACGTTGCATTTTGCTGAAATCAGAGTTAATGTTATACATAATTAAGAACCACACACAATTCCTCTGATTTTTGCTTGCCCAAGACCATGTAAACAGACAGACTGATGGAAACATATAGATGTGTAAAATCTGCTTTTTCTGAACCATCTAACTCCTTCTCGTCATGCGAGTCATCCATGACGACACGCTGAGCAGAACAAAAGCTACAGAGTGCAATTTGAAGAGAACAGTTTCATGAAAGGTCATTTGTTGATACAGCATTAGAGGTTATTATGGTAACAGCAGGTTTGCAATGACACAAGCACACAGCTACCCATACACAAGGGTGCCACACACCCACACACAAGGGTGCAACACACACACACACAAGGGTGCAACATACACACACGCACACAAACCTGGTATCCTCAGGATGCACATACAAAAGCAAATAGAAACACTCTCACATTCCCAGTACAGTCACACAAACACACATTGGAAGGCAACACAAGAATGTGCAGTGACGTGATACGCACAAAACACACAAATTATCAAGTGCAGGTATGCAACACACACACGCTCACTCACGCACAGTGGACCAGTACATTCCACCAGCTGGACAATGGCGCGGGCTTTACAGCTAAATCCCTCTAGTATCCCTTACTATGAGGAAAGCCAACCAGGGCATGAAACCTGAATGACCCTCTTCCCAGAACACACACATACAAACACGCTCACAAGCATAAATGCATAGGAAATGACACACAAAAGTAGTAGTAACACAAAAACCTTCTACTCCCTGTGAATTAACCCATGACACATGCGTGTGACCTTTTCACCAGGAATGTGACCTTTGTTCTGGGGCCCAATGACAGAGATGTGAGGTTTACTTTGTGTCATGTTGTTTCCAGCTATGGACAGGTATGTGAATCACACTGGAATGTGTGTGCTTTTCATACCCATTTGGCTGCTTTTCAAGTCAATGATACAGTGGTGTGAAGGCCAGAGCTTTTCACGTTCAGGCTGTCAGTGTGGAGAAGGTGGAAGTACAGTACATACTGTACGATGGCCAGAAGCACTAGAAACTAGCACGGGAAAAAAAAAATCCAATATACATTTTTGGTGGTGTTGTATTGATGAGACTGTTTTATCGTTTATCAAAATTCTGTTCAGCAAATTATAATAAAAACTAATAGAATTAGCTATTTTCAAGCCATGCACCATCAAGATTTAGCAATGTTTAAATCAAAATGTGATGACAGTCGGTGTCAAATCCACACAGTCCAGATGAAGCAGATTTGTTTTAAGTGTTAAATTCTTAAAGATGTTGATATTTACTTTAATTTAACATTGTTGCCTTTTTATTAATTAGTATTTAAACCTGCAATAAATGATTTTTTTGGCCTCTTGGAAACTAGTTGCAAACACAACATTGACATATCATCGCCTTTTAAATATATACGCTGAATTTGTTAGCGAAAATCTGCTTACACATCCAGCTGTTTCGACGCAACATTATCTTTCATTAGGAGTTGTGTTTCCAGTGAAATGGTGAATATTCACTCTCTTTAAGCTCTGTTTCTGGTCACTACAAACTCCTCTTTAGCTGCAAAAATGCTCCACTATGTTCACCAGCTGATCACTAACTTTGTCTGTCTGTTGTTTTGCTGCTGAGCACTGAAGCCAAAAATGACGCCATGAGAGGGTTGAGTTTACTAAAAACAATAAAGTTGCATCCAGACAGCTAAACAACTTTAAAAGTCACTTTAAAGCTCCTTAACGCTGAGAGGAGCTGCAGTTTCAGGTGATAATTAAGTACATTCATTGCTACAAGTGACCCCTCTCACATTGTTTTCACATTGTCATTTCATACATTAAAATACTTATTATAGCTACTTGATGATATAGAGTATTCCCTAAGACTAAACTAAGGGGCTTTAAAGCCTTTGAGTCCATTTTTTTTAAATATCTGAGCAATTATTTTGAAACATTTGTAGTAATCACTGGCAAATGCATCTGCCCCTTAATTAAAAGTAACATTGAAGAGAACAGGAGTTGACGTTTTTCTCCATAGGTGTGTGCTTGAACTGAAACCGTCCACATAGCTCAGTGTTGCTGCCATTTTTTGCGGACCATTATCCATGAGCGAGCATAAGAGGCTGAAGCAACAGCTAAACTGCAAATCTCTTTTTATTACTGACAAGCCTTTGCCAGCTCCACTGTGTGCAGCCTGCCGTTGAAATATCTGCATGCGTATGTGACTGAACAATTTGACAGTATGTGTGAGTGTTCGCACAGCAGGGCATCTGCAGATCTATGCATATCTAGACTTCCCTGTGTCTGCTGTGGCCTTCAGAAGACTTGGCCGGTTTTTCATCTCTGTGATTCCCCGTTGTTATAAAGAAAAAAAAAAAAAAGAAGAAGAAAATCCTGCTCCTCGCCTTGCCTTTTTATCTCAGGCAGTCTTTACAAGTGAAGGTACTGCATTCATGCCAAGAGCGCTGATGAAATGTGCATGATATGAAGAACAACGGGACAGGCTTACTCAGTGTGGTGGCTTTATCTCATTTTAATATCAAGGACACAGAGTGTCGACCATTCAGAGAAGCGTGGCGTGAAGTCATTTATTTTAGTTTATATAATAAAAGAACTATCAAAATATGACTGTTTTAATCATCATCTTTGTCCCATTCCTTCAGGGTTGTTACATTTCTATACTTCTTCCTTAATTACATCCTCTTTCCCTGCTATTACACCCACACTGTGATACTGACCTCACCAGTTCTGCTCACCTCATCTCTGCTCAGCCTGCCAGCATCCAGCAGTTCTGAACAAAATATTGCTGTATTAGATACCAATCAACTGTAAACTGCAGGGGGGGTGCAGAGTGGACAAGGAGCCCGGGCACATACTAATCTCTTCTCCCTGAGTCACAGTACAGCTAAAACAGCCAGTGAATACTGTCTCTCTCCTCCCAGCCAGCGCAGGTTACAGAGGACTACTTTATCGATCAGCTACTGTAAATTTGGGAGGAATGAGGGGGGAGACAAAAAAGAAAAGAGATAGAAAAACAGTGATTGGACGAGGAAGGTTAAATGGAAGAGACAGACGGGAACGTGGAAAGAAAGAGAGGGGAGACAGAAAAGAAACAAAGAGAAAGAGTGAGACAGACAGACAGACTGAAGGACAGCAAGACAAAGAGTGTGGGATGAGCGGGGCAGATAAATCCCGGTCTCCAATGGGAGGATCACTATGGTGATGAGCCGAATTAAAGCCGACTGTGTGGCGCAACACCACTTCCACGGTGATCTGTGCGCAGCATTTTGGAAGAATGAGTCCATTACGCCGTTAAGATTAGAGAGCTGACACTGGAGAAGGGGGAGCGACGAGCGGGGAGCTTCGCCGGTGATAGGTTGCCGTGGGTGATGGAGCACCTGTCTGTGTGTGGGGTCAGTGTTTGTGACGAAGGTGTGTGCCATCTACTGCTCTAACCTAATTCTTGATGTTAACTACAAAACAATGTTTTTCAACACTTGTTACACAAGATAATATGAGTAAGAACCTTGTTTTTAGAGCAGAAACAGCCTGAGAGCATCTGTGCATTTCTTGGTACTGACACAAGTGGCTCTTTCTCACAGATTTCCACTGATTTGATTGGAGTGTAATTGGTTTAACTCATGAGTTGACTCTTAAAGTGCTTTTATTAGGGAGGGAAACAGAAGATAAAGTTAAGATGGGATTGAATACCAAGCCAGAGGCTGAGGTCTTAACCCAAACATAGGCCTCGTGTTTTGGCGCAGACTGACCTCATCCCTCTGCCTGTCGACATTGGGCTCATGTACTGTGTGCAATGAGGGTTAAAGTGCAGACTTTACACTATTTTGTGTGAGCGTGTTAAAGTCTCAGGTGTGCTGTGTTGGCAGTTCAGTCCGAATATAAATAGTGTCCCGTCTGAACCGTCAGCCCCTTCCAACCCCACCCCCCCATCCACCTCGTCCCCCTCAAGTATTGACCCACGGCAGTTTGTCTCATTCCTGCCAATGCAAGCACATCATCTTCTTCTTCTTCTTCAGCCAAACACACACACACACACACACAAATCCACCGAGAGCGTGGGTGTATGTGTGTACGCCTTAAAAATTCAAATTGCACGTCAAAAGTGCAGGCCCTAACAGGGACACACACACAAACACACATTTTTTCTTATAATTGTGGGGACATTTTTGCTGACTTGTCCTTTGTAATCCTTAACATTAACCCCTAATTTCCCTCATCTATAATCCTATAAATAAACATTTTGCTATTGAATTCTGGGACACATTTTTCTCCAATATCTTTCCCTTTCGGCGCATTAACACTTGAGGTGATGCTTCATGTGGGAGACACGGTGGGAATATGAATGTACACAGACCTTGTTTGTGGCACTGCTGGATGGTCCTCTGGATGAAGGCCTGGACGTCTCTGTAACTCTGCAGGAAGCTGTCCTGGAACCTGCTGGCCTGCTCAGCACTCACACCGAGGATCCCTGACAGACGTTCACGACCTGCAGGGAGCAACATGTTACTAACTCATATTAGTTTAATGCCATGCAGATATAACTTAATAAGTATGATTAAGTATGTATATTTTTTGCCATTTTAATTAATTGTCTACTAGATTATAACTTCCTCATGGATTTTTCCACACACAAATAAGTGTTACTAGAGTTAGCTGAAAAGTTGGCAATATATGCAGTATGCTAAAGGAAAAGTGTTACATTTTGGGAAATACACTTATTGGCTTTCTTGTCGTGAGTAAGACTCTAGGACGTTACTGTGCCTGCCATATAACTCCCCATAACACTGCAATGTGTTTTTTATTCTTCAGTGTTAATAGCGATTAAACAAATGAGATACACCGTGTTAATTAGTGAGCTTAAGAGGTACTGGGAGGCAGATTTTGTTACCTTTGGAGATTTTCCAAAATGTCGATCTATTCCTTTTATATCAAAGCTTGGTGATGATCGGCATTGTGAATGACCTTACTGCTCAAGACCTTGAGCTGACATATGAACAACCAGCGAATACAAGTGGAGCAAAACTACCTTTATCATGGCCAAGTGTAAAAAAGATGGGAGAGGCAGGGGGAAAAGAAGAAAGATGAAAGGGGGCGAGTGACCGGAGGACAGACTGGACCAGAGGGTGGAAGAAATGAAGAGAAAAAAAGTAGAGCCAAATGAAGGGAAAAAGATAGAAGAGGACAAGATAAAAGGAGGGTGGGCAAGAGATGTGTGTGTGTCTGTAAAGTGAAGATAAAGCTAAGAACACAGAGCCTCAATGTGTATGTATCGACAGAGGCTTGTACAGGATGAGCTAGTGAGTGCCACAGTTACTGTGTGTGTGTGTGTGTGTGTGTGGGGGGGGGGGGGGGGGGGGGGGGGGGGGGGGGGGGGGGGGGGGGG
>CALSCE010010690.1:2567042-2584205 GCA_943593645.1 Bovichtus variegatus | reverse complement strand
CATCTGGTGAGTCAGGCTGGATAGGTGGGTCACACTCATCTGGTGAGGCAGGCTGGATAGGTGGGTCAGACTCATCTGGTGAGTCAGGCTGGATAGGTGGGTCAGACTCATCTGGTGAGGCAGGCTGCAGTGGTGAAAGTGTGTTGTTGTCATATAACTGTCCTGCTTGAGCATCCAAAACATGCTCTATAAATGGTGTGACTGGTCCCTCCAAACTCAGATAATGTTCTCCATGCCCCTCTGCCACATGACCAAGTACTAGCACTGGATTGTTGTGACAATATATGTTTGACTCTGATACAATAGTTGAGGCATTGATTCCCAGAGAGGAAATTACAAGAAACTGGACCTGGAAAATTTCAGATGCTCTTTGCAATGTAATGTGGTCACCATAGGTTCCAGTTCGGGCCATTCTTTCCAAGTATCCATCCCAGTCATTGCCCTCGACAAAGTTGAACAAGAGTGTTCCATTTCCATTGTATGGATAATTCCTGAGGTCTTGGATAATTTCATCTCTTAAGCTTTCTGGTGATCTAAATATTCCAAGGGTGGATAGCTGGTCAGCCATGGCTGCAAACTGACAATTTCCATCTGGGTCAGGGTCATAGCGAATGCTTAACTCCATGGACATAAATTCCTCTAGTCTGTCTGTGTGTGTGTACTGAAACAAAAGTGGGTTTAGGCCTCTCTTTGATGGTGCTGTCTTGGGTTTTTTAGAGTGTGTCTTTTTTTGCAGCCGGGTAGCACTAGTTATATCCGACACGAAGAACCATTTTTGTGTTTGTCGGAGGGTCTTTGGGTCCCTAAAACTCACTTTGTATTTTGAGAGCTTTCGATTTTTTTTCACAATTGTACCACGCCTTACGTGATACTTTTTGGAGACTCGATGGGCACCATCCCTCATTCTGACCAAAACAGCGTCCTTAACATTGTAGTGTTGTGATAGGTTTTGTTTGAATGCACGCTTGATCATTAGTTTAGCACAGTGCTCAGAGGCCTTCCGTGCCATTCTTCTCACCCTTTTTCGTTTAGTATCAAATTTTTCTCGATGTCTCAAGGATGGTAAAGTTGAATGTTGATTCCTCACAGACTCCTTACGAACAGAAGATGGAGAACCGCATAAAGGATGCCTTATGCTGTTGCTTTTTCTTCCATAGTATACTTCAAATGGAGACCTCCAGCCTAAAACTTCTTTAAGATCCTCATTTAGCACTCTTGAATATACAGGTAGGTGCTTGACCCAGTTAACTCCGTTCCGTTGAAATTTCACCAGATCATACATGATCTTCTTTCTTAGGCACCTATGTGTCCTCTCAACCTTTCCTTGGCTTTGTGGATGATATGCTGAACTTTCAATTATTTTCACTTGCAGAGATGTCATTAGAATTTTCACTGCCCCTTTAAACTCAGTCCCTTTGTCATGTTGTAACACTTTGGGTGGTCCATATTCACGATAAATCTTGTTAAGGTGTTTGGCAATTTCAACACTACTTTTTCTTTTCAATGGTTTCAGCCACATGTAACGACTGAACACATCCATCACTGTGAGAATGTAACGGTATAAAGCCTGACCATAACTCATTTTCATTTTTCCCATGTCCAATAGGTCAATTTGGTGTCGATCTTGCACTTCTTTGGCTTGAATGGTCATCAAAGGGGGCTTATTCAGAAACTTTGCATTTTGAAGTTGGTACCACTCAGTTTTGTTCAAGATTTCCTGCACCTTTCTTTCACTTATGCCACTATGATGCATTTTCAGTCGTTTGCTCAACTTTCTTGCTCCAGAACCCTTAGTATCATCTAGACCCTTTTTAACAACACAATCAACATTAGACTGTAGCATGACTGGCTTGCCGGCACACAGCAGTGTCTGCCCATCCTCACTGAGAGAATAGACCCCTTGATTTCTCCAGAGACGCACCAAGGCATTTTGTTGAATTCTTGTGCGTTCAGAAACTGGAACATGAAACTCTCCTCTCAACTTGCGAACTATGACATTGTACATTTCCTCGGTCATTGCTTGCTTTTGTCCATGGCCTACAATGAGCCCCAGCAGGGTGCAGGTCAGGGTTATAATTAGCAGACCTACAAGGGTGACAAAAGAGGGAAAATGTTTAACTCCCAAAACTAAACTGCATTTTGTGCCTTTTTTTTTTTGCACTTTTATTTTATTTGTGGAATTTCATTTCAAGTACTAAAATATTTTATCTTGAATTAATATTTAAGAAGGTATTTTAATTATTACAATTTTGATAACCCACCACCACCTGCGGCATCACAGTAATTCAAATTGCTTTATGAATGTTGATCTTATGTTATAGCCCTAGATTTGTCTCAATAAAGGATGCTATCATTAACCCTAAGATGCATAAGTGGGTCAAAAATGACCCGGTGAGGTGGTTTTCTTGAAATATCTTCGTGATGAAATTTTTTTGTCATTTCATATTCCAGGTATTCCTCAAAAAACATGTTTCTGATATAATACCATTCATTTTTTTTTTTACATTTTATACATTTTAAGAAATTGTAGTTTTTGTATTACTACCCCTAGCTTACATAAGTGGGTCAAAAATGACCCGCATGCATTTCCTATGGAATCCAATGGAAACCTTTGATCCTTATCAACTGTGGCTGTTAGGAAGAAATTAATTGCGGACCACACAGACTATATCAGAAGTGTCACCCCCCAGGAAGATTATTTTACACGGCAAGAGCTGATACATGTAAGTATTATCTTCATATAATATTGTGTTTGTGTCTTTCATGACTTCTTTATTATTATTTATCAGCAAATTAGCCTACTTTATAACTAGCTAACACTCGCTAGCTAACTAAGTTAGCTAACATTACTATATGTAGTGTGTGTTTATTTATATAGTTACATATTGATCTATGGAAAACATTACTCTTATGTTTCCTCATCCAAGGTGTCATGGTTTCCTCTGAAGACGAAAGTGTCCAAATCATGCCCAACAGAATGAGTCGGAAGGGCTCTTACTGGAGCGAGTGTGGTGTGGGGTGACAAAAGCCACAACCCAGCCACAGGAAAGAAGCAGACAGGGCCCACTAAAGAGAAAGAGGTGTCAGATCTGCCCAAGTATCAAAGATCGTAAAGTCAATAATGTGTGTGGGAAATGTAATGTACCTGTGTGCAATGATCACAGCCAGAAACAGGTAGTTTGTGTGAACTGTCAATGACTGAACAGTTACACACATACATACACACAAACACACACAGACAGACACACACACAGACACGCACACACTCACACACAATGGATGTTCACATTTTTCTATTCTATTCTGTGTAATTTTCTTTTTTCAAAAATGTTAAAAAGTGAAAAATAAAAATATTTCTAACATGAAATCATTCTTGTGTGGTCCTAAATATAATACTAAATATTATACAAGTGATTATTCTTAACAAAAAATGGCATAAAAACCCATTGATTCTAATACGGGTCATTTTTGACCCACTTATGGAAGAGTGTAGGGTCAGTCACTCGTGCATCTAAGGGATAAAGAGGACGCTGCTTTTGTAGGAATACTGAAAAACAAGGTTTTAACAAATTTATTGTTTTCACACCTGTTATAACATTTTTAGCCTTTTAATAGCTATTTCGATGCTTACTATTTATGACTGTGTTAATTCATTGCATGGAATGTTAGGTATTGAGCTTCACTCATTCAGCCAATGGTTTTCAGTGACTTCACACAGGGAAGGTATTGCTTATCCAACATTCTCCATATGGCTAAACTAGGAAGAAGTGAATTAGTAAGTTAAACTACGTAATTAGACTTACAGTGAAGGGTGAAGCACAACTATCAAAGCTGTTGTTCACAATGAAGATCTACCCACGGAATAACACGTTAGAGGGGTGAACAGAGAGGCAAGCTTTGAAACAGCTTAGAGCAAAACAGCAAGTTATTTGTCATCCAAATTAATTAAGATCTGCAAAGTAGTAGTCTTTCGTCCGATCTTTATGTTCGCTATCTGTCTACCAGTTTACGCCATACACACAAACTTACAGGACAGAATAGCGTCTGTCACTTCTGTCGCGCCTCCCCTGTCGCGCCTCCCCTGGGACTCTTCGGCGCCTCACCTATTGAAAACCGCTGGCCTATATAATTCCAAACGTGTTCTGTCATACATAGATTTATTGGGCTACATAGCTCTAAGGGAAATTGCATAAAAAACGACAAAAAGTCACTCTTGTATAAATTCATTGTTTAACAAACAACAATAATAGGTATTATTACATAATGCACCATGTTATTACATTTTCTAGAGAATAAAAAAGTTGCAAGTGCATTTTGTAATAATCTTCTCAAAATGTAATAACTTATTACATAATGCGGCAAAATTTATTACAAAATGCGTTGGGGCAGTTTATTACAAAATGCGGCAGTTTATTACAAAATGCGGCTTATTACAAAATGAAATGAAAAAGTTATTACATTTTGGACGTTTATTACAAAATGCACCGTTATTACAAAATGCGGCTCAACACACCTTGAAGCATTTTTTGAAAGGTCACTGAAGTCCCCAGTTTAAAAGGCTAATCTGTTTAACCAGATGTAATGAATGAAGAACTTAAGCCAACCTCTATTCTTTCTATTTCATCCTCTGTCTCACCTCCTTCATCCTACTTATTTTTTCCTACAACACCATCAACTTGGCTTTATTTGTTGACCCATTTGTCTACATATGTCTGTGTGTGCATGAGTCCATAGCACCGCTCTGCCCCTCCTCCCTGGCCTGATTGTCTTGCGGAGAAAGCTTCCTTTTAGTGTTTGGTATCCATGGCAACGCATCCCTCTTCAAAGAGCTGCCCGTCTATGGTGATCAGGAGCTCCTTCCATTCCTCTTCTCATTTCCCTCTTTCCTCTCCCACTCAGCCCCGCCCCGCGCTTCACTCTTCCCCTTTCCCCTACATTACTCCACCCCCCCTCTGTTCTTTTTTGCCCTTAGCCTACATTTCCTCTCTCAGCATGTCGCTCTAACATCTTCTTATGCACTTTCTATGCATTTTTAGCACTGACCCTTTGCTTTATGAATTGTCCCTGCATAGAGCCCATGCCCCCTACATGTCCCAAATGAATAGCTTTTACACATTTGCCTCAATGGTTGTTGTTGAGGTTTATCGAGTTTCCTAGAACTGACTCATTCATCAGTGTGAGTGTGTGTGTGTGAGTGTGTGTGTTTGTGTGTGTGTGACTGCATCTTATGTTTGTTTTCTCCCGCTGAGCTGTGAGTCCTGCTAAATTAGAATTCCCACATAACACATCAGCTTGAGTGTCAGATTTTGTCGAGCTTCTGAATGCAGCCTCTGCGTACTCAGTCCAAAGTGAGAGATGGCCACTGGCCCAGTTCCCTTCATGCAAACCATGCGCATTAGGTACGCTGCTGATTGGTTTATCAAATCAAACACATTTTCTTGTTTTGTCATGATGTTGACTTCAGGGAGAACATTACATGTCCTGTTTTGATAACGCACCTGGGCTGGGTCACAGTAAACTAACAAATGCACCAGAGCAGAATTAGTGTTTATAAAGAGAGAGTTCTCCTTTTCCCGTAGACAAAAAATATATACAGTAAGTGATATCTTATTAAACTACAACATACAAGGGCACATTTATTCCATGCTTAAATATTTATCTTAAAAGTCATTTTGTGTTTTAAATACTGGCTACCTCTACTGTCAGCATACTAAAAAGACATCAGAACTGATAACTAGTGCTATATATTTAACTGTATAACACAAATACAGTCCATGTTTAGGCTACAGATCATTCACTGTTATAGTAAGTGAACCCTGCCTGAGTGAGCTACTCTGTCACTGCACTGAGTACATCAGCACATGGGTCACTTCCTGTGGCCATATGGTGCTTTTCCCCATCTTTCAATTTGACTCAAACATGTCAAATACAATAACATAGACACCTCAGCAGTAAAAGCTGTATGAAAAAAGGAATGTGTGCATGAAATCCACTGACGTATGCAGTTTCTCGAAGCCTGTGAGTAAGTTTCATCGTTTATTCATTTTTACTGATTTTACTCAAATAAAATCTGGATTTTATTTAGAGGTAGCAAATTGAATTAAACCTGGAATTCATGTCCCAATGCACCTTAAAGTTGTTGTATTTCCTGCTGCAATAAATGCTGATCATTACACTATATTTTATAGGAGTCATTCCATACCAACCAACCCAGGCCTCCCAGTTCACATTAAGGACTTGGAAAAACAATAATGTGAAAACGTCTATTAAATTCATTGTACTTTGCAAAATGCTATAGCTCTACCCCAAATACCTTTTTAAGTTATGAATTTCTTTTTACAATTAACACTTGAAATGACTAGAGATAAAATTAACACTTGAAATGACTCGAGATAAAAATTAAAAATTAAAACGATGACTGTATATTTTCCCAAGAAGGATGATTTTAATTTCCTTGAAACCTTTTTATGGGACAGTGTTAATATTCATTGCAGATATATAAAACATTAAAGATGTTATATTACTCCTTTATCATTTAATCATTATTTGAGAATAGCATTTTTCACTGGCTGTAATATTCCATTCAGTGGTTTTATTTCATAGGTAGATATTTGTACTACGTTGACTTCAAAGTATTTATGTGTTTAATCTCTATCTCTTCGATTCATTTATTTTTAGTCGACATAGTGGTTATTTCACACCAGACCATAGCAGAAGCTGGTGTGGTGTGTTGTGAGCCTATGGAAGAGATGTAACTCTACCAAAGCATTTCAATTGGGCACTGGCAATAAAACCTGATGAAGAGTGCAGACCTCTTCATCACACAGGTGGAAGCACAAATGCACATGTAAACATGCTCCTGTTTTGTACGCGTTTTACGTTTTAAATCCAGTGGCAATGATTATGTCTTTAGATGGCCCAGATATCTACCACACATCCACTGGCTTGCATCACTGTTCATGTGTGAGTGTGTGTGTGTGTGTTCACAAAGAGCATGCACATCTGTGTGAATCATAAATGGGCCACAAGTGACACAGAGAAGTCTCATTATGGGCCACATGGGTGTAATATACATTCATCTTTCTCTCTCTCTTTTTCTATTTTTATCTCCACACTCTACCCCCCCCCCCCCCTCCTCCTCCTCCTCCTCCCTACATCCGCCCTGTGGAATCAAGAATGTGATCCACAGCATGAGAGAATTGCTGTCCCGGCAGAAATCACTGGGCATTTTTGAGGAAAGATAATCCAAATCTTACATTAAATCACATCCTTGTGATACTGCAATCTCTTCCCTCCTCCTCTTTCTGTTTGGGTTTTATCTCTGAATTATTTCCACTGCTAATACATTTACACTCTTCACACAATAAACCCCACACTGCTAAATGGTACTTAGACCCCTTGTTTTGTCATTTTTAAAAAATGTCCAGTTGATTGATATCTATATCTCCATTATTACCACCCACTGAGAGGATGCCTGTGTGTGTGTGTGTGTGTACTCACCTGCCCCGTAAACAACAGAGTAGACAATGCGTTTGGCATGTTCCCGGTCCTCAGAAGTCACCTCACCCTCACTCACCCCCTTCCTGAGTGACAAAGATAAACACATAGAGAGAGACAGTGTGTGATTCTACACTGAAAGAACACACACATTCATACAGTGTCCTAATATGTTTTAGGTGTGAACAAAATGGGTTAGAGGTAAAAAAAATAAATAAATAAATAAAAAAATTGTTCAAAAATCTGATTCTAACCCAGTTGCCGAATTAACTGATGGTCCAACATTAAGGTGTTTAAAAAAAAAAAAAAAAAAAGGGAAATATGCAAATGAAGTCCTTGGTTGACAAAGCTTTAACATTTTCATACACTTTATTCCTATTTTTGATACTAAATAATGACCCTTAAATGAGGATTTTCAGACAAATAGTAGACACAATATTGTAGAAAATACAATCAAAAGCATGTATGATGAGTGTGGATGTACGATAAAAAGTCTTATTTGGATGTTAATCCACTTTGATTGCTGTCTGGGTGGGACATAGAGAAGGTAGAAGTACAAGACAGAAAAGTGACAGAGGAAGGAAAAAAAAGAGCAGAAAAATCATCATAAGAACAAAAAATAAAGTGAAGAGAGAAACAATGTGGTATATGGAGGTTAAAAAGACATGAAGTACAATGAGACAGGCGCAGAGAGAAAGAGGCAGGGATGGACAGACAGACAGTTATGTAATGTGACTTGTAGACTGTCGTAGTACTGGGGGTCAGACAGGGTGGGATGACACGTCTGCAAAGAGGCACTTCTGGAGGGGCTAACTGGGAGCTGCCACTGCCGATCAGGGTTGAGAGAGTGCCACACACACACACACACACACACACACACTCACACTCAGAAAAATTACAACTGGTGAGCTTCAAGACTCCAGCGCTTCATGATGTGTTGATGCCCGTCGCCCCAGGATAAGGAATTTAAAATGTGAGCTAATTAAACTTGTCTCTCTCTGTTTAATGACAGGTCACGTTAAATGATAGGTAACCTATAACCTCCAGTGGATGAAAGAGGAGCATTTCCCTCCACTGCGTCTGTTTGATGGATATCCATACTGGATTTTCACTGCCCCCTGCTGGAGAGGCATTACTCTACCGGAGACTTCTTTTTTTTAAGTTGCCTTTTATTTCATCAGGCCCGCCACAGTTCAAAAGTATGAAATCGCTTGCCATAAAAGCTTGATTGGGTGCAGTCAGATGGCTGGGAAAACTAGTTCATGGTCTTTTATGCTTTTATGTTGTAAAACGTCCTCTTTACAAATAGATGCTAAAGGTTGGCAAAAAAAAAAAAAGGAATGTTTTGTACACAAATACACAAAGAACAAAACGCTATGTGAAAGGTAGAAAGAGACAAAGCTTCCATGAAATTAGCTTGTTGGTGTTTGCCACTGACACCAGTTTACTACAAGTTGTAGAACAAGAAAGCTTCAATTAAAAAAAAAAAATGGAGCATGGTTGGGCTTAGTGAGGTGTCATTGTCATGCTTAGAAACCGTCATTGTTTTTTATGGTAGGAAATACCAAAAAATATAGACAAATTACATGTAATTTGCATTTCAGTCATGAAAAAAAATAAATAAATAAAAAAGGGTTGGGCTTAGTGAGGTGGTATTGTCATGCTTAGAAAATGTCATTATTTTTTTATGGTAGGATATACCAAAATATATAGACAAATTACATTTCATTTGCATTTTAGTCATGAAAATAAAAAATAATGAAAAAATAATAAGGGGCGGTTAGTGATTGTCATGCTTAGAAACTGTCATTGTTTTTTTGTGTAGAAAATACCAACAATTATAGACAAACTACATGTCATTAGCATTTAAGTCATGAAAAGATAAAATAATGAAGAAAAAAAAGAAAAAAAAAGAAAAAAAAAAGAAAACATGAATAAATAATGAAAAAATAATGACAAAAATAAATAAATAAATAAAGGGTTGGGCTTAGTGGGGTGACATTGTCATGCTTAGAAAATGTCATTGTTTTTTATGGTAGGAAATAGCAAAAAATATAGACAAATTACATGTCATTTGCATTTCAGTCATGAAAAGAAAAAAAAAGAAGAAAAAAAAAGAAAAAAATGGAGCAGGTTGTTCTCTGCAGCTTGAAAAAAGAAAAATCTAAATGATATACAAAGTATAAAGGAATCAAGATTGTAGTAGGCAGAAAGCCTCTGGCGACACAGTTTTTTTATCCTCTGATCTATACAAGAGGTGGTTCCGAACAGGGTAACAGACGAGTCAGTGGCATTTCTGATGGGAGAGCAATGTGGTAAGGAAAGATAAGGAAAGGTAAGGAAAGGTAAGGAAAGGTAAGGAAAGGTAAGGAAAGAAGGAGGAAAGATAGGAAAATAACAGAGTGAAATTAACATGGAAAACAGTGATGGAAAAGAATGGGAGGAAAGGGAATAAGAAGGGAGAAACAATTGTCAGAGGAAGGACAGAAAGCGCAAGAAAAGACCAAAAGCATTTGAACAAAAAGGCAGCGAGAAAGAAATAGAAGACTATAAACGAGAGGAACAGAAGTAATCCCAGCAGAGCTGCAGTGACACCAGTTAATTTGTTCAAAGGTGAAAGAGAGATACTGAAAGAGACGCAATGTAAAACCTCAGAAGAGCTGTTAATATGGTCTGTATGTCCAGGTAATCTGTTTAACTGGGTGCCCTCTGCCACACACTTGACGGAGATGGATGACAGGAGTAAAGGTACAACACTGGGACACACGTACACACACAGGCAGCATCGGAAAGACAAGACAGATGTGTGTGTGTGTGTGTGTGTGTAAACACCGAAACACACTGGCAGCAAGAGGGAAGGAGAATAACACACACACAAAAATACTTCAAAAGCGCGACAATGTAATCAACAGGGTAACCAGCCCAGGGGTGTCCTGCGCATGGGAAAGAGAAAGTGAATGATGCAGTTGGCATAGTAGTCATGGCAACAAGGTTATTAGCGTTTGAAGAGAAGGAGCCGGCAGAGGGGGGGAAGAGAGGGACGAAAAGAGAAACCCTGTGGAGCATCAACACTCACCCTGGCAAGGGGATCAGGGGAGAACCAGAGAGAGAGAGAGTGTGTGTGTGTGTGTGTGTGTGTGTGTGTGCGTGTGTTTGACCTACCACTGAGAAGCCAACATGGTGAAGACGTCCGCCTGCGGGTTGATGAAAATGCGGAGCAGCTCAGGGTCAGAGGAGAGGTGAGCCAGCAGGCGCAGCTCCACCTGGCAGAAGTCTGACACGTACACACACAAAAAAAAACCCACACACACCTTCTTAATGACACATTACTCCAGTGGTGCATCCAAAATCATCATCATCCAATCACAACAATGACAATTTGGGAGAGAGTCTTATTTGCTTTCTGGCCGAGAATTAGATGAAAAGATCTTTACCACTCTTATGTCTGTATGTAACTAGAGCCAGCAGCTTGTTAGCTTAGCTTAGCACTGGAAACAGGTCGTCTCGCTCTGTCCTAAAGTGACAGAAATCCACCTATTTGCCGAAGAGACAATGACATTGGTTTCGATCTTCTCATCTAACTCTCAGCGAGAAAGCAAATGAGAGTACTTTCCAAAAATGCTAACTATTTCTTTCAATTATGGGGGGAAAAAAAAGGAATTGTAGAGATATGCAATAACAAAATATTTCATGGTAATTTACAGGGACATTTGTTATCTAGAATTTCTCATGTCAAGTGATAACAAAAAGGCACCTCAGGTTTTAGCAAGATATAACTTCAATGCAATGGATCCAGCAAATACATATGTACAGTATGTGCACTGCCCGTGTCACATATACAGTATATGTGTGGTGTAGAAAAAATGGGCTTAAGACAGAACTCTGTATTGTACCCTTAAATGCTTGTACATTGTCAGCATAAACACTATAGTTAATCTGAGACATTTTGTGCGTGTTTTTGCCGTTTCAACTACATTTTGTCGGACTCGCTGTTCCCCAAACTGCCATCTTCATTTCATTTCCAGCACTTCCCAGCATAACTTTGAAAAAACTACAGTGTGGGTGTGAAAGACAGAAGTTGCATTCAGTTGTAAGTCGCACATGAAGGTGAGGAGAGCAACAGCAAATAGAGACAGTAAGAGCAAAAGTTTAAGAGCTTCCAGTAAAGAAATAAAGATAAATACATTGGCGTGTGTTTCTCCCTGTATTACTGTTGATGGCAGTACAAAATGGTCGGTCTCGAGAGAAACTTTTTTTCATTCTGTCAACAAAAGGCATGATGCTCACTAGTGATGTTTTTTCAATTTTGTGTCATGAAACTCGATTGTAACCAAACCTGACAATTTTCCTCAGTGGTCAAAGACACACACATACGACGGCTACTAATACACACAGAGAAACACTTGTATGTATACAAATACTCCAGGCGCTACCCAGTTACATCATCAAACAGACATACAGTATGGTAAAAACATCAGAGACAAATACACACAATGCAGTCAGATTCATCCTGAAAGAATTGAACTTTCATTTTGTCAATTCTTGCAAAAGTATGCCGTTATTTCCATAAAGTTAGTTTGTAGGTTTTCTCCACTTTCTTTTCAAAACACCTTCTTAGTTCACTTGTATTTAATAGAAAATGAAATGGAGTTTATCTTCATTGTGAGCTGACCTTGTGTTTCTTTGACATAACAAGGAATTGACGAAAGTTGCAATTATGTCGCTACATCTTCTCCACCCTAATTCTCTATAATACACCTTGCATCAGGATCTCCTGTGAATGCATCAACGTGATTTGACTAAATGCTATTCTTAATTCTGCTGTTAAAATTGCCATGATTTGGATTTAATTTGCTACATCCGTCTCACAGCACGCTGCCATCACATAAATTCACGTAAAGCTGGGTTATTATGGAAAAGTCACATTACCTGAAACCACATAAATGCTGTAATTAAACCTCGATGTGACTATTCACAGTGACCTGAGGATTGTTTGAATGTAAAGGTAGCACCTACTGGTTAAGCCTTAAAGGAATAGTTCGCTTAAAAGTGACAAAATGTTTTTGATCTCAAAAACTTTAAATTCTTAGATCTCACAACACAACGGGTCATTTATATATTATAAGACTTAGTAATTACATGTATAGGATGCATTTGTAATCTACAAGTTTATGTTTGGTAGTAAAAGAAATTCTGGGAAATAGATTTTTTGCAAACAATCTTTGTCTATTATGGCCTAGGCGTTGAAAAATAAACAAAATTTAATTAAAACTAAAAAGGTTGAATTCTTTAAAATATATCAAATTGGCGTCCATCATGAAAACACAAGAAAATTATGAGAGATGTTTTTAATACATTTTTAAATTTGAGTATTTAAAGGTTTCATATACATTTTCTGGTTAGTATCAAGTCTATTAATTTTTTTCAAACTAAAATGCATCTTTTGTTTAAGAGTTAAAAACAGTAGAGGTCAATTTGGAGATAGTACATGAACTGCTCCGCAGACACAATTTCAGAACAGTAAAATTTGCAGGACGGACAGAAAAACACTGCATCTAAAAAGGCCTTAGACAAGAAATTTGTCCAAGGCACTTACATAAGCAGTGAGATAACTAGAGGCTATAAATGACTATCACTGACAGACATACAGCAGTCTGCCTATCTTCAAAATAGGCAGACAGAAACTCTGTCTCACCTAACTGCACATTATAATACAGTGTGTTTAAAGGTGTCCACAAAGAGACAACTCTGTAAACAGAAAGACGGAGACACAGAGAGAAGACACACCTCTTTGTGGCAGGTGACAGTGTGTTGGGGCGACAAGTCCTGCACTGACAGGTCTACGGCTCTCTTGTCAGCTTGGCAAATCTAAACTGAAACCTCTCTTCAGACGTAGTCACACATACACACACACATATATTCACACCAGCAAAGCTACTGCCGTACATTCCATTACTGCCATTTCACCCAGACACATCACTTCCTCTGCTCAGCTGCTTCAAAATCAAATTAAACCGGCCAAATGCGAGAAAAAAAAAAAAAAAAAGAGACTTGAAATGGACGGTGGGAAAATGAGAGATTTTCTCTCAGTGAGGACGAAGCAACGAGCTGTGATAGGTTTCTACTAATGTGGAAAAAAGAGAGAAGGATCGGTGCATGAGATTGTGAGGGGGAAATATCATGCACTGATGCATTAAAATAGCTATTGTTACATTTCTAAAAATTGAGATAAATCTGACAATGTACCACAAATTGCAGGTCATAACCACTGAAAAGAGAAAAATAAATTCCTCAGCTTTTCAGTTCACTATGCAGCTTGAAATGAACATCATCTACCGTTTAACCCAGGTCAGCCATAGAATGCAGAGGAAAAAGATAAAAAGGTACAGGGAGATAGAGGGTCTCCAGGGGGACGGGTAAGGAAAAGAAAAAGGGGGTGGGTGGGTGATGGTGAGGTGAGCAATTGATGAAGAAAAGAATCTCTGGGTTTGGTTGCGATTAGGTGAGGAAGAGAGTTTCTAAAGATATCTTCCCATCAATGTTTTATGAGTCAGATCACATTTCCTCCAAGCATGGCCGGCAGCTTAAGAAACATATTGCAGACCAGGATGTGTGTGTGAGTGTCTGTGATAGAGGGAGACAAAGAGAAAGAAATGGTGTCTAAGAGAGTATTTTTTGTATTTTTTGTTTTATAAAAATAGAAATAAAGAAAGAAAATGTGTGTGTAAAAAGAGAGTAATAATATGGGACTGCACATGTGAAATTGTGTTCCAGACTTAGTATACGCCTGCGAGTGTGTTCTCCAAGGCCACTTTCTTACCCTGTGATAAAAAAATAAATAAAACAATCCACCAGTCAAGAATGTTTGTATTGATCCACACAGGAATAGCTCCAACCTACAGTAACTTCCTGTACAGATTAACCCTTACCGCGAGACATTACAGGCATCGTTTTTCATGCACTGGTCAATATTGAGCGTTTGAGGATATTTTGTTTCCATCTTATTTTAGACTAAGGGAAAGAAAACATCCAAAATACACATTTATTCGTTTATTTTACTACACTTTGTCTAACAGCGTCAGTAGATTTTTCCTAAATTCACCAAAAGTTAGCATTAGATAATTCCCTATTAGCATATTTAAACAGAAAACTTGTAAGACAAAACATAATTGTCTTAGTATAAGTGATCAACTGGGGAAGTGTCATGGTGATATCTTTTAGGTTGTCCCCCCCAATGTCTTGCGAAATTAGGATTTATATAATAATATCTTCAAAGAGTTATTTTTCTCATACACTGAGCCAGAATTCTCCACTTCAGTAGCACTTACATGCAGCAAACACTACAAATAGTTGAGTTCCTTTCTATAGTCTGAAGGTGTTTAAAGGGGTTTGCTCATACATCAGTCAGTGTGATTTGTAGAACATTTTATTCTTAAACACAGGGTGAAAATGGATTGTTTTTTTATGGCTGTTGACATTATTTTCTGATTTATGGAGTGATACAAAGAGAACAAAAACATCCCTCTGTGAAAACCTTTGACTCTAACATGTCAAACAAAAATGAAACAAGCATTTGAAGCCTGGTTTTATCCAATGTTCAGACTTCTGAAATCTATGCAAATTAGCACATATTTTATATAAGATAATTTGCATATTTAAACATAACATTTCAGAAATCGTGTAATACAAAAAAGGATTGTCTTAATATAAGTAATCAACGAGGGAAGTTTCATGGTGATATCTATTAGTTAATTTCTTTTTACTCTGCATCAGTTGGTGCCATTTATTCCCTGAAACAGAAACGATACAGCTGAGAATATATAGATTTAGAAGCTAGACCAGGTCAGATTAATTAGTATATAAACTATGATTTAACTGAATATCCACTCATGGTTTCCGCTCGCTTTAATGAAAATTAAAACAAAATGAATCAATGGCATTTTTAATAATTATAATTTGAATATCTGCAGCCCTTGCAACACTTTGACTCTTGATTGCAAACAAAATACACAATGTTAAATTAATTCATTTGGGCTATGGCCACTTGTGAAGGGCATTTGTAATTACTTCTATAAGTAGAAAATGAGCAATAACTTAATTAAAATAACAATTATTTATCTGTAATGAAAACGCTCAATAGTTGTAGCCCTAACAAAGCACTTTGCAAATGCAGAGAACAGGGTCATGTATTACTTGAGACGAGAGGTATTAAAAACAATAAACGAGTTGGTACTAGCTCCCGTAGCAGGACAGAATACTAAGCCACTGAAGGGATGAAGGCGTGCCTCATACATTTTTAATGTCACCACCCACAGTACCATAACAGCCCTCGGTGATGCTTTGCAGTACAGTATCGAGTATGAAAGTTATGCATAAAAGCTCAAGAGCTCAACTAAAACCTGCGCATTGAGAATATGAAATGTCGTGGCTGGTCTGGAGAGACTTTCAGGAAGGAGGAGTCGACCAGCAAACAGGCCAAGCAGTCGAGGGATTTAGGTTGAACTGGATTGTGAGAGTTAAAGTCTTATGGGAGAAATGTAAACCGTATACTTCCTGACTAAAACCCAGGAGGACAAGAGGAGGAACTAGACCAAAATCCCAACTGAAGCCGGGATTTATTTCCAGAAAAACAGCTGTTAATCTCAATCTGAGTAAAGGTCATCTTCTCCAAAGCTACCAGTTTTACACATTTTGATACACTGTTGAGAGAATGTGTTTGCATTTGAATGTGTTGCTGTATTAAAGCTTAATGTGAAGGGAAGTCTTAATTAACCTCCTACTTTTTCAATTTATATCCATGCCAGTTTCACATTTTTCTACCAACCGTTAAACCCGCAGTGACAGTTTTTGACCACTTGACAGGAAACAAATTGAGAAAACAACATTCACAAATCTTTTCACTTCATACATAGTTATTTTTAAGAAAACATCGATTATACCTGCTTTAAGTTACATGTGGGAACACAAGAGTGAAAAAGTACCTGAGGTTAATCAGTTTGACTTTTTGACACTTGACTGTTCAGTTTTGTTTGTACTGTTGTTCTGACGTAGATCAGGAGACTGATACATGTTGCTACGTCATGACTTGCGGCTTGCCAGATTAGTCTTTTTTTAAACTTTTTTTTCTTTATTTTGCATGGCTGGTACAAATGAAACTTTCCAAAATTACTACTATCATGAGAGCAACGAACCTTTAGCCAACAGCAACATCCTGTTAAAATCCTCTGTGTTTTTAAAATGCTAGGTAATATTTGTCAAGTAGCTCTTTTGTACAGTATAAAAATACAATATCTTGCAATAAAAACCTTGCTATTTTAATCACCACACAACTGACACTGTTGCTTTTTTCGAATGCAGCACACAACAATTGTCCGCGTTTTCTCAAATGTATCTTTATCTACTATGGACTAGGGGTTGAAAAATAAACAAAATTGAAAAACTGAACTAAAACTAAGGGGGGGTTGATGAGGGAATTAGGCCTTTGTTCTCATTTTGGCGAGCCTCTTTTTTCCCTCTCTCAGCTCCAGCCCCCACAAACCAGCCAACATCTCCCAATAGAAAATAACTGAGTTGACAATTGCAAATACAAACAAACAAACACACACAAACACAAACACAAACACACACACACACACACACACACACACACACACACACACACACACA
>CALSCE010010690.1:2471063-2567032 GCA_943593645.1 Bovichtus variegatus | reverse complement strand
ACACACACACACACACACACACACACACACACACACACACACACACACACACACACACACACACACACACACACACACACAAACACACACACACACACACACACACACACACACACACACACACACACACACACACACTCACACACACACACACACACACACACACACACACACACACACACACACACAGGGCACACTCGGGTTGCGGGGGAGAGGAAGGCTGTTCAAAATGTGCAATAAAGAATAGTTTGTTTTATCTCTAGTAAAACAGAGAGCCACACATTTTTTACTAAACCATGATTTGGATTATTCGGGTGGTGGGATGGATTAAAATAACACACACTCAAGACGAAATCTGTGTCATAGCTGGGGTTTCAAAAGGGGTCGGTAAATGTCCATTGAATTTTGGAAATTTTGAGCAATTTCAATATAAAAATCTTTCCTTTTGAAAGTGAAGTTATTTGGGGAGTGGAGTGAATATATTTTATATTTGTTTTATGATATTTCAGTTACCTTGCAGGCAGCCTAAACTCCAGTTTATAACTTGTTAACACCTTATTTTGCCAGCTAGCTGTTACCATGTGGGATGTAGCTTAATTAAGCATGCAAATTTAGGAATTTTAATTCATCTATTTCTATTTATTTTTTATAGTAAAACACTTATCTTACAAACCCTTTAAAGTTTGCACAAAGCCCACATTTTTTGGCTCAAATTTTTTATTGAACAATTAGTTCACTTGCCAGCTAGCTCACTACATGGCACATTTCACATTCCATGTATTTGACAAATTAATGGATATATTTAGCAAATTAATGGATTATGTCTGCATATAACATGTTAAATGCAGGTTAAGCAAAACACACCTAAATGTCCATTTTATTCCTGTTTTTTCCCATTAAATCCCATTAATTCCTATGGGATGTTTCCACCTTGAATATTCCCGGAACTTTGCAAGCCTAGTCATACCCACGCACGCGCACACACACGCACACAAACACACACGCACGCACAATGCTTTCACTGACAGGAAAGTACCATTCAGATATATAATACCTTTTGACGTGCCTCTTAGTTGAACTTTTTCTAGGGACACTGAAAAGTGATAGTAGTTGAAACACACACACACACAAACACACACACAGAGAAACACACAGAGAAACACACAGACACACAGAGAAACACACAGACACAGAGACACAGAGACACAGACACAGACACAGACACACACACACACACACACACACACACACACACACACACACACACACACACACACACACACACACACAGCACTTTGGGAAGGACATCGGAGGACAAAAAGGGGGTGACTGGGCGAGTGCTCCCTAGGAGGGGTTGTTTCCATGGCATCCTGTCCTCCTGCTAACCCGGGTTTATCCGTCTGGTTATGTAAGTGCGAGACACACAGTCAGGGCCAGAAGACACCCAGTGTTCCCCGCAAAGCTCTTTCAAGCTGACAATGTCCCAGCTCTCCCCTCAGTCTGCACAGCATGGACCTGGGTTACACTCTGAAGTGACCTTATGATGTCAGTCTAAGAAGGTTTTTAACGGTACCAACTTTAATAGTGAAATTGAGGCTAGGGAAAACATTTATGCTGATTTTAAGACTGCACATGCAAATACAAAAATACAACAGGACCAAAACTTGTGAATCCTCAAGGACTTGTTAAATTAGCCTTGTGTCAGAATCTAAGGTCACTTTCAAAACAGATGCTCAGTGCTCATACACCTTTTCCACAAGGCTTACCGCTCCCTTAGGGTTAGTTGGTGGCTGGGTCAACAGTGAAATGTGTGTGCAATGACATGCCTTACATGTTTAATCAAGAATACAAAAACATGCGCAGTGATTTCAGTCTGAGTGTGACCTTTACTTGTTAGTTGCATGCTAAGTATAATGGACAACTCTTTGTTTCAAAGTTACTATTTTAAAAATTAAAAACACTCGAAGCATGACAGACAACAGGAAGTCAAAAAATATGAAAAGATATAAAAACGGCTGACTCACAGAATATAAAAATTAAACCTTTTCCCAAAACAGTCTACCCATTTGTGCTAAGCGAAATACACAAATGTGCTGAGCCTCATTACAGTGTATTAGATGTGGTGACAGGAGAAAAAAACAGTGCTGTATGAAAGTCCTAAAACATTATGATTTGACGTTACTTATTGTCTTACCTGCAGCAAGAAAAGTCCATCCTTCCTGAGGAATGAACATTGCCCGAGGATGAACAGTCACCACGTCCTCCTCCTTTCCTGTGGGGACCAAACAAAGACCCCTGAGGAACACAAATCACCCCTCACTTCAAAGTGTATGCTACTTTAAATGTGCAAACTATGCCTCGAGTAACCCGTTTGTTTAGATTCTGAATCATTTGTCAGATAAAAGAAAACTCAAGCATGTTTTCCAGGAACAAAAGTGTTTCCAGTATGCATTTATCTCTTCAATTTGAATGAGTCTTATTCAAGAAAACCCCTATATCATGTGAGGAAATCAACTGTTTTAGGTCTATTACAATTATTAGTAATTTATTTTTTAGGTATACACTTATAATAATATATTCTTATCGCGATTATGAAATGTAATTAAAGTTAACACAGATTTAACAAAAGTGTTTGCTGTTTAAGAGGGCAGGATTTAGAAAATAATAGCAACTTGGAAACCACACACACTTATCTCCTGACAAATGCCTTTGTAATTGTGTAGAGCTCCATCACTTTTCAGCCATGCCAGAAAGAATTTTAAAGAATTCGACCCTCAATAAATAAGCAGAGTATCTCATCAAGTAGCATATGGACATCTTTCACCTAACATTTCAAAATGTTTATTTTATTGACCAGACATCGAGCATAAAACAGTAATTTAGTTCTAATATTCTGTCCGTGTATATATGAGTTTGACAGAGAGCCACACAGAAACACATGCAATGAGCGGCTGGGGACGTAGGGGAGCAATAAAGAGAGCTAACATGGACATCTGACTTAATGAGGAGATAAGTTATAAAGCCACAACGCCCCATTTAGAGGCAAATCAGAATCCAATCGGGATCAGTGCATCAATGCACTCTCTGCTACGGGGAGATGGACTGAAGTGCTGACTTTAATGATGGATAACAATGAACCATCACATCCCACATCAGCATGATGAAAGTACAACTACAGCAGGACATGGACACACACAAACACATACATGCTGACACTGAAAATGTGGCCTCACACACACATCATTTCACTGTCATCGGATGTGATTAGGGCCTCACCTCTCACCTCAAGACACAAAGCGATTACTGATACGGGGAAGAGAGAGAGAGAGAGAGAGAAGGAGGGATAGAAGGGACGATATATGGGCGGTAGCAGGGACACAGAGTGGGAAGATGATTTGATGACAAGGAGCTTTGGGAATGTGAGTGAGTGAAGAGCAGAGGTGCTGATGTTAGCACCTATGAATCACTCAGAGAGAGAAAGAAACAGAAACACTGAGGAAGCAAGGGACATTAATGGAGCTATAAAGCTGAGTGTGGCGCCACTGGCTGTGCCCGACAGCAGAGTGGCCTGGTCACGTCGATGGACCCATGTTTAAATCATCTGCAAATGTTGTTTGTCCTGTGTTTGGGACACACTGCCAGCCAGCTAATCTGGTACAAGAATTAAAACTGGAGTCCTGCACATTAGCGATAACCTCAGAAAAAACCATGACCAAGCATTCCTCATTAGAGGCTGATTATTTGTCACGTGGTTTCCGTGCAGTGACAGTCACAAACCCATGACATCATAGTTGAGAGCTGTTAGGAGTAGGGATAAGTGAAAATCCAATGTTAATCAATACACAGTAACCTTGAATGCTGGATTAATAATATTGGATTCCTTTACAAAATACATATGACCAAAGACGTGTTTCGTTCGGTCACAGTGACCTTGCCCTTTGACCACCACAATCTAAATCAGTTCATCCTTGAAATAAAGTGGATGATTGTGCCAATTTTGAAGAAATTCCCTCTATGCATTTCTAAAATATCGCGTTCACGAAAAATGGGACAGACAACCTGAAAATATTATGCGGCTTCGGCAAAAAACAGATATGGTCAATTTTGATGATGTTCCTTCGTGTCTTGGGTTTGACATATTGCACCCATTTTTCCCCAGAGTTGTGTAAAGATGTCCATCATTAACTTTAATTTCATTTATATGAAATGTGGATAGTACCTGACTCTGAACGCAGAAAACAGAGTGTGGTCAAGGCTGAGCAGGTTATTTTAGTCATGAATTACAATTTTGTCATAATATAGTTGATGCGGAGCTCTCAAGCAACTGTCCCACATAATGACGAGTCAGGCTGTTTTCTCAAAGTGTTTGTGTGGCAGTATTTTATTAAATGATGACTGTAAAAAAAAAAGGGCAAGACGAGGTAATTAAAACTTTATTCCAAAGGAGAAGGGATGAGGAGAAGGGATGACAAGACGGGTGGTGATGTGAAAATAATCAAATCTAAGATTGCTAAATTGATGCTTGCGTCCATATGGATAATGTTCTTCCCAAGCTTTCTTGGAGAAAAACAGTCTTGTCATAAAGTAAACAAAGATATTACATTACAGGTGAAAGATGGGCTTGGTATGTGATGCAACGTACGTGATCAATTAAGAACAGCTGTTCATTTTCTCACATGTTTCGACCTGCTCTGTAATAAGTACACACTCTCACAATGGATCTTGGGATTTTGTTAATTTACCATCCAGCGTCTCTTTCTGTCCTCATCAAACTGGCATAAGCCTATACCAGGGGAAGGGACAAAGAACTCCCGGTTCTATTTTAAAACACAATATGTCCCACTCAATCTCTTTTATTCCATCTTTAAATGCCATTTCCAAAGCTGAAAATGTTTAGGTGGCAAGGAAAACGTGGACAAAAGGTAAAAAGGTTTGTTTTTTTATATATCTAGCTTATGCAAGATCCATTTAATTTGAGGATGGTATTTAAAATTGCACAGTAGGCTGTATAGTTATAACATTATAACATCATCAACCTACATGAATCATCATGTAGGTTGATGATGTTATAACTCTACAGCCTACTGTGCAATTTTAAATATCCTCCTGAAATTAAATGGATGCCACATAAATAAACTATATATCAGAAGCCACAGTACAGATCAGACAACACAAATATGGAGACACTTTTAGTGACTAGCCCTTTGCTGCTGCAGACTTTTATCATCCTCATAAAACCTCTTTACTAGCTCACTGCTCATCAGTTTTTGTACGCCATGAGAGATGTCTTCCTCGCCCACGCATACCCACACTTCGACATTTATCACTGCCTCATTCTCTAGAACGTGTGGGAGGTGTGTGTGTTAATGAGTGTGTGTGCACCTTACCTTCTATGTACTGCTTCTTGGTGATTTGAAGTGGCTGTCTTGGCAGGGCCTGGAAGTTCTAGTTTGGGAGAAAACACATTTTGTAAGGGTGCTGGAGTTAACCATCGCCCTGTAGTGTGTAGTAATAGATAGTTGTACTGTAACAGTCTCTCATTACTCTATGGAAGTGGGTCTTCCCCATTTTCAACATAGTGTTTTGTACATAAGTGAGAAAGGCCAGCTGTATATAACAGCAGCGACTTGAGGCTTTAATGAAGGGATGCAAGAAGAGATGGAGGTGTGGAGGTGGCATGTGGGTGTTACAATAGGATGATGTCATCTCTCCCCACCTTCAAATGAAGATGGTCGGAGTGCCTCCAAATATGTACTTTATCATATTAAAACATAACCGATTATGACTTTTACTGTATACAAATGTTTGCCCGTACATAGGTCCTATTTAGTGATTAATAAGTAGCAGTCAAGACTGTTATATCTGAAAGGACACAGCTGTAGGAGGAAATCTTAATTGTATCTTTATTTCTTGTTTTCAAAGTTTCAAATGCATAAACGTTTTAACTTTCTACATCTGCAACTGCAGTTTTCAATGTTGTTCTAATCAAATATTTAATGACTTTTTCAGACACCTCTATAACCTAAGCGCTATATTGCTGCCGAGTTAATGCTGCTTTTCGAGCAATAAAAGCGTGTTTCAAATGACATGTAGAGGTTGGAACATTCCCTCACAATCCGACTTTAACACAATGAATTCACCTTCGTCCTCATAGCACCTCTCGAGATTCCCCAATATATATGACCAGTAGAAGCCCAGTGTAGCATTTTTCTGCTAATGGCTGCTTTTGTTGGCTGACATTAAGAAAAACAGAAAGCCATTCTGGGACTCCAGCCAACACTACAGATCTTTCAAGTTTTCAGACACACGTCTTAAAATAGGACTAGCCTGATGCTCACTGGGCTCCTGGCCGACCCTGCATCGACCCATTGAGTAATCTAAGACGTTGCTGATATAGACACACATAGAAAATTACACGCATGCAGTTTTTTTTCTGCCTGAAGGAGGAAAAACAGGAAAGGCGATAAGGTACGCCAGTGCGCACACACAGTGTAATGGAGGGAAGAAAAAAGAAAGCTGGTTCGGAATCAGCAGTTTCATTTTAATCCCTGTTAATCCCACTGTATCTACCCTTTTAAACACACACACACACACGAACACACACACGAACACACACACACACACGCACGCACACGCACACAAACAAACAAGGTGTGACGTTGTATAAGGAGGATGTTAAAGGTTATCATCAAGGACATGCAGGACACATTAATCAGTGTGTACCTGGAAACGCACGTGCACAACGATAGGTAACATGGAGAAGGGGACAGGCAAAGAAAAGGACACGCACGCACGCACACACACACACACACACACACACACACACACACACAAAATGTAAATGATGTGGTTGGTTTGACCCTACATTGAGTGTGCATGCTTGTGTGTGATCCAGAGAGAGAAAACAGTCCTCTGCTTTTACCACTCATATATTATTCACTTGAGAAAGAGAGACAGAAAAAGAGCGTGAGAGAAAGAGCGCGAGAGAGAGAGAACGCACGAGAGAGAGAGCATGAGAGAGCGCGAGAGAGCGCGAGAGAGCGCGAGAGAGCGAGCGAGAGCGAGAGCGAGCGAGAGAGAGAGCGAGAGAGCGAGACTGCAGTGGCAGGGTGTGGTCATTAGGGACCAGACTACTGTAAATGAGATACCTGCAGTCGGTGTGTATTCGGGGGGAGAGCGAAAGACAAAAGGTGAAAGTAATTACAACGGTGTGTGTGTCTGCTGTGTGGGTGTGTTGCCCTGTGATGTGACAGGCGATTCAGTCTGTCAGATGCGAAGCTCAGCTTTCCCATCATGCACAGTGTTGCAGTGACGACAGCATAAATCAGTACAAACACACACATCACGTACAGGATACGGGAGCACAGGGACTCGACCGACATACTGTCAGCATACTAGATACTATTTTATTCCCAATGTACACTCAGAGCTTTTTCAGTTTATACACAAATTCCTTGCAACAGGAATGTCTCATACACACACATTAGAGGAAAGACACACAAAAGAAGATTTGACAGACTACTTCAAACGTAAGGACTTGCTTTGACGTTCTGGTTTGAATTGCGTCACACTGATCATAATTCAGACCTTCTCTTACTGAATAATGATTTGAGAGGACACATCAACACACAAAGCTATATAAGGACCACAGATGATGGACAACACATTTAGGAGCCAGCCGTCTTGTTATTATTAAAAGCTTTCGTTGATTATTGTTATGCAAAAGTGAGTGGTACCTCTGTGTTTTGATATGCATTCAAAACCTCCAGATGTTTTTAGAAGTCAGATGCGAGCATGTGAAAGGAGAGATGGGAAGAGAAAGGCAATCAAAGAGATGGATCAAGAGAGAGACATAGATCAAGAGATAAAAGAGCAACAGAGGAGCAGAAAGAGAATCAAAGAATTAAAGAACATAGAGATGTAGACTACAGCACACGCGTCAATGCAGCTTGAGAGAGAGGATGAATGGGAAATTGTAAAATATAAAATGGTCTGGGTCAGCTTGCTCTGTTCACTGCTGACTGTACAGTTTAAAACGCATGCTCACACTACAATATGTATGTATAGAGGCAACACGTGCATACTGTCGGCAAACATAAAAATGCAATTGAAAAAATGCGAACACACACACCTGCCCTGTGTGTGGTCTCTAAGTCATTATCACCCTTACTGTGTCATGAGGAACGCAGAACCAGTTCATTAGTGGACACTGTGCGAGTCAGACAGAGAGAGCCTGGTAAGAGTACACACACAAATTCACACTTGGATTTTGTCCTCTAAATGTCTAAAACTCAAACCTTTTATTACAAAGCGTAGAAGTACAAAACACAAACACTACAAGTATCAAACACAGAGAGCAAGAAAGCGCCCACCATAGATGTAAAACAATAGATGTGACGTGTTCTAGTCACTTGTTTGCCTTTCCAGATTTAACCAAAAAAAAAAACTAAGATTCTGCTATAATTTTCATTGTTATAGCTCCAAGAGAACAAATCATGCTCTCAATCATGAAAATAATCTCATAATTGTGCATTTATATAGCAGAAAATTATTGGATTTTTTGACAACCGACGCTGCCCATAGGTGGCGGTTGTAAACAATACCCAGGGAAGATGGCGGATGGTCACCCCGTGAATTATGACGTAACGTCGCACGCATTGTTTTATATCTAGAGTGACACTGTTTGTGTGGCACATTAAAATGCACAGACACACACAAACGTAAGCACTGGCTCAGGACAGGCTCCATTAAATGGCGGCTGATGTTGTTCCTCCCCTAATTACATCAACGTGTGTGAATTATACAGAGCTGAAACAAATGCTTGCGTATAACCCTCTGTTGCACACGCACACAAACGACATGAATATTCCAAGGCTGTCAGACACAATACACACAGACACACAACTTGAAAATATGCCTGAGCCATCGACTGCCAAACCCATGCTTGTGTTTTCCTCTCCTGGGCTCATTGACTCTGAATGGGCCACTTAATCATACAGATGTGCTTGTTTTTCGTGTTGCCTTTCCAGTGCTGACACTGAGCAGCATCGTTCCTCATTCTACATAACAACTTGGGAGTTTGTATTCTTTAATGCCCCCCCCCCCGCGTCCTTACATGGGCTCACAAGAGCCTGACAATGACACTTGTTGGCAAACCACCTGCTAGCACGGACAACCCCGGGGATTCATGTTTTTAGATTAGCGTTGGTTGAACTATTCATGATGGCTTTGCAGGTAAGATGCAGATCACTAAACAATCACTTAAAGTATTTATTGTGAAAGGGCAGGTTTATGTCAGTGTGCTCAAATTACTCATAATGAGAGGCTGCTGCTGGTCCAGCAGTCTTTAATTAATTATTGTATATTCGCTAGGCATTTACACAAAATGCCTATCATTCTGATTATGGACAAATTCTGCTGATTTTATTCCCCTTCGCCACAATTCAATCTGCTCTTTCATTTAAAAAGAAACTACTACCTTGTCTTATGGATTCTGAACGTCCAGTGTACATGGACCAGAAAGTTAGTTATGGAGGATTCCATATTGGCATTCAATTATTTGTTGGATCTCTGTTTACCTTTTAGCGTCAGGGCGGCATCGTGACCATACTGATTTCTGATGAATTCCATCACCTCACTGCACCTTCTTTACTAGCTAAATGCAGCTAGATGGTAGTTCCAGGTGTTGATTTTGTACTGAGCGGTTGCCTTAGTGTGGTAGGAGCCAAGTCCATGACTTAGTAAAGGCTCTTTATGAGCAGGTTTACAGAACGCAGCTTAGTGACGAACACATTAGTGCATCAGGCTCTAATTACACACAGAATGCGACCGCAAATTGAATGAAAGGCGCACTGCAAATTTCCCTGCGATGCCATAAACATAAATGTGGCCCACAGAGACAGGGAGAGTCTCAGAGGAATGCTGCCTTGTTAAATAGATGGGGACCACTGAATCACTGTGCTGGTAATTTAATCACACTGCACCCAATTTAATGACTCGTCACAGTGCACGTTCAAACACA
Organism: Bovichtus variegatus; assembly: GCA_943593645.1. Lineage (NCBI taxonomy): Eukaryota > Metazoa > Chordata > Actinopteri > Perciformes > Bovichtidae > Bovichtus > Bovichtus variegatus. The sequence goes on along the minus strand of CALSCE010010690.1, from coordinate 2,557,011 downwards.
CATGCATGTCTGTGCGCCATGTCAGGCGCGCACACGCTCTGGAATTATTTCCATTCCCACTGCAACCGCAAACAAACACCAAAATCCATCTGCTCAGCATGAATAACCAGATCGGCACACGGCCGCAAAACCAACAGTCCGCAAATCCAAGTAGATGGACTGACTAGAGGGCACTAAGCCATCAGTTGCTGTCCCGTGAACTCTCAGATTGCTTCAGAAGGCAGTGTTGAAAAAAACAAGTTTATCTAACAGTGGCACTGGCTGGTTGATATACTGGAGCAGATATAGGACTCTAACTGCACGGTCTATGGCAATTTAAGAAAGCCACTAAGCATCTGTGATTTTACCCAAATGTCAGCATCATTATAAACCCAGTTTACTGTCAAAATGTATGAAACATACATGAAATATGAATAAAAACACAGAAATCATTCTATAAATGGATATTATATTCTTGCACTAAACTATCCTTTCTAAGTAAGGATGGGACAATATAGGATTTTATGGCACTAAAAGACACTCGGGTTGAAAGTTGCGGGATAATCGTGAGTGACTTGAAAAAGCTGTCTCACTATCATGGTAGAGAAGTGAAAAATAGAGCCCGATTTAAAAAATAAAGAAGAACTCGCACAATGTTGCTCTTTTTGATTTATTCGTCCTTAATTTATACCGGGGGATGATTTATTATTACCTTATTTAAGATTTTTTGATTCTGTTTTTCACAAAAAAGAATGTTCACAAAAAAATATGTATTTATGTCCTATTTGTGACGCAATAAAATATACCATTTTAAGAGTTTCAAGCATATTTTGATGATTATCGGGATAATATTGTGAAATGTTCATATCGGCCCATGCTGAGTTATTTCGGTAAGTATAACTTCCTAGCTAAGCAGCCAGAGTGGCTAATAGAGCTGCTTTACTAACTTTTTGTCACTGATACTATTTTCTTATTGTTTAGCCAGGCAAGCACACTCACACACACACATAGAGCGAGAGAGAGAGAACATCAGGGGGATGGTAAGTAAAGCAATGCTTGGTATAACTTTCAATAAAAAAAGTTCACTTATAACACAAATCCAAACCACTCTATTTCTCTGCCCCCCTTTTCCATCTCACACGCTGGTAAATAAAGTGATAAGTGCCTCCAATTGTATATGCAAGTATATGCGTCTGTGTGTATGCATCACAGAGTGTGTTCAACGCTGCCAGGGAGTCAGCAGAGAACATGACACGCTTCAGTGAAGTGCTTAGATCAGCCTTGGGAAGACTTAAACTGCAAAACATTCAATGACTAAATGCAGAACCGTTTTAAACATTTGACAAGCCCTAAAGGAAACTCAGTTGGCAGTTTGGGAACAGGCCCAATCATAATACAAAACACACAACTTAAAATCAATAATGTAATAAAGCAGTGCTCTTATATATTGCCATAAACAATATATTTCCTACACCACATTAGAAAAATGTGATCTGTCTAGAGGAAACATTGTACCATATTATTGTAATCTAGTGTAGGCACCAAGTAAAACACGATACGAGGGGGAAAATGTGCAACGGTAAAATCCCTTAATTGAATTAAAAAGATTTTGAGTCTTGCTGTGGGAGGAAGTACACAGAAAAATAAACTGTTGTATAGAGAGAAATAAGATTAAGAAAAGTCCCCATTTAGAGAATCAAACCCACTGTACTTTAGCCTTTGACACCACAAAAGAAACAAAGGTTTGACATACACCCAAAACTGACAGCAGATTCGTGTTTGTATCGGTTTTCTTTGCAGGACTCAGAGAACGTCATGCATTTGTGGGTGGCATGAATGTATAAATCTTTGAACACCATTAAAAGACTCAGGCGCAGGCTGAACAGCGCAGTGAGAAAGAGAGAGAGCAGATGATGGCGGAGTACTGCATCAAGGACCCGGCAACCTGAATGTTGTTTCAGCTCTTTGGTGCTAGTCAGGAAGAAGGCAGAGGTAGGAAAGAGAGAGGAGGAAGTTAAATCTTATTTGTCCTCTCTGGTTTTACTGCTACACTATCAAGGTGTTAATGTGAGGGAATGTGTAGGTGGGGGAAAGAGAAAAAGAATGGGCAGAAATGACGCAACATGTAGAGAAGGGGAGAAAAAATAGATTGAGACCAAAAAGGAGAAGGACACCAGTGATAGAAACACTGTAGATGGAGAGAAGGAAGCTGATGTTTTTTTCTTCTAGCAGGTAAAAACAGAAAAGCTCTACTTCCCTTCCGCAGCGAGAAGCACTTCTTATAGCGCTTTAAACTCAGCAGCACTTTATGGCTGTCCTGCTTTAATCCAGGCACCCCTTTGTTACTGCAGTCTGGCTTCACCTCAATTGAACCCACAACAGATGAAAGCTAAACCCCTCTGCAGCACTCCTCATTTGAATATGCGTGTGTGTATATGAACTGTATGTGTGTGCAGAGTTTCGAGTGGTAGAACAGCTGCCTTTTTTCCCTTTAACCCAAAACTATAAACTGCAGCTTTTCCCCCTTCAAAGCAGCAGGATGTGAAATGTTAGCAGTCCCTGAGTGAGTCTTCAATTAACTGTTCCGCTCCTCATTATGATGAGAATAATTATGAGTGAACTTCATTTATATACTGGAGTAATACGGAAGAAGACTAGGGGGAGTTTACTGTTCTCACTCCTGGCTCTCTAATGGTGAAATGATCTTCCTCAATCAAATCAATCAAGCAGCAGAGTTTGTCTCCAGTAAACAGTAAAAGTAAAAGACATTTATTTAAATATTATCTCAGGCATCTGTGGGTCACTTTATTCATTATTTCTAGGCTTTTCTAACTATTCTCTACGTAGGATTGCTGTGAACTGGTTGGATCCCTTACTGATGGTTAACAAATGGTGATCTAGAAAGGAAGTCTTTGCTCAGAGTTAAATTGACCAAGTTAATTTGATATATGAATTAATATTATCATTTCACATTTTATTTGCACTGGTTTCATGCGACCACACATTATTGATGGATATTTTAAGGGCTGTAACTAATGATTATTTTCATTATTGATGATCTGTCAATTATTTTTTGATAATCCCTAAGTCTTCAAAAATGTAAAAAAAAAAGAAAAGAAAAGAAGAAGTGAAAAACAAGACATTTTGACGTCTTTAGATATTTTGTTTTGTCCGACCAAAGTCCAAAAGCCAAAGATATTTAAATTACAATGAAATAACACAAAGAAAATAAGCTAATCTTCACATTGAGACGCCAGAGAATGTTTGGCATGTTGGCTTAAAAAAATAAATACTGAATCAAAACAGTTCCCAATCAATTTTGTGTCAATCGACGAATCGAATAACTATTTCAGCGCTGTAAAACATTTACCTGCTAAATTATCTTTCTTTGCTACAGTTTTGTGGTCCTACGCGTTAAACACACAAACATACTACTTGTTTGTTGTTGGTTCTCAGTCAAATTACAATTAGAGCACAACATATGTATCAGAGATCAAACTAGACCACACACACACACCCCAGTACAGCTACACTCAAACTACCAGATACAAGCATCCACACACTTAATGAGATGCTCAACCAAATCCCACAACTGCGTTAGAGCAGAGCTGTGTTAAATCACAGCTGCCCAACAGTCACATATATCATTCAGAAGCAGTGCGATCAATTCAATGTGTAGCTCACACCGGCCGCAAATCGCTAAATGAGATTAGAAAAGCTCAATGTCTCCATGCTTACATATATATGTGTGTGTCAGGGCAGTGCTCAGAGACAGAACCACCAGACCCTGACAGCTAGGTAATGTCCAGATGAGATCGTCATCGATCGCACCATACTGAGGCGAGGGAGCGAGGGAGAGGCAGCAAGAGGTCTTTTTGATATATGTACTCTTCAGCACGTTGTGCCTGTTTTACAGTATGTACTTCCACCAATAACATTTGACTTTTGGAGATAACTTCATGATTTGATTTAATTTCTAAGTTATTCTTCATGAAAACAAATTCTCAATTTAAATGTACAAAGTGCCTCTGCAATCAAATAGCTGCAATATTGGTTAAAATGAACTGTTGTGCATTTTTTGATGATCTAAAAACTTTCTAAAATACATTTAATTTAAAAATACTGAATATTGACAATAAATACTATGCACAGCTGCAGTCAAAATACTGGTATCATACAGATGAAAACTCTATTTGAGTTAAACACCATTCATAAAACACTACAGTTGAGAGTTGCCCTGATATACAGTAGTAGCAGGTTTTACATTATACTGTTGTAAAAATGTGATGAGTCATCATGAGCTTAATAAAATCTACGACCTCAGTGCCATGTCTTGGAGTACATACTTCAGGGATGAAATTCAGCAGATTGATTTTTCAATATTCAAACACAAAAGCGCATAGAAACACACCCCAACGGCAAAAAATGTAACTAACTTTCTGTCATACACTCTCAAAACCACACACATCTCCTAACTCTCATTATTATAACACCCAACTGGTTTTTAAATCCCTCTCTCTTTCCATCTCTCTCAACCTAATCAAACAATCCTTTGAAGTAGAAGCCAAAATGACCCAACACTACGATGGTTTCAAACTGAAATTGGTGCTCACAAAGATAGCAATTCAAGCCCCACACACACACACACACAGACAGTCCTGTTTCTCCCCCTCTGGACATCCCAAAGAATCCCCAGCTCATTGTTACATAACACCAAAATCTCATCTATATTTGTTAGCGAGAAGCTAGTATTATGTGTGCGTGTGTGTCACAGTGTGTGTTTAGTAATCACTATGCCGTCAGTGTCATCAAAGGATCTCTTTGATAAGAGAGGGAGATATGGAGAAAGAAAGAATCATAGATAGGCGTGCAAAGAAAGAGGGATTATAAAAGAAGAAAGAGGAGAAAGGAAAGGAAAATGCCGATATTAAGATTTTTAAGATTTAAGATATGTGTGTTGTATTCTCCTAATGGACGTTAACAATAATCATACATTTACTTTTCCTTAGTTGTACGTATCCTGCGTGTCATTAAAGCGTAACTTTGCAGCCTGCAGTTCAGCACCATGGATAGCTCTAGTAACTGAACACTGTTGTCCTGCTGACAAAATAAGCAGGCCAGCTCGAGCCACTTAACAACCCTGATAACTAGTTTCAAGATCAAAGAAATGAAGACAAGAGGGAGATGCGTAGAGGATGGCAGTCAGGTCATACTCACTGGGTGCTTGGCTGAGATTCTCCCTGTCACCACGCTTGTCTGGTACCACGTAGAGCAAACGTAGTTCTGTTGTGTTGTAGTGAAAAACAGAGATACGAAGAGAGGGAGATATGAATAAACAGAGGAGAAATGGACAAATCCACCATTTTATGACATACACATTTGGAAGCAAAAATGAACAACTTTGCCAACCACAAAAAAAAAATCACATAATATACATGTTTCAATGAGTCAGCTATGTGATAACTAATGTTTCTATATAGTTGATTCCTATCCAACTTAGCTTGAAAACAACAGCTGCGATCCTCATTGCCATCATCACTCTAATTCGGCTTTTGGACCGACAAGCATCAACAATGCCATGCGACTGCTTGACGCCCAATTTGAACAAGCTGCTTGTAGACTGTAGTGACAGTTGGTGCAATAGGCACGACATGCAACCATACTATTGTGCTCAGGACTGTTGTCAGTTGATGTAACCCCAACACAAAAGACATATCAGTTTGCTGTCTGTTGTAATATGTGATAAAAAAGAAAGGGGTCTGACAATATTTCACTGACTGTCCTGAATACACCTTAGAAGGGAAACTCCACTCACTGCATATGTAAAGACAATTTAAAAAAAGAAGTTGCATAAAGTATTTTGTGGCTCCAGAGTAAGCGGCAACCCTGGTTCTGAAAAGTGAATGTCAAAAGTGCAAACAATACACTAATTGGTTTATTCGTCCTATTGCTTGTTTTAAGTATTTTTACATACAGCATGATGTCCATTTTGTAAATGATGGTCCCATTTAGAGTAAATTAGATGATAAAGCAGGGTATGCTTTAGGAACGATTTTTCAGCGTTGGGTTGTACTTAGCTCCACCCTCTCCTGTCACTTCTGGTTCCAAAAAAAAAAAACAAGATGGCGACAGACAAAATGCAAAACTCAAGGCTTCAAAACCATAGTTCACAAACCGACTTCTTATATAGTGTATGGGTAGACCATAAATTTGATTTTCTCTAGTTGATGGAAATGAAAAACATGCATTTTTCTGCTTCGTCATCACATTCACTTAGTTTGCAGACTTATTTTTACTTCGAGACCATATTTTGCCTTCCTGTAGTTTAGATTTAATATGATATTAAACCACCAATACTCATTCCCCTCAATACCACCACATGTGGCATATCTGGGTTATGAGTGAAAAACAAAATCTTGTTATTTTTGTCAACAGCACCCTCCTCGAGCTGCGATTGTTTCCATGCTCTGTCCAAAAGACCACAAAATGAATCACCACCATCGGAAGCAAAACAGATAGAGAGACAGCCAGCCTCATTTGCAGAGTTGAGAAATCACAGATTGACAAACACAAGCTGCTACATCCACACAGAGGCGCACGAAGCGACAGTCAGTACAGCAGTGGCTGTAAACAGGACCAACAGCTTAAAGAGAGCAGGGAGAAGTTTCATTATTACGTTATCACAGCAGGAGCATCCAGGCCTGTGAGTGCTCTCTGCTGTAGGGGTGGTGCCATCACACCTTTAGAGGTTAGTATGTACCTGTGTTATACATGTATGAATACCCTACAGCATTACCCTGTGGTTTTCAATTGTAGCACTGAGCACAGCAGTATAATGATGGTGACATTCACACCTGCAGCACTTTGAAGGTGAAGAGAGAACAACATGAGTTTGTCTGGGAGGTAGAACCAAAAGAAAAACGAAAGCTGTGGGATTTGTTTAAGTCATTCGACCCAGCAGCCTTCTCTCAACTCTTAGTTTTACTTTTGTTTAGTTGTTTCAGCCTCAAGGAGAGGAAGTCGAGAAAAATCCATATCTCAGAGTGAGCAGTTGTGAAGGACCTTGTGTGTAAGACATTCTTTTTGGTGAATGTGTGTACTGTGATTAAACATTTGAACTGTTTCGTTGACAATCGTGCTTCATAACGGCTGTGGGCTCACCTTGCTCATCATGCATGAGAGAATCCCATCGACAAAAGTGGACTTGATTTTGTGAACCTGGGGGTTACAAGGCAGACAGTTGTTCCTGGAAAACCAAGAGATGCTCTGCTATTGCATACGTTACCCATGTAATTTAGTTAAGCAGAGCTAAACATAATTCCTCCTGAACATATTGTTTATAACAAAAACACTGGCTATCCAACCTCTAACCTTTAATTTGATTTTGGTGGAAAAAGACACCGATTTAGACTTTAATAAGAAAAGCAAACCCTTTGCTACACAATGTTTTTGACAATTATTGCACATGAATAAAAAGGAGCTGAGAACAAGACGGACCTGTCTGTACTCTAGAATGATCTTTGGCAGAGGGTGCAGGTCCTGAAGCTGCAACAACTGCAACAAAACAAGACCGAAGAGAGAAAGGATGAGAACAAATTGTTTATTTAAGAGCTCAATGGCAATTTTCAGCAAACATTAAGCACAATGCTGTAACTGCATTTTTTCTTTGTGGCAAATCTGCAGAAACGTGTGTCCTTTTTTCACTGTATTTCAAGTGTTGCCTTCTTTTTGTAATGTTCGATCTATACTGCATCTACAGAATAAGCTGACAAAAATGAGTATGTACTTACTATACTTGCTTACTGTTCATCAAGTACTAAGAGGCAGTGATGCTCCACACTCCACCATATGAACTGAGTGTGCATGTGTGTGCCCCCGGGTTCACCTGTATGATTGTGTCACATACTGAAACTACAAGTAAGATTGATCTGGTGTTCTTAGCTTAAATGATCAAATCAACCTCACTGCTTGTGTTTATGTGTCTGTGTGCGGCGTACTGCTGCTTCTGATGTTGACTGCTGTCGTTTGTTGATGGTTTTGGGAAGTTTCTTCTCGCACAGCTCGTGGAGGCACAGCTTCTCAAACAGGACCTTCAAACATTGTAAATCCACAAATTCTTAACTTTGAAATGTACATACAACACAGAAAAATAGAATACATACAGTCCATGCATACACCCACATAAGCACAATTAAGAACGATGACAAGGTCACACATATATGAGCAAAAGCATACAACACACAGATGTACAAATAAAAGGTACACACTGTTCGTAGTTGAGTGTTGCTGGTGACCAGGAATATCTGTCCTGCTGCTCGGTGGGCCTCCTGCTCCAACTGCTTCATCTTAGTCTAACAGAGTCAGAAGTGAAAGAGAGAGGCAGAACAAAAAGGAAGGAGGGAGACAGAGGGGGGGAGAGGATCAAGGTAAGACTTGAGTCATGTAGTATTGCAAATATTTTCCAAAGTTTGTTTTAGCCACAGTATCAGTCAGGGCTGCACAACATATTATTCAGCATAAAAACTGCATTGTGCGCAAGGTCACATCGCGTGATGTGCGGTTGTCTAGTCAGGCAAATTCACTCAAACACGCTCATACTACGTCTTTTGTGATGCTTGATACAAAAAGGCAAACTTGCACGATTCTCATTTTCTAGGACTGATCTACAAGAGAAGTCTGATAGAACATAATTTACACCGATTGAAAAGGTTCTTGGATACACAGAGATTGTTGCTATTGAGTGACATGACAGACTTCAGGTCTGGGTATGAACCCTGCTGTAAAGAGGGGAGGTTATTTAAGGAGAGAACTGTTAGTATGGGTAAGACAGAACTTGTCTGATTTCTCTTTCCTTTCAGTGGTCAAAGGCAAAGCGCTGTGTTAATCTGTCTAATGCACACGTCAGTCACACAGCGAGCGCGTTAGGATCACACACACAGACAAACTAATGACAAACAGCATTAGCTAAAACTGTCACACACTCACAAACACACCCAAAATAAGGAAAAAACAAATCCATATGTATATAACATAACATACAGATACAAACAACTACTGAAACACACACACTTTGTGTCACACATTCTAAGTCCTTAACACACAGAGAGCCAGACAGGGTTTATTTAATGACTGCTGTGATAATCCAGTCAAATACGGAAGGAACTTTGTTCCTCAGGATGATCGACACAGGCAGCCTGATAAACGCAGTGAGGGAGAGGAAGTAAAGGGATGAACGAAAGAAAGGCTACTACAGAGGATAAAAAGGGAAGAGAGAAGGGAATAAAGAGGCACTTGCAATGGGAAAAAAAGAAGGAAAGCAAAAGAGACTGATAGAAGAGAGTGAAAGGTAGAGGCACATGACAAAAACATTTGAGGATAAAAGACTAAGGTCCCATATAACGATAAAAAGTAAAGGAAGTAAATGAGGAAAGGGTGTGTGTGTGTGTGTGTGTGTGTGGGGGGGGGGGGTTAAAATATTCAGCCTAAACATGAATACTTTTGCTTTTTTTACAACTGGGGTGACACCCTCGCACCAGCAGCTCATTACCAGTCTTACTGAAGTAGAAAACACTTCTTAACAACTTGACAGGCAAACAAGAGAACGAGGGAAGAGAAACAGGGGCAAGAATAGAAAAACAAAAGGGAGGGGAGAGGGAGAGAGCGAGGTTGGGTGATGAAATGAGAGACCACAGACAGAAAAGCAACAGAAAGGGGAAAGGAGAAGAGAGGACAGGGCAAATTAAAGGGTTCAAAAATGAAATGTGTTGAAATGTGATGCAAATACTTCAGTGAGTAAGAGGGGAAAAGATGAGAGGAAGATTTTGAGAATACGAGAGCAGCAGGAGTGCTGTGGCCGGACCTTGAAGTGAAAACAAATAGCATTTGAAACAAACAGACATCAGTCACAGGAGGGAGACCGTTAGACAGACAGAACTTGACAGGATGATGGGCAGAGGCGGGAGATGTGACAATGGCAGGAAGAGCAATGGAGGAGAGGAGGGTGGAGAGACAAGACAGATATAAAGAGACAGAGAAAAGAAAGGAAAGAAGAAAAAGTGGAGGAGCTGGCTAGCAAAATTCCCAAATATGTACTTCTCTTTCATGCTCTTAGCCCAGAGCAGGCTCCAGACTGCCTCATCAATTTTGGATGCTAGCCCCTTAGTACTCTTTGACACACACACTCACGCTCACACACACACACACACACACGATATGGTAGGGGCAATATTTTGGATTAATCATTGCATCAAAATGTGGACTTTTCAGTTTGATCCTAATGTGATAGTTGTTTACAAAAGGACGTCCATCTGATCTGACCTGAATGGTGATGTCTGAAAAACACAGACCGAATTTGAAAGACGTTTATAAAGTGACGTTTTTCCTTCAGAATTGCAATAATGCCGACTGAAAAGACAATGTGAGCAGGGTCGTAAGATGCAGGCTGACAGACAGGAGGGATCCGCTGTGTGGTGTTCAGACAGGTAAACTCGACAGCTCGGATAAAAATAAATCCAACAAGACAGAGTGGGGACATGCGTGAGTGCCCTCGCAGGCGCATATTACCAAAAAACACAAGCACATAACTCTGCAGCAGTCTGCAAAAACTTCAGCGCCTCAGTGTGTGTGCATGTTGGCAGAGGCAGACAGTGGTGCTCCTTCCTGCAGCACAGCCTCCTGAAGGGAAAAGACAGACTCTCCATCCTATTTATAGTAACACGGCAAGATACCAAAAGACCCTGTCTGCACAACAACACCCCTGCTGGCGCTTTCAAAAAGTTGCAATTGGGTTTACTAGTGTGCTATGACTGAAAATGATTGGGAACATGTGTGTATTCCTGATGTGTCCACAACGTGTCACACTGTCTAAGTGTGTCTAAGATTACTCTCAAATGTGGTCTCCAGAATTGTTTTTTATCTGCATGTAAATAGGACAGGTACCGGGAGGATGTCCACCCACCACATCACTAATCCTACCCAGAAGAAAAAGAGAAATTATATTTTTCTTTCCCCATCAGGCTCTTGAGGGTTTTTTTCCAGAGATCTCTCCCGTTTCTCATATCCACCCACTGTTTTGCTCCCATTTGTATTAATATAGCAGCTGTCTACCACACTGTGGTTCAGCAGCCAGTCTTACATTCAATCAGCTAATAGTGATGGAGCACAAACCTGAGCCGACCCTGAACATCATACCTACACACAGGCTGGACAAAGCTATGTTTCCACGGGAGCATTTCCATTAAGTCTGTTTGTTATAAACACCTGAGAGCAGTTACATAAGACTCCAACACATTTGCCCTTCAAAGCATGGATCAACATAAAGATTCTTATTTCATAACTGCCTTTGAGGATTCAGAGCCCAGTTTGCTATATATCTGCGCCTATATGACTGTTAGCTGAAAATATGAAGACTGTTCAATAATATCACAGTCTGTGGCATGATTAAGGATTCTCTCTATACAGTTTCTTTCCTTACATTATGCATGTATGGAAAGAAACTCACTGAATAAAACCTTACTATACGCATTCACTTGCACGGCTCCCAAACCTTCTTAAACATCAAATTCAAGGACTTTTTAAGGACTTTCAGGCTTAATTCCCTCAAATTCAAGGACCTAACACAAATTATACTAATTTGAGACACGGATCAAGGTTAATAAGTGTTACAACACTAATCGTTTTTATAATAAAAACTAGCAGACTTTACAGAAATTCGGAGACAACAAATTAAAAGAGAGAGAAGCTTGAATGTGTGCCACTTCTCAATTTAGCCGTCACAGTGATAAAAGACTCTCTAACACAGCACAGCTAAACATCATATTGTGTAAGTTGAGAGATAGATTTCTATTCAATTCTTGCACAAAATATATAAATTAAAGAACTTTCAATGACCCATGTCTATTTTTAAAAACGTTCAAGGCCTTGATTTCCTCCCCTAAAGTTCACAAACTTTGAAGGATTTCAAGGACCAGAAGGAAACTTTTGATCGTCTCCAGAACCCAAGGTCACATAATCAAAAAGAACATACATAGAATAAGCATTGTCCCATTTTTAAAAAAAATAAATAAACATGAATTGGATTAACACAAGTGAATGCGACTTGTTCAGTCCTGTGCTGCTGCAGGACTTTAGTATTTCAAGCCAGTAAAATAGAAGTAAATCACATTATTTAACATTTGCCTGTCTATATTTAAACACACTGAGCAGAATTTCTGCTGGGAAATGAACATTCGTCAAAAGGAAAATGTTAATAGCTGCTGGCTATGAGAGATAAATTTGTCTACTTTATAACAGTTTTTCATATGGCTGCTGGCACCATATGAAAAATGCTTGTCTTTTAGTCAAACTGCTCTGTTCTATTTATTAATAACACTAATAGGGAAACCTTAAAATAACATTCAATGTACCACAAATGTTGTTGATGCTCTGCCTTACCCCCAGCAGGTCTGAAGTTCTCTTCAGAGCTTCTTTGTCCACATGGATGCGATGGCTCTCCATGGCTGAAAAAATGTAAAAAGTATTTACTGCTCCACAGGACCCGTTATAGTATGGCTACTAACAATAGAGAGTTATTATGACTGTTTAACACTTCATTTGATGGTTCAAAACAGGGATATGTAAAACTGAATGTAGTAATACTATGTCATACTTTAGTCTCAGCCTAAACAAACGGCAGCTATGAACCAAATACCAGCCAATACTGCATACTTCTAATGCAGCCTACCACAATGTGTTACAATTTGCACATTATTTTGGTTATTCAAGGATATTTATTCAAGAAAAATGCACTGCATAATGGTGGAAAAAAAGGTTTATTTCAAAATATGTGCTCAGTGTATACTGAAGAATAGAAAGAGAAGGTTCTTACCTGCCAGAACAGAGATCATGTTCAGCTCCATGTCTGAGTATAGATCCCACAGCCCCTGGCTCTAAACACACAAAGAGTCAGTCAGCGAATGTGTAGTGTGTCTATACTGTATGTACAGGTATGCAAGTGTGTGTGTGCACAAAGAATAACCTGTAGTTTAAAGCATAGCTCCATGTGAAGACAGTGGAGCGAATAGAGACCTGAGATGACCTGAGAAACCTGAGAGTGAGAGGCAGACAAACAGAGAGAAAGTGAGTAGGTGGGAAGGAACAGCTTGCTTTCTACATGATGTAGTAGATTTATTTGTTCCTTGTGTTCAGGGAAGAATAGGCAGTCCAGGCACCAGAGAATGGGTGCTTACATGGAGTATGAACTGTCTTAGACGCCTCTCTGTTCTTTCAAGGACAGATTTCTAAATGTGAATTTCAGCCACTTTCTAATTATTTGGGCAGTGGGCTGAAGTGTTGACTTGTGTCCCTCAACCATCAGACCATCAGACCACTGCTGTACAGATAAAAAAGTCCTTGTAGTTGCTTTAACAAACCTTCTTGGTACCCAGGGAAGGTGTTGTATGCGGTCTTTTGCTGTGTTTATTGAGAAGGTCCTGGTAGCAGGACGAGGGATTTGCAGGATCCAGTAGCCACCCTGACACCTGTGGGTCCTGGATACGACAGCCTGCCACTGGACAGAGAGGAAAGCTCTTCATAACACTGAGCAGTATTCAACATGTGGTATTGTGTACTGATAAGAGATTGAGTTTGAGATTGATTGAGCTTGATAAATGCTGATGCTGATGATGCATTTATAAAGTAGTGTTTCCATGTAGGAGTAAACAATTAGATGTGTTTCTATGTGTGTATGTGCTTTTATGTCTGTCTACCTTGTTTCCAGCTGAGGTCTCGTCTGTAAAACTGCAGAGCTGTACGAAGCAAATCCTTCGCTTTATAGCACACCACCAGCTGAGATCTTGATAGCACCTGTAGCAGCATATCTCTATGGAAAACATAAACGCACACCTATGTACTCCTGATTTAAAACAAAACAAGTATGAAACACTAACATACAAAAGCCAATGGACGTACTGTACTTCAAATTCAAAATGATCATATTCACTCTCAGTTCTCTTTCATACAAAAACATAAACTTGCTCACACGCACACACACACACACACACACACACACACACACACACACACACACCTAGTAAAGAGCTCCTGGCTCTGGTGTGTGTGCTGCTGGGCCCATGCAGGTGTGTGTTCTAGTTTTAAGTAGATCAGACTGTCGTTTGGCCCGAGTGAGTCCTCTGGTGTGCTGCGGTGGAGACTGCTCATCATCAGTACGAGGAGGCCACACACTGCTGGAGTGAGCTTCTTTATCAAGGATCAGAGAGGGAAAAATTAACATGAGCAAACAGTTAATTAAGCAGTTGGCCACAAGAGTAAACAGTTTACACTAATCTTACAACAACTGGGGCAGACACTTGGCGCAGGGCAAAGCTAGTGTCTATTTTCATTTACAGATGCAAAGTGAAACTAAAACGATGATTTCAAATTGTTTATTATAAAAATATATAGCAGAATTAAGGACCTGACCTACGATATGTTGCTAAATGTTACCTAAGGATGACAAGTCTCCCAATTTCATCAGCCACAAAAAACTCCACTCGTGTTGCCAAGCTTTGCTCACCTGTTCTGGGTCTAACTGAGTTGTTCCATCTCGGTACACCAAGGTTAGCACCAGCGCCCCGGTCTTCCCAGCCTTCTCAAGCATTTGCATCTTCTCGTCTTGGTTCATCTTCCCAGAATCCTTTACTCTGGGGTCAGATGTCAAAGTTGCAGTCGGACAGCTAGCTTTGGGTTGGTTCTGGGGCTCATTAGCCTGCTCATGAGATATCTTTGGCCCATTTACTCCCTTGTCTGGCCCACATTTGGCTCGCTTGTGTTTGAGTTCTATGCAGGTCACAGAAGCTTGTTTGGAAGCATTCCTAGCTAATTCACGGCACCTTTCTGCCACCTTACTCTGACGAATTTCTTGAGTTTGCGTCAGGGCATATGGTTCTTTATTCACCGCTAACACTATTCCTGTTTTATGTGAAGAACTAGCTTTAGTCGGTTGTTCTGCGGGTACAGCTGGGAGTTCAGCGACAGAGGTCTTGGGCTTGGCTCTCTTCAGCTCATTGACTCCTTCTTCACCTGCCTTTTCTTGATAGGAATGAGGTGGCTCCCATTTTGGAGGACGCCTGGTTAGGTAGATTTTAGGAGGAAGGTCAGCATATTGGCGCTGAAGTACTTCATGCTTCCTCTTTAAGGGGAAGGAGGGGATCAGGGGAAGATGACGTAAATGAGTTTGGGAAGAAAGTTTTGTGGCAGTTGAGGCCAAGTCCTTAACTGAGGAGGAGTTTTGTTCAGCAGCAGAACTACTTGCTGGGGCTACACGGCTTGAGCTGCTCCCTCTGACATCTCCATTAGCAGTCTGCACACAAGCAAAGGTGAACAGTGTGCAGTCAGACAGGGACAAAGGAAACAGAGAGAACAGGAGGCGAGAATAGATTTAGAACGACTTATTCTGCAACATCAGAAGGCACTTGAAAACAGACTCTGTGTTAGTTTTGTTGCATAGAAAATCAATACATAAGAGCAAATCAGTTTAGAAAAGTCAGCAGAATTAAGTAAAATGTTCCAGTTGCACATAATTACCAGAGTAGAATACATGCCGTATCTAATCATTCCCCATTCAAGTTTAGATCTAGTTGGATAATACAAAAATGTGTGAAAGGTGGTGAGCAAGACAAAGAGAAGCAAAGCAAGCAGAAAAAAGAAAAGAGGCGCATGTAAAAAGAGCACTGTGTCCCAGACAGAAACACACAGTCCAGACACTGTTTGTCTGAAAGTCTGCTGAAGTACTGTCACTCACACTTGATCACACTTATTAATCTTTCATGCTTGTTTTGGCTGGATGACGATGAATATTTCACTATATCTAATTTGATTTAAAAAGTGTTCAATTAACTAATCTGACAGATTACAAGTGTAAAACATATATATGAATATAGGATATATGGTCTGTGCTGTATATGTATATTATGTATTAAATAATATGTTAGTATTGTACTGTGTGTTAAGCCCTAAAGGGAGGTGCAAGTAATGTGAGGTCAAAATAAAGACTAAATATGCCTCAATTTGATAGAGCAGCATGTAAATTATCAAAATGTAAAATTCCAGATTGACAGCAAACAGAAATGTTATGATCCCATAGAGGCAAGTGGAGATGTGGGAGAACGAGAAACAAAGTGAGAAACAAGATTGACAGAAATTTGAGCCCCATATCCCAAAAGTACATCTTCACCTCCTGGTAACCTTTCCAGCATTTTAAAAAACATCTCCATTATTCATACCTGCAATTCCCATCTCTATTTATGCAAAATAACTGAGCGTGTGCACGTGCGCTTTCTATTCTTTGAAAGCTAGGTTAGAGAAGTTAGGAAGTTGGGTATTCTGCGGATTTTCTAAGACCATGTATGTCAGCATGTATGTAAGGAAATCCTATGATTCAGCTCCCTGAGGAGAGTCTTCCTTATTTCCCTGTAAACACAACCCGTTTTCCTGCTGACAAAGTCATGAACCCCCCAAGGGTGCTGTGCTACAGGATATAGATAGAAAACCAAGGCAGGCCATGGCCCGTAGCCCAGTACTGGGTGCAGGAGAGTGTGAGAGAGTGAATGAGGGAAGAGAGAGAGAGAGAATGGATTGGCGTGTTTGCTGCTGATTGTAGCATTACAGTCCTACATCCTTCTTCTCCTCCTCCATCTTTCAACCGCTCCCACTTTTCTACCCCTTCACTTCTCTCACTGCATCCTCCTCTCTATCGCTCTCACACACCATCCCTCCATCTCCCTTCATAGTTCTTTCTCTTTGCTGCTCTCTCTCCTTTTCTGCCAATATGTATAGTGGGCTACTTTGTCAGGACTTTTATTTTCACTTTACGACTCATTGGGGAGCTATTGCTATGCTGCAATATTGCCGACAGCACCCAATTTCACACCAGCCAGATTGATTTCTACGTGCATTGGGGAAATAGAAGCCTAATCCCTTTAAAAGCAGCTATTTAAATTGCAGGACTTTTTGCTGTGTTGCTGCTGTGCACACTGTTGCCTCTGCTTACAGGGATTATGGAGGTAGAGTGGGAGACAGATGAAAACAGGAGAAAAAAAAAGATTTTTGAAATAAAAGACAAGTAAACAAATCTTAGCAAGTGAGATTAACTATTTCGTCAGTTAGTGTCGAAGCAAAGTGGACTTTCTTAAAGGACAAAATGATAAAACTTCACTCAAGATCGTCGCCTCATGTCCTCCTTCCAAATTGCTGACTTTATGTGTCTGCAATCAACTTCGCTTTGTGTAGAGTTTTATAGCTGTCATGTAATACATTATTGGTAATATTTTAGACTTGCTCCATTAGAGACTCACTTGCACGTTGTTATGGTGTTGGTGGTTCCCAAGGAGACACGGAGCTCTGAACCTTGACCTTTTTTCCCTGCACTCCTGGGACAGTGTTGGCGTGGAGCAACTTTCTCTACCAGAGTCCTCTAGAGGGGAGGAGGTAAGAGGATTTCTATCACATCATCACTTTTCAGACGCATCCTCAATCAATGACCCCGCTCCATTATGCAAGCATGTGTTTGACTAAGCATGTATGGGCACTTACAGTGTGTAGTGACACCTCAGCAGTGTGTGACTGGACAAGGTCAGCCAACACTAGCTACCCTGGCTAAGATCAAACTGACATTTTGTTATGACACAAAGTGCAACTTGTTTGCATGTGTGTTTTTGAGTGTGTGTGTTTGTAGATGTGTATGCATGTGTGGGTTGACTCAGCATTGTCTCAGCAGCTGAGACTCAAGCTACCTTCCTGCGGCTGTAATGTGAGCCGGTACACAACATCCCTCGTCAGTGCTGAGTGTCCTCAGCACTGCGCTGTCATTGCCACTCCGATGAAAGAAAGATGGCTGAAAGCCACCGGCAAGACGCAACTTCAAACGCTTTGGCACCCCCAGTGTTATTTTGTCTAAACTAGAAACTGGCACCAAAAACAGTCCCCGCAGAAAACCTGACATGAGAATTGTACACACTTGACTGAAAGTGGAGCTTTATAGGCTTTAATGCTGTAGTACATTTTCTGGTTCCATTAATAAAACACAGCCCCAATACCCTAAAAAGAAACATTATAGTTTCCCCTTTAAAGAGGTAGCATAAATACTAATTTTTTTCCATTTAAAGAGGCTGAATGTCTTAGTGAATTCTTAGTGGACTACAAACATTCAGTTTGTATTGGAGTGTATTTATTCATGCAGTTGCTTTAAGCACTTACATAGAAAAGCATTCTAGCACACTCTAGTGGTGATTAGTTGAACTACATATTAGTCAAAAATTCATCACAGTGATATGTGACATTCATTATAATATATATATATATATATATTTTTTTTTTTTTTACTGTTTTCTGAAATATTCTATGAGCTAAAACTTAAACGTACTCTCTCTGGCAGAGTATTATACATTTCATAACAACTTAGAAACTGATAGCATCATCAATCGGGCACTTACCTGCAGATGTGCTCCCATTTTTGCTGTCCACAGGTGGCACCACAGACTCATTTCTGTCTTCCCCCTTCTCTCCTGGCTCAGTGTCTCCTCCAGAAAACTCATTGACCTCTCTACAATCAGAACAATGGTGCTGCTCTGTCTCCATCTTGTTTTCGGTGCTTGTGTCAATGCCTGCACTGCTCTCCCTCTGCACTCCCAAGCCGACCTCCATCACATATATTCTTTCCGCTGTGGTTCCCTCCAGGTTATCAGCAGTGGTGCCACCCAGGACTAATTTGGTGGGCTCATACTGCAACAGTGAGTTGTCTGAGTGGTGTAACTCTGCTTCTTCATTCACAGTCTGACTCATATCTTGAGGCTTTTCAGCTTGGCAGCGGCTCACCTTATGTTCTCCCCTTTCTAAAGATACTGAGATCTTTTTTGGACTGCCAGTATGACATCCCACTGACACCTCTTTATCCTCAGTGTCAGATGGATGTTCAACTTCTTTGATTTCAGGTGTATTAACTCTATACTCCAAGTCATTATCGTCTTCCTGCCCGGACTTTGCATCCTCAGAATAACAACGAGAATAACTTTTGTCCATATTACTTGTAAATACCAAGTTCAAATTTCTCTCTAAACTAGCATTCTCATTGGTTCCAAAGAGGAGACGCCCTTCCATTTCATTGGCTGACCCTCTCATATTTGGCAGGGGAGCATCCCGATGTCTTGTCTCTTTACGAGTTACTGCATCCTGCATTTCATGACCTCTGTCTGACATTTGTGATGCAACTGCCTGCAACATATTTTCTGAATCCACTATTTGCTGAACCCCTTCCTCTGACCAGTGATATAGTATGCCTCCTTCTTCTCCTCCACTAATGACCTCCTCGATGGGGTTGGAAAGAGGTAGCCTCCACTTTGCTTGCCTGTCCGAAGCTACAGTGTGGTCCAGCTTCTTTCTGGGGATATGCCAGCTCTCTGTATCTTTTGTTTCTTTCTGTGCACCTGATTTGTCATCATCTGTCTCTTCACTTATCTGAAGGCAGGAAGAAACCCCATGAAAAACCAAAGCCGGCTCCCCTTTATGGGTATTAGGGTGCTCGGTTGTGGGGAACAAAACCTCATCATGATCCTCTTCGTCTGGAGAAAGATTGTGGGTGAAAGCCGGCCTCATTTCTTCAGTTGAGCTTTGAAAGTAGAAGAGAGAATGTGCTAAATATATAATGCATGCTTTTCACTCACAAAATCAGCAACAGAAGATCATTAATACATGCTTAACTGCAGACAGCCTGCGACAAAGTGTCCTCTTAACCGCTGAACATTTCTGAATACATGAAATACTCTCAAGCGTGGTAGATGCATACATAAACACTCATATCTATGATACTAACCCCATTTTCCTCGCTACTTACTTTCTCCAGGGTGTAGCTTGATGTTCATAAAGTCTCTCTGGTATCTGGAGGGACAGGGTGTAACGGCCTCTATGGGACATAGATGGTGCTGCCTCATCATGCTGAGTGAATGACAGAGCCTGACAGGACTGGCCAGCAGGGGGTTCAGAGTACTTTTTGTGGGAATAAATCTGTGACCCCCGATAATAGGCTTCAGTCTGAGACATCTGTCTTTGGAGGGAGGAATCCCAGCAGGAGGAGGAACAGGAGGCCTGGGATGAGGGGGAGCAGTCTGGAGTCTGCGAGTAGTGACAGCCGGCCGAGATCTGAGAGTTCTGCCGCTGATTGGAGGCGTCATGGTAAGAAGTGGAAAAAGGGGACACCTGGGGCCTGGACCATGGTCTGAACCATAACATTGGCAATGACATTTCTTTAACTTTTTCAGTTTTATACTTGCAGTAAGTACATTAAGGATTAGACTATATTATTGCTTCACAAAGCTTGCCTCATTTATAAACATTAACCATTGCCTATTACAGGACAGTCCAACCCATATAATTACATCTATGTATTTGCACTAATCTGCTCAGGTAATTAATGACTACAGTAGAAATAAGATATTAATAAAAATAGATACTCTAACTAAACATAACTGCATGTTTTCATATGTGTGCAGCTTCTACTTATTCCGACTTACCGGTCTGTGTCTGTCTCTTTGCAGTCTTCCTGACTCCAGCTGCTCTGAGCCCACGGCGCCCTCTGGCTGCCATTATACCTCTCCACTATTACGTACACAACAAAAGTAGAAAACAGTAAACTCTCTGGGATCTAAATATATGAAATATTAAATAACGTATATACACAATGCCTACTTGTGCAGTAAAAATATAGAAAAAACAGTCCGACCTGTATATTCTACATCACATCTTGTTTTACACTGTATACATACAGTACATGCCCACAAAATTGTGGCAAATTTTCTAATAGAAAATATTTAATGTCATCGAAACCAGTTCTTATAAAGGCAAATATTGTTTTTCTGTCAATCAATACTGTATGTCATTGTGATTTATAATCGTTTTTTTGTTGAATTACTAAACCCGACAACCCATAAAAAAAGGCTAAAAGTAGACAGATTTTACAAACATCCACAATTTTACTGAGCTACAATACTAAGTTATACCATCAACATTTGAGTTGAACATTTGAGTTACACAGAGGCTAAAACTGGGAACCAGAAATGTTCACTGCAAAAATATACTGCAATATTAAGTAAGATATTCTATGCTTGTGTGACTGACTTTGCCTGTGATTGGCGTAGCTGTGGTTGCGTCTAGCTGCATGTACACTCTGGGCCCGCAGAACAGCCAGGATCTTCTGGGCCTCCAAGGACAGAGGTCCTGAGTACAACCTGTTGCTAGACAACTGCTCCATCTCCTCCCTGAATAAATATCATGAATGAATATCACAACTAATCCTCCATGAAGATAACATTTTAATTTATTTATCTGATGACAAAACGGCAACAAAGACATATTAGAACATTACAAGAAATAGGAATTATCTGATTAGTTTATGTAAAATAGTTTTTAAAGAAACACATTCAAATGAATCCCAATACAAGCAGCACTGCTCATATACAACCACATTTTTTCCCAAGTTGAGTGTTGTCCCAAAGATTTAAGAGATTGATCTCTTGCACAAAGCCAGTGAAGGTGCAGATTTTGAGTAGGTACACACTTGTATACACGGTAGCAGAGCAAGGGTTACTTTGTAAACCTCCTCCACTAAAGACACAGTGTACTTATCAGACATCTTCAAGCTTTATAAAACAGGTTGCCCGTTAAGGTTGAACTGGCTAAAGCGCTCCTCATTCATTCTGGCAGGCTTTACTGTTGTCCTCTCTTTGCAGCCATTTTGCCCTCCAGATCTTCCACTACTTTCTGCAGCAGCCGGGCATCCAAGTGGAAGTAGATGTACAATTCCCTCTCCCGCCTGAGGAGGGCATTGCGCTCCAGCTGAGAACGCTTGGCTTTAGCCTCCCCCATGATTTCTTGCATTACATGCTGCAAAGTCTGCAGCTGAGACTCAGCTTCTACAAGCTTCACAGTCAGCTCCTGTTGAGACAAAGGAAGCTGGATGAGAAATTCACAAAGAAATAAAAAGCAACAGGCTAAGTGAGCACTCATGAATCAATCAAACATAACGTGTTAGGCAAATAAGGTCAATTATCAAGATAATTAAACTTACCTGCAAAAATATTTATGTTAACATCTCAAATAACAGACGTAATGTGTCATTATAAAAGTACAACACCACACTGTTCTGCCTAAGAGCCATTAAGCACACAGTGCTTTTACACCCAACGTGTCTTTTTATGAAGTACTTGAAATTGTGATATGAAAAAAAAAATGTGCAAAAGAAAAAACAAAAAGTGTTACCAGCTTCCCTCACCAATACTGATGAGTAATTTAAAAGACTCACATTGAGGATTGCTTTTGAAATGCACTCTGTATGGTTGACCAAGATGACTGTGCAGAAAATAAAAGGAAACCAACCCACCTGTGCATTGGGGCAGAGCAGCTCCTGGTCAGTGGAGGCCGTTGGACGTACCTGCGGCCTTAAGACCAGCTGCTGGAGCTCTGTGTGCATTGCCCTTTGGAGCGCCTCACAGTCGCCATAAAGACGAGCTGCGGTGTAGTACTGCTCACGGCCAGCACCAGCTAGAGCATCTCGGGTCACCTGGAGGTTGCCTGCAAGGTCACGAGCAGCGTGGTCCAATGCTTCATAGGTCCGAAAAGGCTCTGATCGACCGTGGTCTGAATCATGGTCAAGGATCTGGAGCAGCCTGAGGAAAGAGTTGCATACAACACTAAATTGCAGTCAAAGTGAGACAGCCAGCTTTTAAAGGACAAAGAG
This sequence comes from Bovichtus variegatus, assembly GCA_943593645.1. Classification (NCBI taxonomy): domain Eukaryota; kingdom Metazoa; phylum Chordata; class Actinopteri; order Perciformes; family Bovichtidae; genus Bovichtus; species Bovichtus variegatus. The sequence continues at coordinate 2,534,270 of CALSCE010010690.1, read as the reverse complement.
TGTCATTGGCACAAAGCAGCCAAAATAGCACAAAGTAATTCAGAAGAAGCAAGTGAATAATCCTGATTTAGGACTGCAAATATGCCCATGCCAACTAACAGCCACAAGAGTGCAGTGGATGAATAAATGAAACAGTTATGAATATATAACTGAGTTATGTATTAATATTCTGTCGTAAAGACGAGAAGGATAAAAGGATTAGATTTCAATAAAATATAAAAGAAAGGTTTGAAATTTGTAACATACATACTTCTGTTCTAAAACAATATATTTCAGCTCGAGTCTTCCTACCTGCTGAAGGCTGCATCCTTGCAGCTGATGATAGGGTTGGACCTGGGGTTGATAGCCAGGTCAGAGTGTGCCAGGGACTCAATTCTGTGGGTTGCCGCCTCACCTTCCTTTACCAATTTGCTATTTACTTCTCCCAGCTGCTTAAGACACGTCCTCCACCTCCTCAACTCCATCTCCTGACCCAGGTGCACAAGGTCAAAGGATGCCTTCTGGCGGAGTAGGTAGTCTCGTACCTAGGAGGAAAAACATAAAACTTTACTATGGCTGTTGATTTTTTACATTGACAGGTAGATGTATAGGTGGTTCCATGTTTTAAACATGATTCTGACAATTGATGTAGGTGAAAATAAGCACTCCCCAACTGTTAATGGAAAAAGCAGAAATAATTGTTAAGAATGGAAAAAGGTATAATCATATGTAATCAATATAGCGGGGAAAATTCAATAAACGTAACCAAGTATTAACCAAATACTGCTATAGGTATATGCTCTATATTCATGTTGTGGGTTTGCATCCACCAATGGAGATTGTGTAGAAAATTTATACTGCAAGTATAAAAATATAATATGTTTGGTGGTTAGTAGGTGACCATGTGTATCCGGTCAACTCAGAATGCAGAGGCTCCTCATTTCAGAAGAACTGTGATTGTAAATGTATAATCTGTCAAAACTTGTATGAATACGGTAATGACGTGCTCTGAAGAAAAACAAAGATGTCATGGTCTATAAAAACAGTAAGAGAGTAGTGTCCGTACAGGTGGCCAACACAATGATCCGACTAGGTCACCATGACCTGATAGACGTAAGGGAGTGAAAGAAGGATGTGTGACCAATAATTACAAAATGAAGAACTAATCAGTTCAAGGACATCTTTTGTTAAATGCTGGACATGAAGTAAACGGTAAAAATAAGTGCCACCAACCTGAATGTTCTATAAAAATGTAACCGTTTTCTAGAGACTCAAGTTATCTTCTGCTATGTTCAACCCACTGATCTGTCCGCTGTGAATATTGTAATTGTGATAGATAGGTCCGGAACAACTCGGTTTATTGGACTGCATTTGTTTTATGGAAAAATAAACCTGCACGGAGTGAAAACCAAAAAATCTCTTTTTATGATTTGTGAATCATCGACAGATCAATTATTCTGTAATGAGGTTGCTGTGGGACCTCACTTAGTCAGCCTAAAGACTTTTTTCATAATAGTTTCATAAATTGGAACCCTTAATATTAAGTGAGGATAACTAAACATTAAAAACCATAACACAATACATATGGCTGATGATTTACACAGGGATCAAACCATGACTTTTATTTGTCATTAATTCAGTAAAAATGTCACTCTTTAAGGGTTACTCAAAATGTATAACAATATTATGTTTGCATCCACCTTGTATCTCATTAAAATGCTTTAGAGCAAGACAATTGAATTCTCAGTAGCTTAATCAAAGCTGATTGATGGCTAACAATTACCCTGGGAAATGCATGTTTTTACAGAAAAACTGTGGGTAAAATGAGTGATATCATCAATTAACCTGATCCTGTCTGGAGGTGTAGTAGTCCTGCCTGGCTAGTTGCAGAGCCAGGTCTCCCCGCACTACTGGCACATTAAGCAACCTGGCTGACTCTCTAAGGGCAGCAGGTACTGGTCCATGGAGCAGAGCCTCCAGCTCCGCCTCCACCGCCTGCAGCTCCTTCCTCGACACAACCTCACGGACATGCAGTGAGGAGGATATGGAGATGCTCTGGTAAAGAAATATATATGAAAGAAAGCTTGAGACAGGAAGCAAGAACAGTAATAACCAAACAAACTATGAGAACTGTGATAGTGTCCGCAGGAGATAATAAAACCCACAATATATATGTCTGCTTTACCTTGGTATGAGCAGACTTCACAGAGAGCCAGTCAAGTCCAGTCTTGACACTCTTCTCCTCTGCCATGGCCTGCATCAGTTGGTGCTGGGCCACAATATGAGACCACTGAAGTCTGGCCATCTCGGTCCTCTTGCGCTCCACCACTCGCTCCTCCCTCTCTCTCCCTTCATGCTTTTTCTCTTCGTTCTCTCCATCTTCACAAGAACTAAGGTCAAGGACCTGGAAGCGCTCAGAGCAAGAAGTCTCAACAATGTCAGAGATGCCCTGGAATAAATGCTTCTGAGTGAAGGCAGCTAGTGTTTTAGTGTTGAGCTCCTCCTGGTGTAGGTAGGGGTCCAAGGGCAGCTGAGAGAGGAGGACGGTGGGGATTTTGGAGATAGAAGGGTTTGATGGAGCCATAGGTTCTCCTTTTCCTTTTTGCTTGGCCTCTGGCTGAACTGGGAGATATGAAGCAAGCTTTCTCACCTCATCTGTTATGTTTTGTAGGAGAGCATTTGTGTCAGCATTCTCAGCTCCAATGGAAGCACTGGCGTCCTTTAGCTTACATGCAACACTCTCCAGCTCTGCAGCAAGTCGTAGGTCAACATCTGCACGAGAGGTGGCCACAACCTGCAACCTGTTATATCGCCGTTGCTTCAGCTCTTTCTCTTTACGCAGTGCCTGGAGCTCTGCCTCCAGATCCTCAATAACCACATCCCCCTCAGCTGCAAACACGGAGGATGAAGATGAAGAAGAGGGCCCTAAGATGTTTGCACTGTACCCATCAGAAGGTCCAATGGTTTTAAGAACCTCGCCTAACGCTGCTTCATCCAGAAAAGGCTTGCCAGACTTCCGTAGCTCCTGAAAAGCACGTGCCTCCTCTGTGGTGAGAACATTGCTCTGATTGAGGGTCCGACAGACAAAGCGCAAGAAGTGAAGGTTCTCCGGGGCACAGTCAAACAGCCAGTCGAAGTCGGAGGCCTTCAGTGATGATGCACCAGGATAACCTAGACGGCCCACGGCCTCCACAAACTGGTCACCGTTTAACATGGTGGTTCAGCACTCTGTACCCCCCTTGCTATTGTGCTAGTCAGTCACACAGCAGCACAATGTGGATTGTGGAGGATTAGGTGAAAACCAATACAAAGAGAGTAAGAATACTGCAAATCATATTCATAATCCCCCTGAACTCTTTTAAAACAATGGAATCATTTCCAAATGTACAACATTGTGAGAAAGTGAACCATAAATCATACACAATGAATAGTTGGATATTATTCAAATTAGACACTGTTTCATGCTCATTTTGGAAGTTGTAGTTTGTGGTGCTGTTGACTTGTATTGTGTTTCTATATTTCTATCAGTGAGTGTTGACTAAATTCTAGAAAACACCACTGTATAATACAACACAGCAGCATCACAAAAACAGTTTCCAAAGTGACCATGTGAGCTTTTAGACTAAGTGTGCACTGTGCAGTTGCTATAATTTTAGGGGAAAAAATGTGTGGACATCCCTGCTTAAGAAAAAAAAATTAAAATATCAAGGAATACATTCTAAAGTAACTAGTAATACGTAAGTTATGAAGGATAAACAAAGCGAGGCTCACTGAACTGTTGGCACATTTTACAGTTCGTTTTTAAATCAGCATGGATAATCAGTTAACGTTTAACTAAGTATATTGTACAAGTTAAAAACCGTTAAGGAAAAAGATTTATAACTAACATGATGTTGCGATATTATGATTACCAAAACTCAGATGATATCCCACTTCTCTTCAGACAATATCATTAACAAACACACACACACACACACACACACACACACACACACACACACACACACACACACACACACACACACACACACACACACACATATATATATATATATATTGTCTTTCAACTCCAATTTAACATCACGAGCTAAATGTAATCTTTATCACAAGCAACGTTATAGTACCATTAGCTAATATACGTTAAGAAAAACTTCATACATTTCTAACATAAAACAGTGGTCGGTGTTTTTGCAAATTAATGCTGGTCTATTAATTATAACTGAGATATATTTAGACAAAACATTTGCAATCATTCGCTACTGTCATCAGGTGAGAGTAACGCTGTCCCGATCTCAACAGTTAGCTTAGCGTTAACTAACTAAGTAGCTAAACAGTTGCAGTACACTGGCCAGCTAATAGCTAGAAAGTAGTTATAGCTAGCGTACAAGCTCTCATGGCTCTTGGCAGCTGTGTCGAAAACAATGTATTCTTATAATAACCTCACCAAACAAATCCAAATTTGTCAAAAAACGACTTACAATTGTTTTAGGAATTCCGTTTTGTTAGCATCCCGTCTCGGCCAGTTATCTACCCGCGCCAAACATCCAAACTGACCGCACGTCGACACGCAGGAACGACGTGACGTTTTCCGTCATACGTTGGAGGCTGCGTCAAAACCTCCAACCAATCAGATTTAAGTATTGAACCCCAACTCCCGCCTTCTCTCCTCCCACGCGTTCAACAACCCTCCGCTGCCTGCTCCTGTCCTCAGTGACTTCACTTCTTCTTCTTCTTCTGCCATTTCTTTGTGGAGAACGAAACCTGGTAAGTGATATAGATAACGTTGATAGTGCTGTATGTAATATAACATGCTCAAACGAATTATATTACCTGCTAGTATAGGAGAGGAGGTATCAGTCAGACTGCCAGCCCACTGTAGGGAGCTCACTTCTCACTTATGAGCTTGTCATTTTATAATGTTTGCTTTTTCAAACTAATAACTAGTGTTACCTTACTGTCTGTTCTATTTATATAATCACACACTAAGGTTACACATGTATTCAATGCCGCCTTCTTTCAACCTTATTAAGGACATTATTATTGTTTTCCGGAAATAAATAATTCCGTGAAAATGTCTACTCATTAATGTGGTTGAGTTGTATGATCAGAACATTATTGGACTTCTTCTTGTTTTTTAAATGTGTACTGTCTTGCATAGCAGATTTTGGATGTACCTTAACACATACAATTGTCATAACTTCTGAGTAAACACCCAGGACACTGCAATCCAAGGTAAACCTTTCAATTAAGACTTAACAATATAATGTTACTTTACTTTGTGCTCCTATAAGAAGAAGAAATAAGATTTGATTTAGTTTGACACACAGTATTTTCACACACCTTTATTGAGTTGAATCGTCTTACTGAATGATCCCTTTTTCTCACCATGATTCAAGTAAGATTTAATGAATAAGTGATTATAGCGTTTACTTTAATTCGCTTATTAATAACTGGGTAGTGCATCTAACATGTGTTTTATTTTGCACAGCACTGGGCATGTCATTGCTGTACCAACTGTTACTGTCTGCTTAATATGTAGCGACTCCTATATTTCTCACAGCTGCCCCAAACAAAGAATCATGGTCCAAGCTAAGACGTGGATCCTGACCAAGCACTTTGACGGCTTCCCGAAGGACAGCGACTTTGAGCTCAAGGTGGAGAAGCTCCCTGCGCCCAAAGATGGTGGTAAGAAGATGTTTGTCTCTTTATTCTTAAGCTTGAAAACAAGTGCACAGTTGTCTTCATTTTCTCTCAAACATTAAATACCAAACACTTCAGGAATCAGAAGTGGAAAGTGTCTGTTCATGTGTCAACTTGTTTGGCACTGATGACTCTTTTTGTTTTAGAGGTGCTTTTGGAAGCAGTGTTTCTCAGTGTCGACCCATACATGAGGTGAGTGGAGAGGAGGATCATGCATTTGAAAAAAAATATTATTTTTGTAAACACTCTACCAAATCATACATTAATCCAAAAATAAATAAGTAATATATATATATATAAATTGTATGTATATATATATATATATATATATATATATATAATGTCTGTATGTAATGTAATGCACTGTTTGTCTCTCCAGGCCGTTCAGTAGGGTCCGCATGAATGAAGGCGATGTGATGATTGGAACTCAAGTGGCCAAGTAAAGAGCACACACACACACACACACACACACACAGGAATGTCTTGAATCTATCATGATGTACCGTGCATGCCCCAATGTTGACTGAAACAGACCCTGCACCTGCTATTAATTACTGAAGCCTTTGATTCACAGTGACTGAAAAGCAAAAAGTTTAAATGTTCTTGGCTGAGAGTTCAGACGCTCAATCTGTTTCAATGGGAATTGTTTTGATGATACAAATGCACAAATAAATTACTCAGTGACCAAATGTTCCAAACAACCTAAAAACAATCTGTTTTGAAAGCACATGGTATTTATTGTCTTAACTTTTTAAACCAAAGTGCATAAAAGTCATCCACATGGTTTGACGTCATACAGTTGTCTAGGATACCACAACACACTTGAATACATAAACTAAATATTTGTCATTTTTAACCTACTTTTTCATTTTCAATTTAATTTTGTGTTTTCTATGTCATCCTTATGGCTTTAGCCAGCATTTGTAGCAAACTTTAAATTAGCTCACTGACAACATGGACGGAAGTTGGAACAAGTGAGACACATAATTGACGGATGCTTTCTTTCTTCTTCTGTTGTTATTTTGTTTTTCTGTAGAGTGATTCAAAGTAACAACCCAGCATTTCCTGTGGGAAGCCATGTTGTTGGTCGTTGTGGCTGGAGAACCCACACAGTCTGTGACGGGACTAACCTCATTCCCATCATGCCTGACTGGCCGCAAGACGTCTCGTTGTCCCTGGCTCTGGGTGCCATCGGCATGCCAGGGTAAGAAATTGAGAAACTGAATGTGTGAGTCATGTCTGGCAGCCACACTTCCAGAAGTTAAAAAAATCCAATGGATTTTCTTACAGACAATTGCGACATTTTTTTCCAGCATTTACAATGGTTTCATGGACATCTTGTCAACTGTCTGAGCACAAAAAAAATCTAGTTCACTTAAAGCAGCACCTAACAGCTTTGAGAGATACGGGAAGTCAGCTATAAGCGGGAATAGCAGAAACACTACTTCGTAGCCAAAAGTAGAAGATTGGCTTGGGCTACTCACATGTGCAAACAATTATGCAGAAAGAGCACCTAACCCACCCTAAGTAAATGTTAGGCTGCTGATCTGTATCGAAGCATTGCCATTTCCCTGCTTATGTTTAGGACAATTTGAAAGACTCGGTTTAACAGAACAGCTGAGTTTTGTCTATCGTTGAGAAAACAAACAGGTCAGGCTCCAGATGTTTTGTCCTGCTGGTGAGATGAAGTCATTTTATAGGCACTGATAACCTTGGTATGGAAACAGTTATAAAGAGTTTACACAACGAAGGTCAAAGAGGCTTTTCTGTGGAACTGGAGGGTAAACATACCCTCAAGGTTTTCAGATTTTAGTTGTTGGATTTACTCTTATTTGTCTTCTACAGACTGACGGCTCTTTACGGGATAGAAGAAGTTCTGGGACTCCAGAAAGGTGAGACCCTGCTGGTGAATGCTGCAGCGGGGGCAGTAGGCTCCGTGGTGGGCCAGATTGCCAAGATCAAGGGCTGTAAGGTGGTGGGTTCAGCAGGGTCTGATGCCAAGGTGGCTTTCCTCAAAGAACTGGGCTTCGACGAGGCCTTCAACTACAAGACTGTTGGTTCCCTGGAGGAGGCACTGAAGAAAGCTTCTCCTGACGGATATGACTGCTTCTTTGAAAATGTAAGCCATGGTGGTGTAGCTCCAAGCTCATAAAGTGTCCTTTTATATTTACGCTCTCCTTTTTCTGTTTGGCAAATGTAAAATCTTACTTTATCATATCACACTTGGGCTAAATGTTTAAAACTTAAAAACGGACACTTCTTCTTCGTTTTAGGTGGGAGGCCCTTCTTCAAGTGTTGCCTTGCAACAGATGAAGAACTTTGGAAGAATCGCTGTGTGTGGAGCTATTTCCACCTACAACGACACCACGCCCCAAACAGGTGTGTACTTTAATTTTCTATATCAATAGTCCTGCTATATATATTTTGCTTTTACTGGAAGCCTGCTTGTGGAACTTTTTTTTTTTTTTTAAATGCAGTTCAAACCGTGTGTAAACAACAACTTCACGTGCTCAAATCAGGGTTTGTCTGGGTGCTGGAAATCCTTGTATTTTAATGTTGTGTCTTCAAGGGTGGACAATTGTAAATTGTAATCGCAAACAGACAGGTGACACATTTTGAAACATGACACTTTGTTGTGTTTTCCTTTCATTTGTCACCCCTTCTGTAGAATGCTGTCACAAAACATAATTGTCGTTGTTTATGGCATAATAACGTCTGATTAAATGTGATTAAGAAGTGACTATTTATTTCCCACAGCTGTAAAGTCCAGTGAATGTTCTTGAATTTGGATTTGGAAGTGTAGAAACCCTGTCAGATGATTTTCTGTCTTTTTCACTAGAGGGCGACATTGCGTTACTGAAATGTTAGAGGGGATGTATAAACAGACTTTTGTCTTGAAATAATTATTTCCTTGGACTACCATTGAAAGTGTTGTTTTTTTTTCCCAACCACCTCTTTCTCTCTCTTAGGCCCATTCCCCCAACTGACCATGATCTTCAAGCAGCTTAAAATGGAGGGCTTCATGCAGAGCAGGTGGGAGCACAAGCACCCCGAGACCCTCAAGAGGCTAATGGGATGGTTGAAAGAGGTTAGTGCCTGAAAACAATGTATTATGATGCTGGATCTAATTCAGAATTGTTCATGCTTGTATTCAGTAAATATTTTATCTTAATGAGTAGGGATGTCCATGTTTCTGCTTCAGTATGATTTTTTTCATCTATTTATTCATTCTGCATCTGCAGGGCAAACTGCAGTGTCGGGAGCACATCACAAAAGGCTTTGAAAAGATGCCAGCTGCTTTTATGGGGATACTGAAGGGTGAAAACGTCGGCAAGGCTATTGTCGCAGTCTGATGTGGATCAAAGAAGAAGAATCTTTATTATTAATTACTAACACATTATTACAGAATGCATACATGAAGGATTAAACAATAGACACTTACAACTAACCAGCTATTTTCATATTAACATATTTAAAAATGTGGTTTATACATTTTGCCGTTAGAAGGTTAAGACTGAAACCATCCATTCTTTAAAAATCAGATGGTTTCATGAAACTGCACCGTTTGAAAACGGAAACTGCTAGGTTTTGAATTTGTATTGACGGTAAGGCACATTTATTTTGTAATACATTTAAAGAATAAAGACAAAATAAAACAAATGTTACTTTAAAGGATCAGGAGACCTAAATGAGCATGTCTTCCTCTTGTGCCACTACACAGTAACAAACTAGTAGCACTTACTTCCTTTTTTTTTTAGTTTTCACCTCTATCCAGACAATAATGTCCATATTTGAGTGTACGGTACATCAATTGGGAGAGATCAGACTGCTGTGTGAAATCAGCAGGGCACAAGAAAGTTATTTTACTCTACTATGCATTCATACATTATTGTATTATTATTATTAACCATTTGCTTTGTATTTAGTGAGAGCTTTTGTATAGGTCATAAAATGTGGGGCTTTTTTTCACATTTTCTGTTGACATTTTTCACTTTTGTGTTGCACTTCATATTGCACACTGTGAGTATCTATATAGTGTACATCTAGTATACATTTATGCATGTCCTGCATTTAAGGCCAGAGGAGAACAGGAAACAAGCTATTGAAGATGTGTGCGCCTTTCAATCCTAAAATGAGCGTACTCTAGATAATAGAGCAGGCACTGTTAGACTCCTGTTTCCAAGTGCAGCTTTTTATTTGATCAGGAAATAGACTGTATTTTTAGACACTAATTAGAATTTCATAAGCTTGTGGTGGTAATGAGAGCCCCTGCTCCATGGTTACATAGGATACTGTTAGTCCAGTAGAATGGCACAAGGTTTCCCCACTTTTCTTTAGAAATGTGGAGTTGCATACCTACAGAAGTATGAATCTTTTATGCCTTTTATACATACCCAGGCCCCTTATAGACCAATTCCAAAATTGCACTAATGATGCACTGGGCAGAGCTTAATGCTCCAGTTACCAAAATCATGTTATTTGTGATGCTGAAAATGTGTTTAATTTCCAACAAATTAAGAAAATTAATGAAAAAATACAGACCTTTTCAAAAACACTTAATATTTGGGAGTCAAAATCCATTTGATGGAAATTAAACCAATGTATTCGTCTCAGATAAACATGCTATAATTTGGATATAAAAGTATTACTGGTCTATGTTGGTATGCAAATGTTAATGCTTCTATACCAAAGTGGAGAAGATGTACTGTTGTACATGTACTGTACTGTGAAGATATCATTAAAATATAGTATATGGGAAAACAATTTGGTTCTATGAATTTAGTTAGTGTAAATTACCAACATTTCAGAAACTTTTATTTGTTGTGTAAGAATATATATAACTTAATAAAATATATTTAACGCTAGTGTTGATCACATGTGTGGAAATAGTCCAAATTAAATGTTACATTTAAGAGGATGAAGAAAAAAACCGTATGTGCTACACTGAAATTGAGCTGGGCTCACTTTAGTCGTTTACGGTAAACAGAAGAATGTGTCAAGTCATTGTGACTTGAATTACTGTTGAACCACTTTCCCTGCAATTATTGAAATAAGAACAATACTTCGGAGATAGATAAAAAAAAAATTAAAAAAGGCACGTTATCGTTAATGTTATTGGTAATTGAAATACTAATAATCGGGCAGAATTGACCGGCAGACAAAATGTTACATCATTATATCCAATCACCATCTAGTTGGGCGGACGCGACAAAAACAATGGCAACACCCAACAGCGCATGACATCAGCGCAAAGCAAAACAAATGGAAACTATTACGTCGCTGACGACCTTCAAAATAAACGTCTTTATTAAAAAAAAAAAAAAAAAAGCTTTGCAATGTACACTATAAAATAAAAACAAATAATATAAGTTGTGGAGCGTGTACAAAATGAAAATGCAGTTAACGTTGTGTAACAACGACAACAGCTTTTATTTCGAAAGTGCACTGACTTCCGCTTTGGTTTGGACTGCGGTCGATTAGCTTGATGCGGCCGCGATAAAAACGGGGCGTGTCCTCTGGAGCAAGGGTTTCACACATTTAGCTATCGCTGGTCATCTCGAAGCACGTTCACGCAACAGCTATCATGGGGGTTATCGAAATCACCAGTTTGGTAAGTTCCGTCTTGCTCGTTTGGCAGCTTTTATTGTTTTCCTCTGTTAAAAGTCGCCATTGTAACACACTAGTGGATTCTTTTTTGTGTTTAGCTTAGCAACGGTTTATTCTGCGACGCCTCCGCCGGCCGGGCCGGCGCGCGCCCGTTTCTTCCTTCAGTTACACATTCTCAATATTAGGAGTTTTATTTTTCTCGGGTTTCGTCTAGAGATGACGAAGAGTTGTTTAAATGCATCTATCTGGTCATGACTTAATGTACATTATAAAGGAGTTAGGAGCTCCGCGTGCGCTGGATGGTCCTACGTGGCTGGATGAGTCGGCGTGAATAACGTTAGCCGCCACCATGTGTTTCCTTTTACTGTGGACTTTTACCCTCTTGTAGACACGCGGGTATAGCAGCAGCGTGAAGCCGAGTGTAATGCTTGTTACAACCAAGTTACAAATCTATTTTCTTTCTGTGTAGGCGGAGTTCAACACCGCCCTGGCGGAGGCTGGAGACAAGCTGGTGGTGGTGGACTTCACAGCCACCTGGTGTGGGCCCTGTAAACAGTTGGCCCCGAAATTTGAAGTAAGTAGATGATTTTGGCTGGTTGGAAAATGGGGAAAACTAAAGTAAAATCATGTTTTATGAAGTTGTGTTTTTTTCATATGCTAATTAACTTCTGTTTAAAATACGCTAGATTATGGGCACAACAAAGTAATCCTTTCTAAACTTGAATCATGTTAAGCCAGCAAAATATGTTTCAAGACAGTGTTGCTCACTTTCATAAGTCTATGGATTTATGGCTATGAGGTATTTGATATTTAGACACAGTAGTTGCAGCCTTTTGTGAAACAAACCGGTCTGTTTAGTAGTTTTTAAGGAAGCCCTTTCCTCAGACACACATTGCTCAAGGACAGCATCACTTGTTGCTCTGGTGACCTTTTTTTTTTGTCAAGCTGTGCCAAACCTCAAGTAGGGAAATTCCTGCTTAACTGAAACAGAAACTCATCAATCTATTCTTTTCTCACAGTCATTTGGCAGCAGGTATTCCGTGTTTTATTAATGCTCACAGGTTGACTCTCTTGCAGGCAGAGTCTACTAAAGCTGTGAACAGCAATGTGATTTTCCTGAAGGTGGATGTGGATGACGCTGAAGTAAGTGTTTTTTTTTTTGTTTGTTTTTATAAAAGTTGACTCCCTTTTAATCGCTGATAATTGCTTTTTATTTAAATCTGGGACATAATAATGCTAATAACTCTGAGTCAGGCAGCTGTACTGAGGGCAGACTGGAGCTACAGTGATTCACGTTTCAAATTCTGGCATGTCTCACACATTGAACCTTTTCTAAAGAAAATTCCAGGAACTCTGTGAAGCTGTTTACCAGAATCAGAAAACCTTTATTCGTCCCACAGCGGGGAAAAAACATGATCCTTTTTGATACGGCTTGATTTTTCTACAATATTCCTTTCCCACAAAAAACAAATAAGTTACTTTTTAAAGGACCCAATTCATTTTATTGCAAAGCATTATAGCCAAATTGCTCATCTTATTTTCAAGGAACCAGTTCAGCTAAAAAATACTTTGCATCTAATATCCGGCTACTTAAGGTGTGCAAATAGTTATCTAGGTAACATAAGTGTTTTATTGTGTTAGAAGTTAATATTTATTGCCGCTGAGGTGTTTTTACAGTCCAGCCTGGCGGCAGTTTACAAGTTGTTTTAGACTACAGACATTTGTAACTTGAGTATCCAATATTTTTTGAATGTCCCTGTATTCGTAACATGTTTATGCTCCTTTTTTAAAAAAAAAAAATTTTTTATAAAGAAGACAGAAATTCATGTTGACCTTTCAGCTTCACGCAGTTGGTCGGTTTGGCCCATTCACATCATCCATAGCGTTGCGTGTTTGCTTGTACAGTCCTCAGGGTGTCGCAGTGTTTTGACTTGTTCCATCCATCTCACCGTTTGATTGTTTTTGCTCTTTTCAGGATGTGAGTGCAGAATGCAACATTAGCTGCATGCCCACATTCAAATTTTACAAGAATGGAAAACTGGTAAGCATGATAATATACAGCTATAATGGAAATATTGACATTATCACTTGTTTTTAGTGCTAGCATAAGCAAACGGTTGCTCCATTAAAACAGCGAGCAGATACGGAGCATCATTATCAATCATGTGGAGTCATGTTTCTGGCCACCTGGTGAATTTCAGTCCAATATTCAGTCCCTTTTTTTTTTTATTATATACAAATGTATAAATGCGCTACTTTCTTCACAGGCCCTCATTAATCCACCTGTCTCTCTTTCAGGTGGCCGAGTTCTCTGGGGCCAACGAACTTAAACTGCTGGAGAATCTGGAATCTTTGAGGACATAAAACTCCACCAACCAATCCACACACACACATCCTCATTGTATAAAAGCCACTGTTTCCCTCTGTACATGTCCAGCAAGTCCAGTTTCGTGTTATGTACAATAACCAACCAGTCTTCTAGTTCACACCGCACAGGAAATAATAATTTATTCCACTCATGTATTTCTGACTTTCTGTCTTGACTGAAATGGCTGAAATTTGATTAAAACCCGATGACCACTTTTAATTCTGTTTTTGTATGAGATTGGCTTTGCTCCGGAACTTTCTTTATATGTTGTGTTCAAGGTGGATTTAATAAATAAAATAATGATGAGTTACAGGGACTTTGTACTTTTCTAATTTTACATTTGAATGCATTGGACAGGACTTAGATACACACAACCTCCTTCCTAAAAAAGCATGTAATGGTATTTTATGCTTTAATAAAAATGTGAGAATAGTTTACACATATACATTGGGACAATCACATCAATAGTTTTTACACATCGTACAAGTATATAGCAGCATATGTTTAATACTGTTGAGTCTCTATATGAAAAAATACAGCTTTATTTTACAAAATGGTTCTTGCTTTGCCTTGCCTTTGCAGAGAGATGAGAATGAATGGTTTACAAGTGTGTCAGTTAACTATACAAGAATTCCCTTCATAAGACGATTCACATGGTGCTGAGTGGAACCTTTTTAAAAGTGATAGTATCCTGATTTCCTCTTCCTGCAAAGAGAAGGAGAAATGATATTCAGTCTTAGTCTGTGGCCCCTTTTTAAAAGAAAAAGTTTCCTTAATACACAGCATATGACAGCAAAAAACTATAACCGCATCGAGGAAGAGTGTAAGTACCCATGAGGAATTAAATTGGACTTTATTCATGAAGGGTCATATTTGTACCACACAGTTTTTCATAACACTAGTCTTTTAAGATAACATTTTGCAACCTATCAAGCAACAATATTTAAACTGTGCATTCCTTAAAACATTTTCTTTTTTTTAAAGTCGCTCAGATTTTTTGTCCTTAAGGGTCTGAGTGTATTACAGACTTATTATGGAAGCGGAGGTTAAACATCCAAAAATATGCTCAAAAGAATGATGCCACATGCATAAATATATGAATGTAACAGCCTAAGTGATTGAAAAAACATTAAAGACAAAAATATCCCTGTTAAGAGAACAGATTTTTCCATTCTCGCTAATATGTCTCAATTGATTTCCCAGGATGCTTTTTGACAATGCCCAGAAACCTTAAAACATGCACACTAGTATCCACGTTTTGAGTTTTACCCTGGTTTAGGTTTGTGACAGGGAAGTTCACATTGAACATAAGGAAACCTGGTTTATAATTTCCTTATATACTTGTTTCAGACATTATCCAGGTTTCTGACGGCAGCATTTGGCTCCATTTCATCACCAGTGATGGAAGACGAGAGTGACCATAATGCTTATCCTTTGCATTTAGGGGTCAAACTTTCATTCTACATTATCCTCATGTTTTTCCTGGCAAACGTCCTCACGGCTACACTGGAAACATCTTAGCAGAACCTCCACCAACAAAGTAGACACAGGATTGTAAAGTACATCACTAGTAGATGTTTAATGGATAATGCCGCAGAACATCAATTATTTTAATGCCTGTAATAATCCTGAGCAAGCAGACGAGAGCATTTCCAGGTGATAGATTCATTACATTGTATAAAGTAAAACGCTGACAAAGATGCTCTTGGTTGATGACTCAAATGAAAGCATGGGACTTCTCGTAAAGCTTTTTTGTTTAGTTTCTAATCAACCCACAGTTTTGATTCTGCATGTGTAACTGCATTACTCAACACTGGAAACTGTATGTATAACAGTAGGATTTAGATTGTTCAATAGGTTTTCAAGTTATGATCAATTCTAATCAACTTGCCATTTCATTTGCACATGGCTATTCGCAGTTATATTAAAGTCCAGTATATTTACATAAGTGGCTCCTCCAATAAATTTGGGAAAATATGGGGTACTTCCAATTTGTTAAGAGGATACATTTCCCATTCATTCCTGATTGAAGCCACTTTCTATACTTTGACTTTATCAATTTTGTGTTTGTTGTGGCGTGGGAAATTTAGTGTCTATTCCAGACCCGGTTTACTATCAGCCAACTTTTTTTGTTATTTTTATCTCTTCGTGGTTGCGTTTTTTTTTTGTTTTCTCAGTGTTTGTAAGCTGTTTAGCAATATGTCAATTGTCACTTTTTTTTATGTATTTATATAAACGGAATAAAAACCTTTTGCCTTTTTTTTTTTTTTTTTTTTTTTTTTAAATAAATGCTATTGCAATTGTATGTTCATCCAAGTAAAAAAAAAAACCTGTATGTATATTTAAGTTTTATAATATCATCTATTTATTAAAATATTTGAAAAACAAATCTTTGTTTTTACTTTTGAAGAAAGTTTTTTTTGTTTTTTTGTTTTTAAATCACCTGGAGCAGTCGTGTCCGCTCCACCCTGGACTGCAGTGACATCTGTTCGGCCTGATGCATCTGCCTCCATTCAGACAAGGTGCTGAACACACAGCTGTGGACACACACACACACACAGACACATTTGTAAAACACAGTACAACAATCATCACTGTAACGACAGGTTTTTGCTCACGAGGAAGTAGTATTTATACATTCTGAAGGAGAAAATATGCTGCCCGTCGTCTGGTTTTAGGATTAGATCACAAGTTCTGTTTTACAAACATATTAATACAAGTGTATTGTGCAATTTACGCCCCCAGTCCAGTAAGTGAGCAGGTTTGCTCATATACATAATAACTAACACGTGAACTCACCACTGTGACAGCGTGTGCCGGTCCATCCGGAGGGACACTCGCACTGGTAGGGTGCCACGCAGCGGCCTCCATTCAGGCACGGCAGGATGCAGATAGCTGTTATTAAAAAGGAGAGAGGAGTGTTAACAGGATATTATTTAAGGTCATCAGTTCTCTGTCTTTGTTCGGAACAGTTTGGAAATAATTGAAAGAAAGAATTGATCCATCTTGACTTTCAAGGTCAGAATCCAGTTGCTTGGATATTAGTCAATGTACACTTGAGTAAAAAAACAAATATCGCTGTTTTTTGCTTTATTGATTAGGGACGTTGTAAAATTGCTTTTAAAAAAAAAAAAAAAAAAAAGATATTCAATTTAATTTAACATTTAAAAAAACAAAGATAACCAGCAAATCCTCACATTTGAAAAGCTGGAATCAATGAATGTTCTGCATTTAACTCGAAAAATGAGGCAAAGATTTTTATCAATTATGTAAAAAAAATAAATAAATAATTTACAGCCGTCTTAAACAACGCTAAAATTTCAACTTTGAAACCAAGGTTTACTAAGAGTATTGTTAAAAAATATATTTAATATAGAATGCTATTTTATGCAATATTAACTAAATAAATGCTCAAATAAATAAATGTGCCTGTGAAATAAATGAATGAGGCAATAAATGTATAAATAAATGTAAGTATGAATACATAAATTAGTTAATATAGTTCAATAAATACGTTTTTTTTTTTAAATAATTTATGATATACAACTCCCCTGAAATAAATAAAATTAGACCTTTGAAAAACGTCCTTTTTAACTAACTACTTTAAAAGTAACATCAGCATTCTAAATTGTTCGCAATGACAGCGCTAACATGCTGATGTTTAGCAGGCGTAATGCTTAGTTTAGCATGATAGCATGCTAACATTTGCTAATTAGCACAGAATTAGCACAGAACTTAACACAGAATTAAGTTGAGGCTGATGGAAATGTCATTAGTTTGGCAGGTGTTTCATTGAAATGGACTTGATGATGGCTTTAGATGAAAGGTCAGAAGATCAGAACACTTCATCCTGCCAGGAACCATGAAGGTCTGTAGCAAATGGTGTGCTCATCTATCAAGAAGATGTTGAGTATTTCACAGGATATTTGCAAACTTTGACCGGATTCTTCCTCAGCTGCTTGATTGTGTGCGATTGATCCTTCTATATTTAAAGGCCTTTCAAACTACGTGAGATTAGTTTCAAATCGTGCGCTTTTGGTTTATGGTGATTATTGTCCCTTCAACGTCTGTGTCGAGCGAACAAGAGACACAATGTCTATAAACTGTCTGCGCTTTGTTGAAGTGCAGAGAATGAATGACAATATCTCTCTCAATGTGTGTTTGTTTGAGTTGTAACACACTCAGGATGGTGTGTATACTTACGCTCCTCACACAGGCGGCCCATCCAGCCCTCTGGGCAGGAGCAAGTGTTGGGCCGCTGACACACACCCCCGTTCTGGCAGTGCAACCAACACACCGCTGAGGGAGAGGACACACACACACACACACACACACACACACACACAAACACACAAAGGCACGTCAAATTAAAATAGGAGGAATGCTGCCCGAAACACACACAAAACATATATTCTCCCCGTCGAAAGACACCTTTTTATACTTCACATACAGTAGACAATCTTCTTCAAGTGCCCACATACGCAGGAGAGCAAGATATTCAATCCCTTTCCAGTGAAATAAGAGGAAACAACAGTTTCAACAACCTCACGTACAAACAAAGGCAGCATTAATAAACTGCAGATTAAATTCCTCAGTGCAATTTATCAAAGACATTAACAGAAACCCCCCCATAGTGTGTGTGTGTGTGTGTGTGTGTGTGTGTGTACGTGTAGAAAGGAACGTGCACAAACTCAGCAGCTGTTGAGGAAAGGCCTGTCTGGACCCAGCCCGTTGTTTTCATGTGTAAAACATGGGAGTGGCCGTTTGAATTTCATGTCACGTGTGATCTGCTGTGGTTTCTCTTTCTCTTGAAATCTGCAGCGAGGGAAGAAGCTCATGAATATGGAGCTGTGATGTGTGATCTGTATCCATGTTTGTACATTGTGTCTGTGATGTTCATTGCTTTCTAGTTTTTCTACGAGGAACCCAATTCCCCTCTACCTGCTGCCCCACGTATTTCAGGGATTTCAATGTAAATCTAAATCCACAAATATCAATGTAATGGGTAGCTAAACAAAATGCAGACCAAACTATACTGTAGACGTGTCACATTGTATATTTTTATCCGCAGAAATAAGAAAAATACACCAATAGGCATTAGAACAAAATGCCTATTGGAAATGCAATGCCCATAAGAACCAACGTTTTTTTAACAGTATTGATATGACGGGGTTTTTTCTTCCTTTAATGGGGCTGGATCCAGGCTTTAGAAATGACTCGTATATGAATTTCACATTCACATGTGGAACATGGCGTCCAGCCTTAAAGGGATGTTTTGAAGTGGGGTTGTATGAGGTACTTATCCATAGTCAGTGTATTACCTACACCCCCAGTTTGGAGAAACAGACAGGAGTACGCACGGAAGCAAAGCCCTGTACTGCTATAGAGGGAGGCAGCAGACTCCTTTGAAAAACTTCAAAGTAAAATGATGTTTTTTTTCAATGGAGTCTGGTGGCTTTGACGAGAGCATATAAAATGGCTTCAGTTCCCCCTCGGAAACAGACTGTATGAAATATTCTAAATATAGCGTAAACCTAAAGTGATGTTTTTTTTTCCTGTGGGCCTTTCTTTTAGGTGGCTAAAATATGTTTTCCTGCCAGCTCCATCCAAAACACTAATTAGCTTTGCTTCAGTGCGTACTCCTGTCAACTTCTCCAAACCGGGGGCGTGACGACTTCCACATACTGTAGTGCCTCGTACAACCCCACTTAAAAACATCCTAACTATCCCTCCAACTGGGAAGGAGGAAAGGCAACGAGCTACTTCACATCCTTCCACATCCTGTACACATGCAACGGGTGTAAACCCAGCAGAAGAAGGCAACAGGGGATGGAGAGAGCAGGCACAGACGCGTTAATAACCCCCAGAAAATTCTGTTGAGCAGGAGCATCATTTAAAAGTGGAGAAGCAGCACGGCGTCATGTTGCAAAAGGGACAGTCAGAGGAAGCAGGAAGTGTCCTGGGAAAGGAGGGAAAACCCCTGGCTGTCAAACACAGAGGTGTGTTCTCTCTACCTCTGCATGTGGGAGGCGGCGTCCAGGTGCCGTTCTCCAGACACCTGCTCCTTCCAACGCCCTCCATGGCGTAGCCGCCAAAACACGAGTACACCGCCACGTCCCCGAACTGGAACACTGCCCCCCGCACCACCCCATTGGCCACATGGAGGGGGGGGCCACAGGACACCCCTGCACAACAGCCCAGATAGAACGACCCACGAGTTACTCACTACACGTTTTTTTTGTCTCCTCTGTCTCAATTAATGGCCTTAAAAGTTGAGGAGCATATCAATCTTCTGTTTGAGCAAAGAGGAAAGTTCCAAGTCTCCAGGGAGTGGACAAAATAAAAGAAACAACTTACAGTACTGTACAATAGCAGCTTATTATGTTAATCTTTTCTTAAGACTGTCAGGGGTGTTAATAAAGAACTGAGGCCTCCCATTGTTTCTCTTTTCTGACGAAAGCTTTCCTGTTATGATTTTTGTCGCCTTGTGACATCATTTTAAAGTGTTTGAAGCTCATGTACCGGCAAACCAAGAAGCGACAACACCTAACGGGTGATTTGCTTTACAACAATACAAACAACGTAGAAAAGTCAGCAAAACTGAGCAATGTGAGTCTCCAGAAGTTGGTACGTGGGTATGGCTTCTATATTGTATTGTAAGGTGTTTCTGTTATTTTGTCTACCCCTTGTATGTCTAGAAAAATACTGAATATGAAATTGTGCACTAAAGAGTAAGACATCCGTGTCCATCGGATGAAATCAAGCTGTGTTTTCTGTATCCCTTATTACCTGTGAAGACAGTGAATTTCATGCAAAGTATCCAAATGTGACAGACACTTCAGCTGTGCGGCTCGACAATCGGTGAACTGCTGTACCTCTCAGGGCCAAAACAGGACTAAAAGGGTTACGGTGAACATGCATACAGGAGAATAAACACCATGCAAATACAAACAACGAGCCACAGCAACGTAAGCACCACTGTGTTGCATATTCAGGACGACTTGCACGCAAGAAACATCAGAGGATTATCTGACAAAGGTTGCCATAGAAGCTGCAGAGGTGCCCATAATTATTCCAGCGCACAGTGTTTGATACAGCCCCGTTTGTTTTGATATAAAGCTCCGTGAGAGACAGACAACAACAGAGAGGAATGATACTTCAGCTATCAGGCTGAATATTAAGCCAGCAGCCATGCACGTTTAGAGAAGTGATTGGCACAAGACAAGCATGCAGAGGTGTGCAAATATAAAATACGCAATTTTCTACTTGATTATCTCATGAATTGTGGCACAATTTGCTAGTTTGAGTACATATCGACATCCTATTAATTACATTTGATTGATTTCCCCGAACATAACTAAATCACATGAACTGTATCTCAGACTGAGCAAGGAAAAGCAAAGAAAAGGTTACTATTAAGAGGGCAAAAGTGATAACTCATTTAAAAATCTGGAAATGCTATATTGACCAATATTATCTTTAACATTTATTACATTATCTGACGTAACAAAAACATTAACAATTATCTGTCACAGTTGAAAGATTTGTGACAAACACATTTACATTTGAACAATAAAGTTAATTATAAAAGATTAAAGTACATTTTGAGCCGTAAACATCACTGCAGATCAACTAATTCAAATAAATCTAAACTACAAAATGAACTATAAAAAAAATCGAACTTATATTTAGAAAAATCCAGTAAAAACAAAACAACCAATTCAAAATATTACCATGTGTGCTGCAAATTATATTTACCAATCTAAAATCTGTCAATATTAGTAGTGTGCTGATAGATTTAGCCAGAGGATTATGTGGTCACATCTTTTAGGTCTGTGGTTTTAAATGTATTCTAAATCACATATATACTGTACATTTGCAGTGATTTAACAGTGAAGCTTTCCCAAATAGGATATACAATATTTTTCCCCTTCAAAGAAAATACATACTTTCACACACAGAGCTGATGGGGCTCCAGGTCTGGTCTGGCCTGCAGGTGATGGTGCCGCTGCCTCTGACCTGCTGACCTTTGGGACAGGGGACGCGGACCGACTGTCCAACATGAAACTCCTGCTGGGATCCGTTCCTGCTGTCCTCCCTCCGGCCTGGAGGAGCCGGGCAAGTCTTAGCTGTAAGGGACAGAAACGAAGGATTATGGATTAATTAAGGTCTTCATCCAGTTGACACATGGTATCTGTTAGCGAATACGAAAGTATTATTTCCCAAAAGTTTACCAAAGACATGAAAACACATGTTTGGATTTGAGACAGATTGAAGATAAACATGTGTTGTATTTTTATGTGTCTGTATTTCTAGTATATATGGGATATTAAAATCTAAAAATTAAGCAACATTTTTGGTTATACTTTTGTCTGTGTATGTAAATTGTGGTAGATAAACACTGGAAAACGTCTTTAAATGTAATATAATCCAGTGAGTCACCACCCCAGACATTTCAAGACACACTGAAGTCACACCTTACAAGTTTCACAAAGACAGTATTCATTGCAGGGTGGGATTGCATTATGTGCTTACTCATAATGACAGTGCAGACAAAGAAGCAAGATGTATTCAAATGCAGCATGATTTCAGTTAAATATATTGCTAATTTCAAACAAACTTCTCAGATGAGAACCCTGTAAACCCAAACAAACATGTATCTTCCTGTAAACTGCTTTGACTCGGTCTATAAACAAGAACACTTCTCACTAATGGACCATTTTGTCACAGGCAGTGTTGTGAAACACATAACGAAAGTGATGTTCCAAAGAGTCTTAAGTGAATTGTGTGCTCGCACTGTGGTCTATGTGTTACACACGCTTACCAAATGCAGGGGAGTTTTTTGAAAAAGTAACCGCTGCAACAATAATTGTGTTGACAAGCTGTAAAGAAAGAAGTCAAACACAAGAGGAAGCGCCACTGTGTGTGGTAATAAATTCATTCATTCATGGAATATCACTTAACCCTGTATTTTGCATGTCTTGTAACTTCCTGTCAGTGTTTCTATGTGTGTCTCTCACGTTGGCAGGTGGGGAAAGTGGAGCTCCAGGTGTTGCCCCCCATACACACCACCAGAGAATCTCCCACCAGGGTGTAGCCTTTGTCACACTGGAACTGGACAGCGCGTCCTGTGTTCAGGTTGTGCTCTTGCACTTTACCGTACAGCATCTGTCTCGGGCTGTCGCAGCCTTTGGTCGCTGACATGAGAGAAAAGAAAAAAATCATAAGTGCATGAGTACTGGACGCAGGTAGAGCTGCCAACAAATCAACTTTTTCTTCATCTTTTTTTGTTGTGTTTATTGGTTGTCAGTTTTACAGATACGTTCAATGATAACGTTTCTGTGTTTTACAAACGAAAGGTGGAAAAAGGACAAAAAAATGTATAAATAATTGACAGAGGATTCAAAATAAACAAAACCTTTTCGGCAGAGCCACAAAGCATAAACCTGAGTTTCTCTAGTTTTAAGTACTGTGTGACATCTCGTAACCTTAAAATTAAACTGGTAGGTTGTGTGTTTTTCCAGTTTAGGAGAAATAGCCTGTGTGCTAATAACATTATAAAAGTTGCCATCTTGTAATTAGCTTTTCTAAGAAGACTCTACTGGGACGCCGAATAGAATAAATCAACTTTTAATTCATTGCTTACTGGCCATCCTCCATACCTCCACATGTAGGTGCTGGCAGGCTCCACATGCCGTTGGCCAGACAGATAAGAGTCTTTGGGCCGACCAGCTGCAGGCCGGCATTACATACGTAGCTGGCATTGTTTT
This sequence comes from Bovichtus variegatus, assembly GCA_943593645.1. NCBI lineage: Eukaryota > Metazoa > Chordata > Actinopteri > Perciformes > Bovichtidae > Bovichtus > Bovichtus variegatus. The sequence goes on along the minus strand of CALSCE010010690.1, from coordinate 2,510,846 downwards.
GGTAAGTCTCTCCTGTCGTCTGGACCTGTGCGTGTTGTACTGTTGGAGGAGGCCCACAGGATTGTGCTGAGGAGACAACAGACGAGCATAAGCAACATGTCAAAGGTATACGTATGTGTAACTAATAACAGGTTGCGGTACATTGTGATGAACTCTAGGTTACACCCTCCATTACAATCTAAAGAATTTTCATTTCTAACAGGAACACACAAGAAAGTGAGTACTTGTGGGATTTCAGATGCTGCCTTGAGACACATATCTGATCATAGTCTACCTTTCATACAAGGTGTTGTCCTTTGTATTACGATAAATATGTGCGTTTTTGTGCAAATAGCCAATATTTGTGAGGTCTCCTGTCTTTGTAAGTTTGAATACTTTAATGGTGTGTTCCCCGTTTTACTGACGAGACATTACAACAAGAGGATTCTTAATTAGACATTTCCTGGTCTGATCGCCATGTATAAACAAACCTACCAACACACACTGGTTGGGTGCCACTCCATGTTCTGTCCCCCTGGCAGGTCTGAATATTGTCTCCCTGTGACAAGAACAACAAAGTGTAAAGATACAACAGCAGCAGATGACCTAAACACAGCAAAGTGTAGAAATATCGATCCATAGAAATAGAGAAACATAATAGTTCAGATCCATGACATTGTTTTTTTTTCTCGTCGGACTGAAACAATAAACCTTTTTATTTGTATTCTTTTGCAAAATTGTCCAACTGCTATTACAATCAGCAGTTTGTCCTCTTTGTGTGGGCTTCAGTGTAATAAAAGGCACTCATTGTTGCCGGAATTCAAATTACAGAGGCTATGCTATCAGTGTCTCAGGAATGGAGTGACTCAGCTCTTTCTGTTTGCTCTGTAACGGTACACTCCTATTGATTGCTGAGGAGAAATCATGTGACTTTCTGTAATCTGATTGTCGACTCTTAGCTCAGCCTGTTATTTTAAGCACATTGTTGGAGAGGAGAGTATGCCCCCTGTTGTATGACAGGAGACAAGTTACCAAAAAACTGACTTTTTGAAGGCACTATCCTATACAAATCATGTCTTTAGTTAAGAAAACATGGAAAATATATATTATAAATGTTGAACTAAGTTGCACAAGCAAAGCAAGAATGTTTTCCAATATCCGCAATTTTGAATTAGATTTGGTTTGCCAATAAAGCTGTGTTTTTGCTTGTCTTTGTGATGTTGTTTTCACTGTCTTAATTTGAGGTGAGGTAATCCATAAACCCATGTTTTCTAATCTTAGCTGCTAAACAACTGACACTCTCGAAAAAGAAACTTGGCCTGATGAGCCGTACCTTCATGTCAAAGCCGGGCAGGCATGAGTACATGACAGAGTCTCCATAGTTGTAGCTGTCCCCTTCAGCAACACCGTGAAGAAGAGGAGGGGGTTTCTTACACAATACCAGCTCGCAGGAAACTGAGGAGATGCTTGGAGCCCAGCTTCCACCCAGCTGATCCCACAATACAACAGAGAAGGACAAGAAAGTAAAGTAAAGTAAAGTACTTAATTATTATTAATTAAGAGGCACAATATGCTGACTTTCTGCAAGATTACTGCCAAGTTATTTAAGAAAGCAGGTCACAGCAATTTCTTTGCATGCGCATAGAGTGACCAGGAGCATCTTGTTAATCATTATTCAACTAGTTAGTCACATTAAGATTAAGGATCTAAGAGACTCAGACAAATGATTGACTAACATGTTTCCTACCTGACACTCAGCTAATGTTGACCCCTGCAGGTGGAGACCAGGAGGGCAGAAGAGGGTGATGGTGCCCCCGACGGGAGTGAGCTCCTTCCCATTGATTACCAGATGGGGGATGGAGAAATTGGTGGGTAGTAGGCAGGGGGCGGGGCTGCACCGAATGCTGTGTTTGGACCAGGTGCCGTCACTCTGGCAGGAGAGAGAGGCTGTCTGTGTGGCTAAATTGTACCCGTCCTCACATCTGGAGAGCGAAAGGGAAACACATGAAAGAAGAAGAAAGTGAAAAAAATGGGGGCAAACATTGGAAAAACTGATTTTGGAAATACTTACTGTTTAACGCATAGCAGTTAGTCTTTAATATGGGTCTTAAATAAGTATAATTAAATACTCAGTGCAGACAATCAAACATGTTAAGTAATGGTAGACACACAAGTTAGGGCTTAACAGACATAAAGGTTTCTAAAAAACAAAGCAGTAGGAGGATTATTGGCAAAAACATTCTAGTGTGATTAAATCCACATTGCACAGGCACTGTGGTGAAGTGGCAGGAAAATAAGGTTTTAACACAGATGACTAATAAGTAATAACTACAGTATTTATTTACCTGTATGTGATCTGGTTTGGGAAGGTGAACATGTCTCCCACCACCTGAGTGTGAGCTACAGTCGGAGGTTTTCCACAGCTCATTGGCTCACAGCTCATTCTGGGTTCCCCCCACCTGCCATCACTTCCACAGGAGAGGTGTTGGTGCCCCTTTGGCTGGTAGCCGGGCCGACACTTGTATATGACTGTGTCCGGGAAGGTGGCAATGCCACCCTGCAGGACAGCGTTAGGGACTGTAGGCGGGGCGACACTGCACCTCCCCCGGCCACACACAGGCACACCGGGGCTCCACACCCCTCCCTTCTCACACACCGCCTGAGGGGGACCCAGCAGCTTGTAGCCGTCGTCACACTGGAAGTGCACTCTGTCTCCGCAGGCGTGGTTGCGACCAAGAACAACCCCAAATTTTACCACGGGGACGGCACAGACGCAGGGCCGACACTGGGGCACCGTGCCCACCCAGAAGCCTTGAGCAGAGCACCGCAGGACGGGATCCCCGACTACCTCGTAGCCATCGAAGCAGACGTACTCCACCACGTCGTCGTAGTTGAAGCTGGTGCCGTTCAGAAAGCCGTGACTGATGTCCTCAGGTGGATCACAGCTTATGATGTCACAGCGAGGTGCAAGTTTGTCCCAAAGTCCATCTGACTGACAAATACGCACTGGAACTCCGTTAAGTGTATATCCCTCATCACATTCATAAGTTACCTTGCTGTTGAAGCCAAACTCTGACCCCAACACACGGCCATTGGGGATTGGTGAGGGTTTGCCACAGCGGCCAGGTACACAGGTAGGAGAGTCATGGCTCCAGGTGCCATCAAACTGACAAACACTGATAGATTTCCCTTGTAAGAGGAAACCAGACTGACAGCTCAGTTCTATCTCATTATTATAGCTGTACTCCGCTCCTTTAAAAGTAATATCACTGGGAACTTTAGGGGGACCACAAGATACTGGCTCACACCAAGGCTTCTCTCCATTCCACTTCCCATCTGCCCGGCAGGCGATCGTGTCACTACCCTTTAGGACAAATCCAGGACTACACTCATAGTGCAAAACCTCAGGATACACAAAAGCACCGCCGTGAGCTGTGCCATTAGCGAAAGTGCCTGGGTCGCCACAGGAGACAGGCCGACAAACTGGGGCGTCATTAGTCCACAGTTGAGCTGATACACACTGCCTCACGGGCTCCCCATCCAGCTCATATCCGTCCTCACAAGTATACTTGACCATACTGCCGAGGGAGGTGTCAGTCACATTCACCCAGCCGTGCTCTGGACGGGGTGGTGTTTCACACTCTGCTGGGACACAAGACGGTGCAGTGCCATTCCAGCCTCCCTCCTCCTGACACACCAACCTGGTGGGGGTTGTGAGGTCGTAACCTTTGTGGCAACGGTACTCGATAAAGGCCCCATGAAGGAAGCTCAAGTCCATAGGTGAGGCTAATGTTCCAGTGTCTGTAGCATGAGAGCTTCCTACCAAATGCGCCACCCTAACATATTCCCCAAAGTCAATGTGAGGAGGCAGGCCGCAGTCCGAGGGCACGCAGACAGGAACAGAAGAAGACCAGCCGAACTCCTCACAGGTCAAATGGTCCTGGCCTTCTAGCTGGAAGCCAGGAAAGCAGCTGTAGAAAATGGTAACCCCAAAGCTGTGATCCTGGCCCTCTACAAATCCATTTTCAACCGGTTGGGGTGGGGTGCATGATATCTGCACACATGCAGGTGGCTCGATGTCCCACTCCCCACTGGCCAGGCACTTCAGAGTCTCTGGGCCTTCAAGGCGATAGCCACGACGGCAGGAGTATGTGGCACTGTGACCAAACTGGAGTTTTGTATAAACTACTTTTCCATTGACTATCTGTTTAGGGATTGAGCATTCAATTGGGCGGCAAGAAGGCACCCCTCCAATCCAGAGTCCCTTCTCTCCACAAAGGACGGTGGAGTTTCCCACTAAATTATATCCAGTCTTACAACTGTACAGTGCTTTACTGAGGTACATCAGACCCTGGACGTCAACAATACCATTAGAAATCTCCACAGGCTGAGGGCATTCAACTGGGATACACTCTGGGTAAGGATTGCTCCACTGCCCACTGGCTAGACAGGACACAGAGCCTTCTTTTCTTAAAGTAAAGCCATCCATGCATGTGTAGCTCACCACGGAGCCGAAAGGGAATGGGGGAGAGGACGAGGAAGGGCCACCAAACGACACTTCAGGCAGTGGACCGCAAAACACCTGCTTACACACTGGAAAGGTGTCGTTCCACTCCTGGGAGGGGGTGCAGCGGAGGATCCGGGCCCCCTCAAGGACGTAGCCATCCTCGCAGGATAATTCCACTGTTCCAGATTCAGAGTCCAGGCCCTTCAAGACCAGGTGATTCACCTCCAGCGGCGGCTCTGGACACTGCACCGGTGAGCAGCGAGGACGCCTCGACTTATCCCACCTTCCGTACTTCAGACAGGTCCAGGTGGCATCCCCGGCCAGCTCGTAACCCTCATCACAGACATACTGCACTTTTCGGCCCACCTGGAATTCAGACCCCCTGTAATGTCCATGGACGATGTTGGGAGGAGGGTCACAGGTCAAAAGGACACAGGTGGGAGGGTCATTGTTGGACCAATGGCGGTTGGCTTGGCATATTCTCTCTGCACGACCAACCAGTCGGTATCCTGCATTACAGGCGTATGTCACCTTGCTGTTGAAGGTGAATCGCCCTCTAACCTATAGTGCAATAAACAAAAGGATATATTATTAAAGATGTTTACAACCAATTGGAAATATGAACATATGAAACAGGAGTGTTTTTTACAGGATGAAGAAAGCAAGACATATTGGTAACACTTTATTTTCCAGGTCTGTATTTTCCCAATCATTTCTAGAAAGTTTCCTGGAAATAGAGAAGTAATTTGGTCGCATTATAGGAAAAAAAGAGAAAAGCGGAAATTACACTCTTTGGTCCAGAACTGGACAAAACACTAGACCTCATATCTATAAAGAGGATTGATATAATGTCATATATAGCGAAGAAATGCATCTTGCTCAACTGGAACCAGCACAGACCTCTCATTGAGCGCTGATCATCTGCCAAGCCCGGCTAGATGTGCTTTGATTCTATGTAGAAATACAAGAAATATATGTACTGTGACCATAGTTAGTTTCTTTCTTTCTTTTTTGGATTTATTTATTTATTCCTTATCATTTTGTATTTTATTTCACTTTAGTCGCTATTATGATTATTACTTTGTCTTTCTATGTCCTGAGACGGTTATTTGAGTTTAAAAGCAGTGTGTAGCTAACCTGGATGTATCCATTCCTGAGTGAAGGAGGGGGAGCGCAAGTAACAGGGACACAGGTAGGCAGAGCTCCTCCCCACTCTCCATTGGCCTTGCAGGTCCTCCTCTTCTCCCCTCGGATAAGGAAGCCTTTATCGCAGCTGTACGCCACCACAGCTCCGAAATTATAGTTTGTCCCGCTCACATAGCCCCGATCAATGCTCTGAGGCTTGGAGCACCTCACCGGCACACAGACGATATCATACGGCGAAGGCTCCCACTCTCCTCCCATCAGACATCTCAGCGTGGCTGTGGTGTTGAGCATGAAGCCCTCCTCACATTTATAGCTCACTTCAGTGTTGCTGGCATATTTGGGTTTGTTGACCGAATCTAAAATAGCATGGGGTAGTTCAGGTGGACGAAGGCAGAAGTTTGCGATGCAGCGGGGGGCCTCCGTGCCATCGGGGGGCGCCCACACGCCCTGAGCGTTACACACCATCTTAGAGTTGTTGCCAGCAGTGTATCCGTCAGTGCAGTAGTAGTTGGCAGTGTCTCCAAACAGCTGGTGGCTCTCATAGGGCTCGGCGTGGTCTATTGCTGGCGGGGGGCCACAGGAGCGGGGGACGCACTGAGCAGAGCTGTCACTCCATTGGCCACTTGGCAGACATTCCCTGGTCTCTGGGCCAATCAGAGTGTAGCTGTGGAGGAAGCAGAAACAAATCAGCAAAGGGCAAAATAAGTCAGACAGAAGTCAACATTTGAACAGGTTTCAATTTACAAAACAGTATAATAACGGAGCAGACTTCGACCACACTTACCCTTCTTTGCAGACATAGTGCACCGTGTTTCCCAGTTCAAAGTTCTCCCCTACGGTCACAGCGTCTCTTAGGGCTGGAGGCTCGGTGCACAGGACGTTCACACAGCGGGGGACAGGCCTGCTCCACTCCCCTGTCGCTTCACACACCACTTCCATGGAGCCCTGTGGTCTTCGCAGCAACACACAGTACTTAGTTTACACACTCACACTACACTACTGTCACAGAGATTTATCGAGGACGACTTGTAAAAGAAACAAATCGAAACTGAGTCTATAAATGTCATTTATTTTTTACTCAGAACATAGAAGTATTTATCTTCTTTCAGATGAAATTAGGTGTTTGAAGTTTGACGACTGATTTTACAACCATAGTTAAGACATAAGTGGCTTGGTGTGGTTACTATGTCATGTGCATTTTGTAGACACAATTAGTTACTGTGCATTTGTAAATTCATTTTGTGCTGTTGTATTTAGTTTTATTATAAACACATTGAGGCAATTTTATTTATACTTCAGCTTTATTTTAACTTAATCTTTTAAAGCAGTCATAAAGACCTGCTACAAAGCAAATCAAAGCAATTAGAACTGTGTTAGATGATAACAAATCGCACAGGATTAGAGGTTATACTAAACATCGCAGCTGACTTTATCCATACCTGTATCCCTCAGCACAGGTATAGGTGACAGTGGACTGGTACGTAATCGTGTTGAGGGTGTAGTCGGCGTTCTCTACAGTCGGAGGCCCTCCGCAGGTCACCGGGTGACAGACAGGCGGCGTCCCGCTCCACCTCAGACTCGTGAGACACTGGAACTCATAAGGGTTCTGAGGCAGGAAGCCATTCATACAGCTGAGGAGAAGGAAAACAGACACAGAGGTTAATAATAAACCGCAAGCTTGTTTTACACATTCGACACATTTGTAACACCCTTTTGTAATATTTCCTCCTGTTGTCATTACAACATGGTGTTGTAGGGGATGCAAAAGATACCTGAAAGTCACCTTGCTTCCATAGGTGAAGTTGTTTCCCGTCATGATGGAGTTCTCTGGGACAGATGGCGTTGGGCAGGAGAGGGCTACAGCGCAACATCACAGAGATGATTAGTAACAGTATCATTTTAATGTTCCACGAGAAAACATAATATGTCTAATGTGGCCATCTTTGTCTTCAGAGAAAAGAACCACTATACACATTTCTATGATGAGAGAGGTAACAGATGCCTGTCAGTGTTATTGATGAAATGTAGATTAGATTTTGGCAAAGACTTCTTCTCGGATTAATGGCACATTACATTTCACACTGAGAGGAGGAAAGTGTTTAAATGGAGAGAAGCCAAAGAGATGTGACTGAGAAGCATTAGTAAATGAAGGGGAGAACTAATTAAAGGGGTACTTCAGAGAATAAATGTTGCACTTCCATAAAGTTGGGGGACTCACAAGAGATAAAACATTTTTTTTTTTTTTAAAAAAGGTCAAAATAAAGCAGTAACATTTGCTGCCCATGTGTTTCACACTCCATCCCTACATTGTATGACACAGGCTTTGTGTAAATATGCATCATTTTTCAGACATGGAAGACATAATATTGCTGTCTTAATCTATCTGTTAAAGTAATGGCTTTTTGTAATTCAGATATAGCTGAGTTTTACGTTAACGTTTTGCGTTAATGTTCCTTACGGCTTCATTCAGACACAACAGCACATTTACGGAAAGAGTTTAAATGTTATAATAGCATTATAATAGGAAGGAAGAAGGGCGTTTTGTGTTTGTTCATAGGCTGCATCACTGATGGATCTTTGCATCGTGAGGGGAACATTTGTATAGACTTATCTTTTCTAAGAAGAATCTCAACAACTTAAAATTGTCATTTTCAAAGTTTATTAAACTAATTGTATTATCTTTGTGGATAAGATATGAAGATTGAGATAAAACAGTGATCTTAGAAGGCAGTTTGAGATGCACATTTCTCTCTCTCTCTCAATTCAATTCAATGCACTTTATTGGCACGAATGTAAAAAGGACAACATTGCCAAAGTGTCAAGTAAAGAGAAAAACATCAAGGTACAATTCATGAAAAAATGTACCAAGAAAAAACTCTCTCTCTCTGCATGTTAAACCTGCTGCAGTCTTTATAATAATCCAACAGCATTCAATTCAGACTTGAGTGTGAAAGTGATACAAACATGTTACCAGGTCTTACCCCAGTCAGACTGCTTTAGTGACTGTTATGTAAACGTGACCAGTGCTTTAGGTCTCAGATCCAGTAGCCTTGAGGACATCCTCAGGGTTATTTTCTCAGACTTAAGAAAGCTCACAGAAGACATTATACAATTGTTTTCACAAGCTGAATAACACTCTTCCTCGCCCCAGTGAGTCTACCAGCCAATACTCATAACACTGCTGCATATGCACTCCTTAATAACAACAATGGAAGATGGAAATTTTCCACCTCATACAATGAAGCGACTGAAATTGTGGCGTATACTTGCAGAAAATCTCAAAGCTGTCACCACATATTGAACCATTAGTGTGCCCTCTAAAGCAACAGCATCAATCATTTAACTTCTGTTATTGCTCCCTGCAGCACAAAGGAAAACAACTCAATTCAACTGATTTTTGCAGAGAACTTCACGCAGCTGCTTTATATATTTCAGATGGCAAACAGAGTTTCCCTTTTAACTGTAATCCCTTCAATTACAGTATGACGATCAATAGCCAATATGGGCTGAACGTGACAGATTTGTGCAGTCTGCAGGCACTGAGTAAGTCAGTTCCTCTTTAACTCTGGGGAAGAATGTGGCCGAGAGCCAAGATGCAGGTGCTGCAGTGGTTTAGGCCGCACAGTGAAAGACAAGAAGACAGCTGCATATATATAATCACCCATTTACAGCACAATGCATAATGTATGTTTGTGAAAGGTGTACAAGTGTCTGTACAGGTTTGTACTATTTGCTTTTGTGTGTGTATGTATAAACAATATCTCTATTTGTTTACTCTTTGTTCACTTTCATTTACTTAATAACTTAAAATGTGGTTTTGCGCCACGGTCGTAACAGTGCGTTGTGTGTTTTCTGAAGTGTGTCAGTACGTCTGCTATCTGCATAATAATAAAACCTGTGTAGTTTAATTTGTGTGTTACTCATATCCTTTTGGCTCTAATAGCTGGATGCTTTGATAAGAAAACTCTTTATCATACAGAGTAAAGAGGACTTATAATAGTAATGAATCTCTTTCCATTGAGCTGCTCAACATGTGAGTGTTTAAGTGTGAATGTACATGTCTGTCTTATGCATGCAAGTATATATATGTTTCATGTTAGCCTGACATCAATCTATAACATTCATGGGGCATTAAAAAAAAGAAAATATATATATATATATATACAGTATATGCAGTATATACTATACTATATATGTATATAGATATATATAGCTAAATGTGAGTGCTGTAAATGCAAAAGCTTTATGTATAACAGGAAATTGCAGTTAATGTCTTCTCTGTAATTTTTACACTTTGCAAAGTCATCCCGCGGGCCGGATTGGACCCTCTGGCGGGCCGGTTTTGGCTTTGAAAAAGGCTCAGTATTTTCACAAAACAGCTGTTGGGGTCTGTTTTCAGCCGCAGGACGACGCATGCAACCTACATTTTGTAAAGACTCATTTTTAACTGAAACTGGGAAATAAAAGAAAAAAGAAAATGTTCTGACTGAAGAATATGAATCACTTATAGAACAGCTGCTGCACCGTGCTGGCAGGACCTGACCACTCAACCCCTCACCTCTGCAGTATGGCACTGGATCGTCCCAGCTTCCTGTCTCCAGGCAGTGGAGGCGAGACGAGCCCATCAGCTCATAGCCGTTCTCGCAGCCAAAAACAACCTCACCGCCCATCAGAAAGTTGCTGCCGTCTCTGTGACCGAATTCTGGAGACCCTGGGTTCACACACTTCACAGGCGCTGGTGGGAACACAAACACACACACATGACAAATGGGTTAATATATGGACAGGTAGAAGGTTTCAGAAAGTGTCTTTAATCGCACTCTCCCCGACATGGATGCTTGTGGACTTGCGTCTTGTTACCGGTGCAGTTCTTGCCATCTCCACTGTACGGGTGGGTACAGGTGCAGGTGTAGGAGCCGTCCGTGTTCTGACAACTAGCGTGTTGATCACAGTCAGATCCCAGAGCGCACTCATCCACATCTGGACACACACAAAGAAGAATGCATTCAAATACATAAAACAGATATTTAAACAGGATTTGTCTTGTCACTGATTTAACAAAAACAATGTTATGTATAAAGTACCGAGACAGGCTGGTGGGTTTCCTCCCCACTTGCCACTGTTGGTGCAGTGCACCTTGGTGTCTCCCAGCAGGTAAAAGCCAGCGTTACACTGATAGACCACAGAGCTGCTGGCATGGAAGTCCATCCCCTCAAACAAGCCGTTCTCCAGAGGTCGAGGAGGCCCACAGGACACTCCTGCAACACACACAGAGGACAGAGGAATATTATTGAGGAACTCACTCCTGCAGGCTCTCTGTCTCTAGCTGTGTTATTTTTTGGGTATGTCAAATGTGCAGTACGGTAGTGCCACATATCCATCTCCAGCAAATGGAATACAGACGAATGTATCAAATATTTTTCAGTGATTTTCAATCTTTCAAATTTAAATGATTTGATTTCTTTAGGATTTTTCATCATAGCATTAATGTACTCAGTGGACTGAGACATCCAATCATTCAAGACCGGGAAAAAAAATCATATGGTAGGATGTGACTAATTTAAAATTCAAATCAGAGAGCAGTTTGTGTCTCCGGCTTACGTTCACAGCTGGGCAGAGAATGGCTCCACTCTCCTTTATTTTGGCACTGCAGCACGGGCTCTCCCAGCAGGTAGAAGCCGGGATCACAGGACAGCTGGACCTGGGCCCCAGGGCTCACCTCCACAGTGGAGGCGTGCAGGTGGGGCACTGCGCTCTCCAGCTTGGGGCAATCTGGAGAGACAAGGAATGGTTTTCAGTCTTGGAGACAGAGCCACTGTGAGATATAGTAACTAAACAATCTTATTCTAAGACATTGTGCATATCCTTTTCAGAAATATATTTGAAGTTTGAGGCCATGGTTTTGAAAGCCACATTAAAGATTCTGAGCATTAGTTTAATGCCACTTTGAGTATGCAGCCACCGCCTGGTTAAATAGTTCAGCACAGCACATCAAAAATACTAAATAATAAAACTCCAGATCTGCCAAGTTAATCAGGTTTGTTAAAGATACCTCCCACTACCCATCTTGATTCAGAATATTTTTAACAACTTAATTGGCTTCAAGTTGAAAAAAAGAGTCACACAAATCAAGTTGGGACTTATTACAACTATGCAACAAGAGGCAGCTCTACATATTTGATCTTTTTTAGATTCAAGAGTTCAATGGGTAAAATTTTATTTAAATTTCTTTAATCACGGCTGCAATTGAATGGAATTCACTTATCTCACAGTGTTTATTAAACTCAATGTATGCAGGTGAAGCAGTTTTCTGTGTATTTTATGATTGTCAAATGAGTCTTTCAATCTGCTGTAAGTTCATCATTCAAGCTAATATATGGTTTTGTGAAGCGTCTCTTACCAGCACAGAACACGCTGCTGAGGTTTACTTTGACTCGCCCCACCACCCCGCTGAGGAAGTCTGGCCAGGCGAGGACGTTCCCTCTGTGGGTCACATGGGAGGTTGGACAGCTGCTGGACAGGACCTTTATCTACAGTAGAGATGATGGTAAAACATAAAGAGAATCACATACATGTTCCTGTTTTATGAAGGTGTTACATGTTAAAGTAACTGGTTTCATGGATATTGGGTCAAATATATTTGAGCAGAAACACCAGTTACTACTGTATCTACCTGCTGAGGTGTGAGAACACGATCCCAGATGTTGAGCTGGCTGATGGAGCCGACAAAGGATTCGACTGGGTTGAAGCCCTCGCCCCTCTGATCCTGATCCTGCCCTAATACCAGCGCCCCACCACCTGCAGGACACATGGTAAAGGTCAGAGGTTAACCACAACCCACTGAGAAATTATTCTCTATGTCTACGAGGTTACTGGGTTTATATTAAAGAATATGAACATCTTATACACTGTAGATTTGTTCTGAAACAAAGACGTACAACATTGTTTTACTGAAGGAACTAAGCTCATTATTACTGAATATTAAAAAGTACTGCTCTGGCAGAAAGGTGACGAGGTCGAGGAGAGCACTACACCTGGGATAGTGGTGCCGACTGACAGGCCTTTGCCTCCGTCTGAGGGCCTCCCGTTGATGTAGATTCTCCAATCACCATCCCAGCTCCTCCAGGACACCCCAATGTGGTACCACTGACCCGTGTTCACTGCGGGACAGTCAGTGATCCGCTCCTTACCATTCACATACAGCACCCACCTGGAGGGAGGGAAGGAAGGAAAATAGTGAGAGAGGATTTAATACCAAAGAAAGAAAGCCTTAGGAGAGGTAAATAACTAAGCATAAAGGTACTTTTTTATTCCTTTAAAAGGAAAGATACAAACGAAAAAAAGAGGGAAACAGGATAATTATTGAATACGCTCAGTTGAAATAAATGCATTTATGTTCTCTCAGCTCTGAGCACATCACTGACCCGTTGTAGTCTATGAGAAGGAAAGCGTTGTCGCTGCCCTCCACAGCGTAGGAGACAGGAGTGCCATAATTGGTGGTGTCCGATGACCTCATCCAAAAGGTGCAGGTGATCTCTGTCAGCGCCGGCATCCCTCCATCCATCATTACGTAACCATGGATACCGGACACCTCAAAGTCCAGGTTGAAGGCAGGGGACATCTCTGATAGGACAGAAAAGCATTGACATGTATAAAGTGAATAAAACTATTTATTTGATTCAATTATTGCCGTTACTGTTTTAGCTTTTTTTTTTTACATGACTGTTCTCGTCCTTTTATCGAAAAATAATACAGTGTATAAAAATACTAAATGTCTCTCTTCGTCCTCTAGAGTTGCCATGGTGATGTGTCATCTGTCCTATAGTACCTGTCTCACACCTGGTTCCGTTGAACCCAGGGAGGCAGCGACAGGTGTAGGAGCCCAGACCATCCAGGCAGCTGGCCCCGTTCACACAGGGGTTGGGATCGCACTCGTCCACGTCCACCTCACACAGGTAACCATGGTAACCCTCCACACACTGACACCTGGGAGAGGGGAGGAAGACACGTACAACACCACTCACAGGTTAACGCATCATGAAGCACATCGACACACAAGGTTTTCAATGGTTCATATACCACACTGCATGGATTGGGATAATATTCTGGAGGTAGTTTTCCAACATATGGGGAAATAACAAAAAATGATTGATAAAAATGCATGTGAATTGAAAAATGTTGCAGTAAAAATGGATGTGAAATGATCATTTTAAAGCCGATTTTAAGATGAAAACAGAAACATGCTTCAACATTGAAGCACAGTTCCTAAAACAAATTCAATTTTCTCATTCATGTTCATGCAACTTCACATTTTTAACTCAGCTGAAAAATGTACTGGAGAAACAAGATACTTATACTGTGTATATAACACGACCTTTGTGTTTAACAACATTTTTTTTAAATGACAGTCTTCCTCATTGACTTAATCCTGTTAGTCTTTAAATTTCTATGACCACGGTGCACCAGAAAAACTCTGAAAAAGTACGAATGTGAATCACAAAAACATCAGGACATAGGTACATCAGAAATCAGTGTTTCTCTTTTGAAATGATTAGTTTTAAGATGCAGATCATGTATGTTAAAATCATTATTCGCATTGTATCATAACACGTATAAAGAGGACTATTAGGGTGTTATAAATGCAAAGAGCCGCTTCTTCTCATCAGAATAGTTATTACCTGAAATTGTTAACAGCATCCAGACACAAGCCTCCATTCAGACAGGGGGCGCTGTAACATTCATCAACGTTGACCTCGCAGCGATCCCCCGAGAAGCCAACGGCACAATTACAAGTGTAGCCACCCGTCAAGTCGGCACACGCACCTTCGTTCAGACAGGGGCTGGAGAGGCACTCGTTTATTTCCAGCTCACAATGAGAGCCTGTGGAAACGTGACAAGACAAGAAAGAAAACAGCTGCTTTTTCAAATCAATAACTTAAATATTATATATACGTATACATACAGAAATAGTAGATACTTTACAGAATGAAGTTCAACCAGTTCTGCAGGTTTAAGCCAATAATCCACATGAATAATTATCCGATGTTACGTGACAAGTTTAATGGTCGGATGAGGAAATCAGCTGATGTCGAAATGAGAATGTTACCGAGTCCTGTCATCTAACCTGTGAAGCCGCCGGCACAGCTGCAGGTGAACTTGTTGACCTCGTCCACACACACACCTTCATTCAGACAGGGAGAGGAGATACACTCGTTCACCTCCGCCTCACACAGAAAGCCTGAGACAAATGGGGCCAAAAGTGAAGAGTCAAACAGAGATGGGGGGTAAGCACCAAGCTGAGATACAGTACAGTCTGTGATTAAAACTTTGCATGTTTGGCTGATAAAATCATTTTGTTTCCTGTTGGACAAAATACATTTTTTTTTAGAGAAGTCAAGCTTAGACAGCAGGAGGTCTTTGCACATTCAAAGATCATCATTTGGTTTCCACCTGACAGCATTGGCACGACATGCTGATGGAGGCAATTTCTACTCAAGTAATCAAATAGCACTGTTTTTGACTGCTTCATTAAATATCAAAAAAGGTCAAATCCTAAACCTTTTAAGACCTTGAAATAAGACATGAAGTGGACCTACCATTTATCAGTTGATTTTCTAAAGTTTAATAAAAACTTTGAGATCTTTCTGTGAATAAATGAAGCCTTTATTTCCTCAATGTTCCCTTACCTAAAAAGCCAGGCTTGCACTGACACTGGAAGTCTCCCATCCCGTCCTTACACAGGCCTCCATTCTGGCATGGAGTAGAGTCACACTCATCTATGTCAATCTCACACTTGGCACCTGGGAGAGAAATATCAGAGGCGCTGTCAAACACCCGTCATAACAAAGTCACATACAACACAAGTGCGGTTGCAACAAATGTCAACGCTCAAGCCAGAGTTACAGCTGGGTATTGTCCACATAGCAATGATAGGACCCTATATAACGTACAAACCATGAATGATCATCTTATTCCTGCTGTTGAATGCTTAAAAGTCGCCCTTGTCCATGAAAGTTGTTACTACATAAACGCTCAGACTGGTGGTTTACCTGTGAACCCAGCCATGCAGGTGCAGACGTATCCCGCCCCGACTTCCTCACACGTCCCCTTATTTTGACAGGGATTCAGGAAGCACTCGTGGAAAACCTGCAGGAAGAGCCAATCAGATCAGTCCGTCAGGTTTTTGTCTTTGATTATTACTGGGTGACCAACAAGTATGTTTTTTTGGTTTGTTCTTTGTTTGTTTCTTTGTATTGTTAAATATGTCATTTTTACTGCATCGTTTATTATTTGATCTGCACTTTATGTACTGGTTCAGTTTCTCTCGATAAATGTTATATTACTCTATACTATGTTATACGACTCTATATTAATACTTTAAAAGTAGCTGGACATTTGCAGCCAGCTTTGAACTTTGTCCATTGAGTCCTGCAGTTATTCTTCTGATCTTGATTTTACAGATTTATCATAAAATGTCTGTCCAATAACTTTTTTTTCCCTCAATGATGTTGCCATTATTGGCCTCATTATGTAACGGGAATGCTGAAATTTTGAGTTATAAGCTGTAATCGCCGGACAGATGATGACACAAATTCATCCTCTTGTATGAATATCAGTTAGATATTGTTTATCTATACGAAAACTTTGGGTAGAGTAGAAAAAAAATATTAACAGCAATGTAATTTAACAACTTTAATTAGAAATTAAGTCTACAATAAATGTATTATTAAGAGGTACTGCTGTCATCACCACCGGGTCAGTTGTAGTCATTTTGCTTATGTGTATCTATGACATGTGTAATAGATTTTGGACATTTGAGACCCATAATGATAGTAAAATGTTCATTTTTAGACATAACGTAAGTGAGGCCAAGATAAAGACGACTAACCTGACTGCTTGCTTGGTAGTCCTCACTGACCTCCACCTCTGGAGCTGCGGTTACACTCTCCTCTTTTGGAAGAAAACTTGAGCCAAAACCTGATGATGACACCCAGAGAAAAAACAGGCAATGTAAGCTCAGACGAGTTGGAAAAACACAGCAAGGATCTTTCCTCTTGCTACCAGACTCACAGACGGTTGTGATCTGTCTGAACAAAAGCCTGTATTCTTATTGAAAACTGGCAGCTCGTCCTAACCACTGTTCATTCCCACACTTCAGGCATGCAGTGTTACTCATTTCCAATAGCAATAAAAGTCATTTTATTTCCATTTCCCCCCCCACCCCCCCTGACCCGTGCAGTAATTCTTTTTCCAATTGGATTGAGCTGTCACAACACAGATCAGACAGCACACAACTGGAGCGATGGCAGCAAGTTTTGAAACTGTAGAAGAGCTGTCACACAGAGCGGCTGACACTGAACAGTTCCATATAATTTGGTCTCTGCTGACTTCACTTGGCATGTCCTGCAGAAATGTATCATAGGTCATTTTACATGCCAACTCAACACAGCAGAATGGTGTTAAAATAACAACTGCTGTGTGAATAATCTGCATTTGCCAACATCTGCATATGTCTGCTTAATTTCAACTGGAGCTAGTTTGTGGAACAAACAAGGAATGTGCAGTTTTAGTTAGGGATGCGCCGAACAGATCCTCAGTATCGGCCTGATACTGCCCAATATCACTTGATCTGATATTGTAAAAGAAAAAGAAAAAGTGTAATCTGACATGATTTGAATGGTGATGACCAATCAAATCATGCTGCTAAAAGTTCTGTGTGTGAAACTGTTTAAATAAAAAGATGCAGCAGTATTGCATAACTAAGTCGTGCTGTGCTCTAAGCATTTCTTCCTTTAGGGGAGTGGATCATTTTTTTCACAGTTGCATGATGGCTTTAACATGTCTAGGTTAAGCAAAGTGCATCTATACAAATGTATTATTAACAGCTTCGCATATTTATCAACAAAGCTTTCATTTAAATGAGTTAAAAAGTTTCCAATGAAGCTTTTTAGGCATTAAATAATGCTTTAATACTGTTTAGATCACCCCCCATCCATCCTAATTCAGTAATTATTGGGACAATATTGTAAAACAAGATAATCTTGGTCCCAATCCATTTTTATGTAGGCAATGCAGACACCTACAGCATCCTACCTACTTCTACCAGCTCTAATAAAATAAACGCAAAAAAAGTATGTGTAATCTAAACATATCTGTCACTGAAAAATAACAATGTGACGACTAGATAATGGCAAGTGGATCATCAGCCAGACCTGAAGGCTGGTCGAAGAAATCGTCTGCATTTCATTGCTTTTTGTCTGAAGAGACTACAGGACAGTTACAGAGATTTCATTTTGTAACCAATTCAAATAGAAAAAACTAAAATCTTTGTAGATTCCCCAAAGCACAACAAAACAATTAAAATGGAGGTGTGTGTATTTGTGCGGCACTGACTTGAAAAGCCTTTTTTCTGGTCACTTACTGGAGCAGTGCTGTATGGTGTTTGCCCCGGTAACGGTGGTGGTTCCATAGAAGGGACAGGAGAGGCAGTAGGAGCGGCCGTGTTCAGGCTGGTAGTAATCTCTGGGACACGGGTAACAGGGAACCAGACCGGTACGGGAGAAATGTCCTGCCGGACAGGGGACTGCAGGAGTGGAGAGCAGAGGAGATCAGAGGAGAGGAGCACCAGAACATTTGAAAATAAATTGAGAATATAATGGAGCACAATCACCAAACATTTTATTTTTTTTTTTTTAAAGTAACATTTGAAGGTTGAAAAGTCCAATATCTGGAAGCTCCTATTTTTTGTAATTTAACTGGGAAATTCAGGTAGCAGGAATGTTCACAGTTTCCAGATTTATCATCCAACTTTAAAGGGCAATTATATGGAATTTCCAAGTCGGAATTGCCCTTTCTGATTGAATTGCACATGAATGGCAAATACTAACAGGCATATTTTTGTGTAGAGGCTAGAATTATATTTGTTTTTGTTACCTAGCAGCGTTTTAAATAACTTAAGAATGATCAAGGCTTTTCAAAGTTAAAATAGGCTTGAGTTGATACGACATTAAGGGAGTGCACTCCACACTGTCACACTGCATCACCTCCACACTCGATCTCGTCCACTGCTCCTCTGGTGACAGTTGAGGTCTCATCAGGACAGACGAGACACTCCCTGGCGCCAAAACCGGGCTGGAAGTGACCCAGCGGGCATGACTCGCAGATCTCCAAGCCATTCAGAGAGTTACTACCAGGCTTACACTGCCCTGCAGACACATGCCAATCACCACATCAGGAGCAAAACACAGAAAAAACATCAAAACACCATCCGTATGAAAATGAAACACTATTTGTGACTCATTTGTAATCATTGTATCCTGCGTGTGCTGCCAAATGAGCAGGATACTCGACCCAAAACAGTAAGATTAAATCAGTAAGAGACGATTCTTATACATATTTATTATTACAATGTACCAGATACCATCTTAGTTATTTGCAAATGCAGTTTGTCTTTCAGTAACGCTGAGGTCTGGCTGTGTTAACGATCATACCTTTGCACTCAGCGTTGCTGCGGGAGTGCAGGTAGGCCGTGGAGGTTCCCTCGGGGCAGGACTTACACTCGAGCTGACCCTCCTGGTCCTGGTAGGAGCCCAGCCAGCAGCTCTCACACTCGTTATATTCCAGAGAGAAGTATGTTCCCACCGGACATTGGACTGCAACAGCACACACAATTAGGGATTGACTGATGAACATAGAACTTTTATAGCAGTATTAGATTTTCTTAAAATCCCAGGTATTTCGGTGATTTGGTGAGTTTAGGTGGGTGTGTCCTGCTGTCACTCCCCTCCCACTCACCGCACATCCTGCCTTTGAGCACTGAGCCCGGCCTGCAGAACAGAGAGGGCCTCTTGCTCTCGAGAGATTTTGGATCGGCTACAATCATCTCCGAGGACACGTGGAAACTGGACAGCGGCTGCTTGGCCAGCGTTCGCTTCAGACGATTGGTCAGTTGCTCCAGGGTCCGCAGGAGTCTCTTCTGATTGGCCACCTCTATTGAGTCGTTCCTCGACAAGGGCAGAGGGATGCTTGCTGGGAGAATGGACAAAGTTTAAAGGACTGATAACTAACAACTGATGGTATTAAATATAAAAAAAAAAAAAACACAGATATAAAATGAGTATTGAACACTGCCAGGGTCAATAAACACACAGCAAATCACATTTAATTTACCTGTGATGTTGAAAAAGATCTGGATCTTTTGGTCTCTGGTGGGTCCTGTGATTTTCCGATGCCTCTTAGCGCGGTGGTGGGGTTGCATGCTGCTGTCTTGCTGCTGCCTGGGGAGCTGCCGGGTGCCTGTGGCAAAGCCCGACTCAAAGTAGGCGTAGTCCTGGGCGCCTTGAGGAGCCCAGCTGTTGCTCCAACCCCCTGGTGCTGATACATATTAGCAAGGGAAAGTAAAGAATAATGAGCTAATATGATGCATCCATTAAAATATACAGTGTGCGGGATGCTTAGTGATGGTGCATTTTGTACACGTAAATCCTACCAATGGAAAATCCGTTCTCGTAGTCGTAGTTGTACTCGAGACAGTGACCCTTTGACATCACCTCCAGCTTGCAGATGACATCACCGCTGCTACAAATGTTGGGGAGCTGCGGAGAAGAAGGAGAAAAGCAACATGTATTTCAGAGCTGATTTACAGCAGACCAGCGTGTACGTGTGTGTATATATCCTCACCATGCCTCCCAGTTTGGTGTTGAACTCCCCAGTAAATGACTTGACCAGGTCCACATCGTCACAGCGAGATGCTTTGAACAGCATCTCAAAGGGTTTAAACCCGTTGTTTGCTACTCGGTTCACTGGAAAAAACAAATAATTTATACAGCACAGTCCTAAAAATTGTCCATGCGTCCAAGAATGATGTGCACACACAGGTATTTATATACACTGCAGTAATGAGGAGTACCGAGGTGCACACATTAGATAAGTGAATATTTCAAAGATAAGTGACACGCTTACCTGAGCAGTCTGGTCTGTCTGGAGAGTAGGGCGGCTCCCACACTCCGTTGTAAGCACATAAGTAGCTGTGCACTGCGTCCTGAGTGAAGCTGTAGCCGTCTTTACAATGAAGAGTGCAGTTAACGCCCTCCTCTTCTTCAGAGCAGATGAACTCTCCATTCACTGGGACATACGGCTGGTCACAGGTCGTCCCTGGGCACACACACAGATATGTGATACCTCTATGGTTTGGTCATGTTGGAGCACAATATTTGTAAATACCATCATAAACATAACATAAGACGATTCCACACTGTAATTCTAATTCCTTTTCATACTGGCCCTTTTAATATACTTTTTAGAGATGTCATCATTTTTACAAATCTACAGAGATTTACAGTTTAAATATACTGAATACAATTCAAAGATGTCAAATATTAACAGAAATGACACAACAAACTGTACAAGTACAAGAGTAAAAGCCATTTCAAGAGCCCTGATGTTGTCTGCCAGCTCTGTACCTTGCACAGTGACCGTGATGTTGCAGGTGCGGCTGTTTCCTGCCGCATCAGTAGCTGTGTACTGGACCAGAGTTTCTCCTACTGGGAACACAGAGCCTGGAGTGTGGCTACTGGCCACCGTGAGGCGACCACCTGAGAGAGGAACACACATTACAAAAGTGTTGATTAGAGACACACAGTACATTTCAAACAACTATGTTCTGACTGGAAAACAACATCATCAGAATAATATCACACATACTTGTAGCACATGATGAACATTTTAGTTTTTTATATCTTAATCGTTATTTCTTATTGGCTAGTGACAGTCAATAAGTCAATATAATTAACTGGTTAAACCTATTGTAATGTTCGCTTTCTGGGTATTGAGACAAACTACCTATTCAATATCATTTAACCTGTGCAGATCATATACTATCACATGTTTGCACATATTGTTACTAGACATTGATATTGTCCCATTATATGGATGTCCTGCAAAAGAGTAGGTGGACGACTATCCAAAGCAACAAAAACAACAATTATTTCCAAGATTAAGTATGCACCTTGAAGATTGCACAGCTTTTAGAAAAAAAAGTTTTTTCCTAGTTAAGAATCTGTTCTGAAGTCAAAAGTGTTACTCCAGTTAACCTGCAGAGGGCAGTCTTGCTCTTACTCCATTTTCCAGGACTAAATGAGTCACTCTTAGCAAACCATAGAAGTTATGTTAAACAATGATTGACTTGGGAATTATGTGTCTGGGCATTACACGGCAGCAGAGATGGAGAGATGGAAAATTGCTATAGTCTGGTGGGCTTAAAAAAAACTGAATGTGAAGAGAGTGATGGATAGAGCCTCGGGAGAGACAGCGGTGATGAGAGGAGTGTCTGAGTGTGACACAGACAAGATTTTGAAAATCAAAAAGAAATGTAGGAAAACTGAATGATTGACCTTTTGTTTCCCTCCAACTCCATTAAGGGTAGCAAAATCGTTTCGGACAGGGCTGACACACGTCTGGCCTGCTGGAGTCTGGTGTCTCCCCTTATATATAGCCTGTGTGTGTGTGTTTGTAAGTGTGTATATGCGTGTGTCTACCAAGTCGCAACTATATATAGCGCTGGCATCAGGGTGTGGGCCTGGAAAAACAAAACACTGACGTCGAAGCAGCGCTAGGCTGACGTCGTGCGGCCCGGAGCAGCCGCAGCAACCTGTTATTACAGTGTATGTGTGTGAGACGAGTGTGTGTTTGATGGGGGTGCACCTCGGCAGACAGGTGGGGAGCGAGCCCGATGGGCCTCTCGAAAGAGAACTTGGAGGCCTGTGTTTGTATATGCGTCCATGCCTGCCTACACTTTCTGTACACACACAAACACATGTCTGAGCGGTGTTAGTGTTATTCATGTGCGTGTGTATATGGAGCCAGAGCCAGTGAATTACATGGGCCCGGCTGTGGGCTGGAACCCTGAAGAAGTCTGGTTTGTTGTCTGTCACCACCACGGGCTGTTTGGGTACAGAGAGATTGCCAGGAGAAAGTCAGCCAGCTCTACGATATTTAGTCTATTTGGCAGAGTGGTCGTGATGCAGTCCTTTATAGCAGGATCAGTCTGCATTGTAGCAACGTAGTGAGCGCAGCAGGCTGAACAGAGAGGCGAACGGGTTGCGTACTGAATCCTAAACAGCCAGTATTTACCTTCTGACCTCTTGAACTGCCCTTGAACAAGAAGAAGAGCACCAGTTTGTTTCATTGTGCATGATAAAAGTGATTGCTATGTGGTATTTTGAGATCAAATAACTTGGAGGACATCATTTGTTAACACTTCAACCGGTTCAAACCTTTGATTCAGTCGCCAAATGTGGCGGCAGTCAAACCTGAGATAACTGTGCCAATTTTAATGACCGCTACTCCATAAAGATCTGCCTTCACATGTTTATTATTGCCTACTTATTTAGTATAAATATAGTTATTTGAAAAGAAGTAGCCACACGATGCCACTGTAAGAATGTATAGTGGAAGGAAGTCGTGTCGGTGTTTCGTCCCGGGCACCTCAAGGTCGTCTGGCACTATCTGAGTCAGGTATTTGTGGTCTACATTTACAGGCAAGTGCTGAAGGAGGAAGTAACTAAGCACTGTACATAGTATATACTACTTCAGATAAGTACTGAGGTACTTTACTTGTGTATTTTGATTTTATTTCACTGTGTTTCAGACCAAAGTAGTGTAGCTTTAACTCCATCTTATTTATCCAACCACTCTATATACATGTCACTTTAAAGATAATGATTTTGCATACACATTAACATAGCATAAGCTTATGAATTATGATGCATTTCTACAGATTGAGTTTACACCTGTGAATCACGCGTCTTCAGCACTCTGATTAAGAAAACAACTCCTGTCTGAGTCAAGTACTGTGTGCGTTCACATAATTGTACAAATGACTGTGTGAAAAATGGTTGGAAAAAGGAGCAAAAACACCTGCTTTTCTATGTAGAATCCGTCTGTTTGAACATTAATGACATTAACAGACACTGTAACAACTTCATCTGTCCACAAGTCCTATTCTCTCTCTCAGATGCACACGAGACATCCGTGCACACAATTACGATCCATCCTTTCACCATTGGACCATATGTCCTGTGTTTCCCAAGATTAATCACACACACAGACACACAGAGACACACACGCACACACAAAGCCCTCTCCTGATCCCCTTTTTCCAGTCACCAAACGGAAAAGATCCTGTTTAACCATCATCAGTGGAGGAAGAGGGTGGAGCAGGGTGGAACAGAGGAGCAAAAGAATAAACCATCTCCGGAGCTGCCGTCTGAGAACGGCAACCAGACATACCTGAGTTGTCGGAAAACTGCGGCACCACCCAAACGACCGCCGTCTCTGTGTCTGTGGCCTGGACTGTGGGCGGCGACCTGCACCTGTCAATCACCGGGGGCTCCGTATCTAGAACGGGATATAAGGTTGTTAACGACCAGATGGGGAGCGCACAATTCTGAGCACATTTGTGAACATTAAACATATCGATAGCAGTCAATAGCAGTCAGTTCTTTTGCAACGGCAAAAGAAAATCTAACTAAAAACGCATGCTTCAGCACAAAAACACACAATTGCTCCCAAGACTGGAACAGATTACAGCAGTGTTAGAGAAACACAGTTGGGAGGAGAGTGCTACACTGTGATCTGACTTTTTCGATGCAGCAGTACAGAGTGTCAGAGGGCACGAGTTAAACACATGTCTCTAATAAAAAACTACAACGTTCCCCCACCATAATAACATATGGAAATGTTCACGGCTACCATGCTTGAGGTTTTTCCCCCTGACTGCTGTGATTATCGAGCGGTTGACACGGTACACCCCTGTTTTTCACTCTCTGCGGTAACCCAGTTTGGCACCTGCTGGGGGTGGATGGACTCCCTTACTGGCGAGTATGTCAATTAAATCACAGTTTTTCACTGAATGACAGTAATAAGCTGCAGCACAGAGGTAGGCGAGAAGCAGAGCCTGTCCTATAATTCAGAAGCCACTGGTTTGAACCTCACAAAGGTGAGTGTCCAAAAGCTGAAAACTGACTTTAAAGTTATGCCATGCAATTATGTCTAATTATGTCAAAAGTAAAATGTAGAGTCTTTACCCACAGTCACACTGCAGCTAATTTAACTGTCTCAATACAATTGTCTTGGCCTTAAATGTGACACAGTTCTGTTATTTTCTACTCCGGCTGATGTGCACTCTCAAAATACATGGTTTTGTCGACTTTTTAAGACTGAACACATGTTGCTTATTGTCATGCATTTGTGAAATTTGGGGTGATTGTGGAAATGTGTGTCTTTTAATCCGTTTTGCGGTGGACCACAGGGGAGATATTGTGGTACAAGATCAACAACCGACATGCAACTTGTATTTTAACGCTTAAATTAGAATCTGTCAGCACGCGAAAGGACAAAACACATGTAGATCATTCTTCTGAAACATTTCATATACAAAGAAGCTCAGCTGTGTGTACTTAAGCCAGCATTGAGACAAAACAATAGATGGAAAGCCAAAACTCTCACGTCACCGTTATTAGGGCGACGCCTCAACTCAGTCAGATGGGATGTCTTGATGTCTTTAAAGACACTGTCTGTAGACGTTCTGTAGACTATCTGTAGACTATGTGTAGACTATCTGTAGACGTTCTGTAGACTATCTGTAGACGTTCTGTAGACTATGTGTAGACTATCTGTAGACGTTCTGTAGACTATCTGTAGACGTTCTGTAGACTATCTGTAGACGTTCTGTAGACTATCTGTAGACTATCTGTAGACTATCTGTAGACTATCTGTAGACGTTCTGTAGACTATGTGTAGACTATCTGTAGACTATCTGTAAACTATCTGTAGAGTATCTGTAAACTATCTGTAGACTATGTGTAGACTATCTGTAGACTATCTGTAGACTATCTGTAGACGTTCTGTAGACTATCTGTAGACTATCTGTAGACGTTCTGTAGACTATCTGTAGACTATCTGTAGACTATCTGTAGACTATCTGTAGACTATCTGTAAACTATCTGTAGACTATCTGTAGACTATCTGTAGACTATCTGTAGACTATCTGTAAACTATCTGTAGACTATCTGCAGACTATCTGTAGACTATCTGTAGACTATCTGTAAACGTTCTGTAGACGTTCTATGCGTATAGCATCTTTGAAGTTAGTCTCATGGCATAAATTGTTGCTGCATAATTTGTGTGAGGCTGTACTCACCGATCACAGTGACTGTGAAGGAGCAGTTAGCCTGGTTCCCCGAGCGGTCGGTCCCAATGTAGGTGATGGTTTCTTTTCCGATGGGGAACAGCTGAGGAGGAGTGTACACTGGCTTCACCTGCACCACCACCTGAAGGACGGAGAGAGGGTAACAAAATATAAAAGAACTGACTCGAAACTGGACTTAATGAGTTGTGTAACGAGAGATACGGTTGTCCTGTGCCAAGATATGTAAAGTGGGTCGAAAAGTTTTGTTTTGTTTTGTTATGAATACGTTTGTAATTCACTATTGATGATTATATGAAACTAGCCTCAGTGGTTAACTTCATCACGTATCGTACGACATACCACAGGTATGTTCAACTTAAAGCAAATGTTTGTGTCCTTTTTTACCCCCATTATCATGATCCGTCAGATTTATTATAAATATTTATCCATCAGATTTATCTTTGGCCCCAAATCGCAGGTGAGCAACCATTGACCTAAATCCTTAATTCACTCTGGCGACTGAAAAGTGTTAACTGACTAAAGAAAAAAGATTTTATTTCTGAAATGATTAGTCAATTGATCAATGTGTTGAAATAAATTTTCATCAGCAACCTTTTTGATAACTGTTCAAGTTGATTAATGGTCATTTAAGTCATTTATGAAGAAAAGATTCCAAACATTCTATTGTATCGGCTTCTGAAATGCTACCATGTTTTCCAAAAATCTTTCCACCATAAAAATCTTTAATGCAAATAATTAATAGTTGCATCCCTACTACTGTACACTTTGTTCTGTAAAGTATCCAACCTCTTCTTTAGAGTTGTCGGTGGCAGTCGGGACGTTCCAGCTAACGTTGGCGGTGCCGCGGCGCTCATCTGTCTCTGCAACAATGTTCTCAGGGCACTGGATCCCTGGTGGCTGAGCATCTGAAGAGGCACGGAGGGAAAAAAAAAATATTTTAGAGGACGGAAAGAATGAGACGAGGGACTGGACAGTGCAAATGATTTATGTGATTCCAGCGAATGAATTCGATACAGTAAGACTGACCGACCTCTGCCTGTTCCTAGTTATCACTGAGGAAATAGATGTGTGATGTCATCTGACCTCTTTAATCATAAGACGTCACACTCATTATTGGTCTTTACTGAATTAAAGGGAGAGTGCACCGCTGTCATTGTTCCAATAAGACCAAATCCCACTGACGTTCATTCATGTATATGTGGTTGTATCCGTCCCTTATCAACATCAGGCCTCATGGAAAAGGAAGCTCCATCTTGGATACATTACATTTGTTGGTCTTTATTATTAGCAAAACAGAATATTTAAACTAGTTATTGGTAAATCCAACGAGAAGAAGCTGAAAGCTCTTTTTTCCTCTGCTGTTTAAGGGCTGCTTGTACACAAACCAATTGGTATATTTCGCTACAACCAACATAATTAATAGCTCCGGTCCTAACAAGCCAGATGAGGATGCTTGGCTGCAACTGGTCCTTGTGTGTTTTTATGGAAATCAACAACATGTACTGTATGCATCAAACTCTGATTGCGTCCCACTCTCATTAATGTGGGAAATAATTGCCTGTGTTATTTATTGCGTTTATAAACTATTCACACTATAAGTGTTGACCCTTGAGCCTTATGAGATGAGGAAGATCAGTGACATGGCTGGTTTGACTGAGATAAAAAGTCTTTTTTGTTGCACTAAATTCTAGCCTTTATCATTGATGGGTTATATATGACCTATATATATATATATATATATGAAAATACAATATGCAACGCTTGCATTGTGAAAGGCAGATAAATCTGAAAGTAGCACAAAAAGGGTTCAAATGAAAACAAACCTCAGGCCAACTGAATGTACTGCCAGTGCCAGGTACCGTAAACAACAATGTGACAGGAGTAGCATTAAGATTTAAGAAACAGATTTGCACGGTCCAAAACAAACCAGGAAAAGTCTGGCTGCAGAAAAGAGAATATCAAATACTCTCACTTTCTTTAACATTTTTAATTGACTAGCCGTTGAGCAATCCATAAAAAAAACCCTTTTTTCTTTTCTTCAGCAGAAGGGTAACCCTCCATATGTGAAGTATAAAAAAAAAAGAAAAAAATTGTAACTTTAATCTCCACCTATTTCGCTATTGGCAACTCACCACACACTATGACCCTCGAACAAAACAGCTTCTTCTTTTTTCTCATTCTCATACAGCATGTTGTAACAACGTTAAGCCAGCACAGTTCAGTTCAACTCAGTTCAAGCCTGCAGAAAGTGAGCAAAGCCTCCAAGAAATGAATCTCCCATCGCCGGGCAGTGGTCATGCCTGTTGCGTTGTGTAAGAGAGTTGCTCCCATCTGGACCTGATGACCCATCCACTTAGGCATCCATCTCTGCTAAACACTAACACACTTAGCTCCAATCGGCTCCATTCATCTTTGGGTGTCATCAACATGAAGTGAGAGTTGAAAGAAGCCAGAAGCTGACGAAGAGCGCTTTCAACTCTGTAATAACTTTCAATTTCTTGATGTCTTCAAAGTCACTGCCGCTTATATTGTAGCACTCCATCTTTCTTCTATCTGTAAATTCTTTTATTAATATGTCTCTTTCCCTTCCCTTCCTTCAGCCCATTTGTGCCTGAGGGATCAGAAAAACTCATCTCCCCATTATAAAACACCTAAAGATGACTCATCCTCCCCTCTGCCTTCCCTGTCCGCCCTACCTCTCCATCCGTTTTCATCTTTATGGCACCTCTTCCCCTCCTTAACGACAGCAGTTCCTTCATTAGCAAACTTTCACCACGAGGATATGGAGGACATTCGAGTGGAGGCAGGCAGCTCTGCACCACCTGTTTCACCTGCAAGGCATCTGGAGGGCTGCAGCCTATTATAATGATCTCAAGCCCAGTCGGAGCGGAGAGACATGAGAGCTCGGACATGGTATGGTTTGAGTTAGTTACCCAAGGCAACTCAAAACGGGGTTAGCGCCATTCTCACCATTCACAAAGTGGAGAAAAATGCAGAGCGGGGGAAGAGAGATAGGAAAGATTTCTCCATCCAAGTTTCCTGCTGTTTTCTTTTTATATCTTCCTCTTTTTCCACATATTTTGTATCTTTCTCTTTTGATCTTTTAACAAGCCACTCTCTCATTTATTCTAACCCTGTAAATGTAACTGTAGGGTCAGGAGGGAAACCTGGCTGGCAGGTAGAGCCAAATAAGGCCATGACTACCAATCAAGTTTCTAAATCCATTTAATTATTGTATTTTTTACAGCAGGAGATTGGTCAAACCTCGTCTGCAGAAGCCCCTTCAGCAATATAGATAAATATTTTAAAGGAATAGTTTAGAGAAGTATGGTTATTTGCTTCCTTGCTGACAATATGATGCGATGAGATCGACAGTATGGAGGTCACAACGGTTACAGTATGTAACTCCCCATAAAATAACTAATTGTTGTTTGCTAAGAGTATTAACAAACAAAATATACAATGTTAATTGCTGGGCTTTAGGAGTGTTGGTAAGCTTTTTGTTTTCAGGCTAGCTCTTTCCGCCTGCTCCCAGTCTTTCTGCTGAGCTAATCACCTCCTGGCTCTAGTCCAAGTGGCATCAATCGAACTGTCATCCAGAAAGCAAATAAGCATATTTCCCAAAAATGTTGAAATATTGCTTTAAATATACCCTATCCCAATTAAATTACCAAAGTAATTTATGAGAAAACCCTAACCTAAACTCCACTATCCGGCCTCCGTCCTGACCTTTGACCTCAACATATTTTACATCCTTGTTAAAATCGTAGAAACAATTTACAGCCTTTACAGCCTGAGCTCTGACTGAAGAGGTGGAAAGATGCATCTCTTCTTTAGGGAAACACACACACACACACACACACACACACACACACAGTATATTACCTGCACAGACAGCTTTATGGACATTAGCGGTCCAGTTCCCAGAGCTCATGCACACCGCCTTCCTGTTTCCCTGGAGACTGTAACCTTGACGACAGGTGAGCAGGCAGGCCGAGCCCGGTAACACCGCCCTCTTCCCGCAGGCAGGGGGCGACAGCAAGATGTTCTTCAGGGTCACAATGGGGGGACAACGCACCTCTGGGGAGAGAGTGGGAGAAACCAAGAGATGAATCTGATGGAGTTCATTTTGTTCCTCAGAAAAATATCTGCAGACCAACAGTGAGAGTTGAACTGTGTTCCACATCTCATCGTGATTTTTATTTTATTTTAGCTATCAAAAGTAGTTTTCTGAACGTCATTGAGCTGATTTGGCCTTTATTGTGCATTCCTAAATCGGGAAATCAAATCTATTGAGTATTTGAAGCCGTGGCCGGTCTCAGCAGGAAAGACAGAACAAGCAAACAAGCCTCTTCCAGGATCCTGTGTTTCTACCCGAATGTGATAAAAATCTTACTTTCAGCTGGCTCCAATATAAACGCCAATAATAAAGCTACTTTCAGGGGCTGTCGATCAAAAACTGGCACAAAAACAACAAACATTTGGTCGGAAATGAACCTAAGAAAGAACAAACCACAGGACTCATACTGGAGGCTTTTTGTGCATTTTTTGGGATGCAGGCCAGTGTGGCTTTCACTTGATGATGGATAGATCTCGCTCACTCCTTTCTCTTACTCCTGTTTCATTGGCTCTTGCTGTAGGAGCTATAAAGAGAAAACTCACTGAGAGGGAGACTCAACATGGGAGATTTCAAATCGGATGATCAAATCATCCTCTCAGGGCAGCCGAGGCGATCCCCTTTCACCACAGTGCAAAGAAAGACTATAACAAACCACAACAAGCGTCACAGCTGCGTTAAAGACGCAACAACAGCCTGCGACGGTCAAACAAACAAACTTTGACTCAGTCCGAGCATAAGTAAAGAGATGGTAGTTGTCGATAAACGGAGAGAGTTTCCCGGAAGCAGACGGGTCGGAGTTTTTAAATAGAGCAGCGAGCCGGTTGGTTGGCAGTGAGTCAGTGCGGCCTGGAGAAGCGAGGCAGGAGGTTTGTGGCTAAAAACTCTCACACTGTCTCTTTTTTGTGTGTTGCTGTGCCTGACCCGGGTGCTCTCTGCGGCGGGCATGAGTGTGTGCAACTATTTTAACTTAACTATCAGTTCTGAAGTGTGTGGGTAATTTTCTGTGCATGTGTATATGCAGTGATTGTAGTTTCGCTATGAGAACGCAGATGCATCTTTCTCTGGATGATGTAGTGCGGCTCTGTGCAAATATACACCATATGTTTGACCACGGTGCATGTGAGTGCATGTTCTCATGTGTGCTTACATGTGTGTGCAAAGCCACGTTTCTACAGTACATAGAAACACCCATATCATGTGTTATTTTAGAGTCGCTCATTTGATGAATCATCTTTCTATTTTTTTCAGCGGGACAGGAATCACTAACAGAAAGCTGAACAGATAATATGCGCTTACAGTTAAATGCAGGCTATGAGAAAGACGTACTGCTAGAGAAACCTTACTTATCATATAATGCAACTCGACTAACCAAATAAAGAAAATAAATCTAATTTAACTCCACATATGAGGGAACCAGAAGACTTTGGATGAAGACATGACAAGTGAAAACAAATAAACTAGTGGTTGGGATAGATGAATTCCCTTGGAGAGGACATAGGCAAAGTGAATTAAACTGGAACTGAACTGTGAACCACTGTCTCCAAGGAGGTTTTTATCAGGATGTTTGCCAAAATGGCCACATATACAGTGCATATATATACATATATGTTGTATATATATATATGTATATATTAACATTTTAAAGATAGCTATGCCTCAATTAGGATGCAACTTTGCTTTGTTTCCTCCAAGTGATTTTAAGAGATTTTACGTTGGCAGACAAAAGGAAAGGTGTTAAAGTCGGAGAAGTCAACATGAAGTAGAATTTCTCCGTCATCAGATGTAACACACAGGGTGATATACTGTAGAGGTTTGAGGTGATGAAGGCTTACCCACACACCGAGGTTGGGGTCCGCTCCAGTGGGAGTTGGCCTGGCAGGTGAGTCTGGAGTCTCCCTCCAGCCTGTAGCCTCGCTCACAGCCCACCTGACACTCCGCCCTGTAAGAGGCGCCGCCATCGCTGCACCTCAGGAAGCCATGCTGGGGCCGAGAGAGGGGCGGGCAGGAGCGGACTGCGGGAAAAAAAATGAACGTGAGAATCTAATCCAGAAAAAACAACCAAGTATATTGTTATATTTCACTAAATCCATGTCAAGTGTTGTTTTATTTGTTTTGACCACCTTTAAATTTTTTTAACAGCCTTTGAATATTCTTGAAAACTGCAACAGAGAAGGAAAAAGTGACAGAAGGCGAGAGCGACTAATCCAAAAGCAGCAGACGGACTTTTATGGTGTGTTTTTGCCAATTTAGAGGCCCACACAAATGTCACAATCACCGAAAAATATATATACGACGCTGAAAAAAGTATACTTCATTCTGCAACGTCCACCACCTGTGTGCTTCGTCAAGCCGACTAAAACAAACAAACGATACTGTATATGATTTTGCAAATGCTTGTCATGCTAAATATGAGGTGTAACTTATAAACACAGGTACTGTATATACAGTAAATCACAAGAGGAGGAGAAAACAGTAAATCAACGGCAGGAATGCGCAGCACCATTATCATCATCAGCAGCTACAACTCGGGACCTATCATTTAACCCAAAAACGTGAAAGTCCCGATGAAATAAAAGAACAAGTCCTCGTGTGTGCCTGTTCTGAGTTATGCTGAGGTCTAGAAAAGGGTGTGTAGTGTGTTATTTCTCATCACCACAGATAGACAGACAGGCGGGTTCAGAGGAGACCCCCTCCCTCAGGGCTTAACTAGCTGGGAGGTCCAACAGTATGTGGCAGAGACGAGACTTAGTGTAACACATACAAGCAGACGTATGCACACACACTCAGAAAAATATATACTCAAAGCCACTACTATAAACCTTCAACACACACCCTTGAATATTCAGTGTCTTGGTATTTCTGAGTCACACTGTTGCCGGCAATTTTCCTCATTAATCTCTTGACCTCTCCCACTCCCCTTTTCCTTTCTCGACACTCTCGCTTCCTGCTGTACAACCTTCTGCCTTTCCTTTCCTCATTTCCTCTCAGTCTCTCCTCCATGAAGTCTCTCTCTCTTTCTCACTGAATCCTCCCTGCTGTACCTTTCTTCCTCTCAACATCTGGCCTGGTGGAGAGCAGTAGTCTCCAAGTAAATGTCGGTCAGTCTAAACTACTATATAAAGTATATACTAACTATAAACTATATAAATGTTTAGAAAGATTTGCAGCCATCAGAGGGGAAATGGCTCTGATGTTGGCTCTGCTGGGATCAATCAGACAAGCTTGATGTGTGTAATCACTGCATAGCCAGGAGCATCATATTGTATGATACTATGTGCATTATGCAAGACAATACAAAGTCTGCAATACTGTAAAATCAGATGCAATATGCAAAAAAGCATGTCACTTGAGTAATTTACATATTTTGGAGGTATTTGGCCATAATTGCAGCTGGAACACAGGACAGCATTTGCACTGCAAGCAATCAAACCACCAATATTATGTTATAATTTGAGCTTATTAGTTGATTCATTTTCAGAAAATTAATTGGCAGCAGTTTTGATAATCAGTAATAATTTCTTTTAACTTTTTTTTCCAGCAAAAACACCAACAATTCTCTGGTTCCAGCTTATGAAATATGAATATTTTTTACAGTATACTATTATAGACTGAATAGGTTTGGGTTTTGGACTGTTGGTTGATCAAATAAAGAATTATGGGAAATTTTGAATGGCATTTTTCACTAGTTTCTGTCACTTTATAATGTAAACAGGGCATCCATTAATTGAGAAATAATTGGCTATATAAATAAATAGTGATGACATTAGAGATATAACATAAGTTTAATGAAAAGACACCAGAAATCCAAGAACTCCTCCACCTGTGATGATTTTTATCTTATCGTCATGCATCAGGCCTGCTTCCTCCTCACCTCTGCAGCTGGCAGGCGTCCCTGACCAGGCGCCATCAGCCTGGCACAGTCGGATGCTGGTTCCCTGGAGGTCAAAGTCAGGCTGGCATCGCACACCGCAAGCCGCATCAAAGTGGTTGTTACATATATTTTGGACGAAAAAGCCATTTTCTGGAGGAGACAGTGCTGGACAGTGCACCACTGGGAGAAGAAAAGAAAAGAAGAGAGAAAGAAGAAAAGCAATTACTGGAAATCCTGTATTGGATATCGAAGACAACACAAAAAGACATTAAAATACAGACACACAATGTAACACACACACACACGCACACACACAACAAAATGCTGACACAGTGAAAAGCTAATGTTCCTGAGAAAAAAGGATAACAAAGCGTGAAAGCAAAACATTGCAGGTTGTCAAACATCCCCTCCCAAATGTACGCTGAGGGAGGGAGAGAACGCACAACGCCGCCCGTGAAGGGGATGATTAATGGACGTCGTTGTGTTCGGATGAACTGCTGTGTGGAAATCACTGGCTCATTCTTCAAGGACGGGAGCGCCACTGAAATGAGTGGAGGCAGCTTCACGACACAGCACGCTGTTGCTAACCTCACACTTCTGTGGAATACTGTGTTTCTGCTCCAGTTGACTCATCTTCATGTATAACTACATTTTCACTTTTCTTATTGACCACAAATTCTCTCATATTTCTTACTTTAAGACGCCTGTTTATTCACGCGTTAAAACCTTTATATAGTTTTCCCCATCGATCATTACAAACACAACGGGATGACTACGCAGCGGCCGGGTGAGACATTGAGCTTAAGAATGCACTTGGAAGGAGCTTTTTTAGTGCGTATTCATTGGTACATTGTCTGAAAACAAGGATGAATCATTTCTCTGTTTATTTCATTTTTTCTCTTTACTGCCCTTGTGTGTAGATAAGTAAGGTAAGTTGTATTTATAGTCATGCTGTGTAGTCAACAATGTTAAATCCTGTCTTGCCGTAGTTAAAGCATCAATATCAGACCCAGTAAACTTTCTTCTTTCTTTCTATTCAGACTGCATCATGGGTGCTGAAAAGGCGGCATTAAAAAGGTCGTAAAATCTGCTCCAACTACACAGGAACCATTCTATTCAAGTATAATCGATAATGGAAATCAGCAGAATTGAAGTCATGTGATGCATTTCTCCTTGTCTTTTCTCTTTTTCACTTGGCATTAAGCTATTCAATATTATTATTGCTATTACTAACTGGTCAGTTTTTGTCTAGGGAAACTCTTGCATGACATTTAATGTTTCAGATAGTAAAAATAAAAAATGTAAAAGCTTTCATGAACAGGAAACGGCAAATCAGGCTAAAGAAATATAGCCGATAGTGCAGTTACCAGATCAGTTTTCTCTTACCCTGGCATGTCATGCCTATTGGCTGATAGCCCGGCTTGCAGACGCAGTCACGGAGGGCGGTGCTGCCTGGCTGGGAGGTGTGCTGCGAGTCGGGGCATGACAGGCAGGTGCTCAGGCCTCCTGGTGTTCCCTCCGGTTTATAGGTGCCGGGTGGACATACTGGAAGGAGGAGAGGAGAAATACTGTAGTGTACAAACAATTGCTCACGACAGATGCATGGCAAGATTGGATGATGGACAGGTATAAAATTAAATTAAGCAGAATTAAAAAGCTCCTCTCTTCTGTAAGAAGAACGAAAAAAAAGCTTTGTGACTGAAAACTGAAAAACAGCTTCACGAGGAGACTTTGATCATATTCATGTCTGGACATGTATTGAAGGAAAATATTGCAAAAGTGACAAAATGATCTCACACAAGACAAGTTCGGTTCAGCATCTTAATTATTCCAAGCAGGGGAAAACTGTCTTGTGGCACTGAAGACAATATTAACTATATTACAAAGAAATGCGACAATCAAAGAAAGGTTTTTGAGCATCTCAAACTTACTTAAGTTACGGTTCGCATGCAGGCACACATGGGCTGCGTTACAAAACCCTTTTGATCACCTGTACACACTCACAGACACACACAGACATAATAGAGTATGTTTCCCATTAGCATCACCTGAGTCCGATCAGAGGACACGCTGTGAAGATCAAGCACCAGAGGTCATATGAAGGTCCTCTGGCATTCTTTCATTCACCATCAATCAACTTCGTCTCAGGGCATCACTTGCGATGCAGGAGTGAAAATGAGTGATTGAGTCTTATCGGGGTTTAAAGGTTACTTTCACATGGGATTCTTTATAAACGATAGATTAAAGCTGTGATCAATGATTCACTCTAATATATTCAGTGACGTAATGTGCGTCTCACTCTGATATCCAGTGATTCCACGAGTCTCTGATGTTTTTTGCATTAACTACTTTGAATTAGCTCCAAAACTCAGATTATGATTATTTGAATGGTGTTATTACCAGGGGCAACAGCCCTTATCAGCCATTATACGGATGGTAATTCTCAACAATCACAGCGCTTACTGGTGCTCTTTGTGGGAGAAAAGCTTTTTCAGTTGCTCACCAAAGTCTGAGCAATTTACTCGTTTGCTGTTTTTGTTCCAGTGAATCCAAACCGCTTTAAAAAATAAGCTTTTCAAACAGCACAAACGCATTACAGCCACTGTATCTTATCTAAATGTGCACATATGATTCACAGCAACAGTTTTCCCGTCACCTTCATAGTCAGAGTTTGGGTTTAGAAAACTTTCTCAAGAGTTTTTACAAAATGACTCAGTAATGTTTGCATCATCAATTAATCATTTTGCTCTAGAAGGTAATCAGGAATGACCCGTTGTGGTTTCCTGGCTTCACTGCTGTCCTGTTTGGTCTTATACTGTAGGTAGTCTGGAGCCTCAGATACTCAGTTTACCACCGAGTGGTTATATATGGGGCCTGTCTGGTGTTCCGCTTCTAAATACAAATATAGGATTTCACAGAAAACAACAACCGTGTGTGCATTGAGGAAGTGGATCAGATGATTGGTCACTTGAGGAAAATACGCTACCGGCGAAAACACTGTCGTGAGGGTTCACTTTGAAAGAACGAACACCGACACTCTGCCGGCCAATGGCGGTCACTTCATCAGTCAGCACCTTCATCCCTCCCTCAGTGACTCAGGGACAGACTTTGGTGTTTATTGGGCTTGTTTGTGAATTGGTGATAAGTTCACTTAACATGAATCTATTTTATGTTCAAACACATTTGATCAAGTGTTGACTAATCCCTGACATTTTAACTCTATAAAGACCGGTTCTGTTTTATCTGATCTGCGTTCACAAGGTTGTTTGTTTAACTTTGTTGAAATCACAAAGGTTTTAATTTGTAATCGTAAATGCTGATTGATTATACAATATGGAAAGTAAATCCAAGGAACACGCCTCCTCTTTTGATTGCACTGAGTTACAGAAAGTCGTGGTACAGAGGCCAGACAGGATGTGACATCATGACTTCGGCTCTATCTACTGTACAGCTTTCAGACAGATGCACGTATGACATCAGTTTACTGAACGTGCATGTTTGATATGAGACTGCTGTCACTGGTTAATAGTCCCATCGATGACTCCAGACAGACTATAGCTTCAGACAAATTACTGAAGCTAAACCATAGAATTACATGGAATTACATCACATATGTATCAAATAAAGTTCATTTGTTAACAGATTACATCTGGTAGCTGCACTGATACTCACGTCATACTCTATTCGAGCAAATCCAAATGTTGTTTGCAATAATTGGAAAAACAAACCGACAGTATTGACTAATGGCGTTTCCAAATCAAAACAGGCTACAGAGAAAAAGGGGAGTTTCAGACAGCTGCTTAGACTGTTTAATTGGGTGTTGTGCTCTTTAAATGAGAAAATCATAAACTTTCTCGACCCACACCCACACACATCATTGAAACACTTACACAATAAAATTTTTAAAATATACATAAAAACTTGCGTCCACAAGGGACATCTTTGAAACCATTTAATGTGAGCAGCAAGACTAGTTATAATTTTCTAACATCATTTTTAAGTACGTGAAGGTTATAATATCACATTATATCACTGTCTCTGCTGGCATCAGTTCAGAGGCATGACATTAGGCTTAAGTAAACTGTGAAATAAAAAAACAAACATGTCGAATTACACGCCTTTCTGTACGGTAGGAGCAACAGAGAATCCACAGTACTAATATTCTTAACAACTCATTTACTCGCCGCTGAGCCAGTGGCCAGGTGTGAATTTCCACTGCTGAGTCAATGCCAGGCCGGTCTCTCCCTACGCTCTCAATCCCTCCCTCGAAAACCCAGCAGCAGGTCAGCCAGGAGATGTTAACCAACTGTAAAGCAGGGGCTGGCTGCTGGCACTGAAATGCACCCAGTAACCCACATCAAACACACACACACACACACACACACAGAAAGACCATGTATACCTGTTCAGGTGCAGACAGCGTGTGTGTCAGCCTGCACTTTTCATTTGATAACGAAAGCAGCCGATGCAACTCCTCCGTCCTGTGTCCTTTAAACTCAGAGGCATCTTACATAAGACGGGCCGACAGCTAAAAGTGTCTCCTCTGTTCAAGTCCTCAGGAATCTGTTTTACAGCTTCGTTTAAGGTTTACAGGAAGCCTAGTTATTTTTAATGTGAATAATAATTCACCCGGAGCGCAACAGTGGAAATACTGTATCGAAAAAATATAAAATTTCAATTCCTGGCAGGTCGAATGCATGTGCTGGCAGGTAGAAATGTACACAGACAGATGCATGGTCACACACAGACACAAACACACACCCACACACTTAGAAAGACCAGACATGGCTTCTGGCTATTAGAATCAGGACGAAGGAGGGAGGGGAGGGATGGACAGGATGGGATAAATGATGAAAGAATGAACAGCCATGAATCTAAAATAAAGAAGGAAAAGATTGGAAGGTGAATGTGGAGAAAGCTGCGGGAATTTCCTTCAAAAATATCATTGAACCATGACTTGGGCCAAAAGTCAGACCCCAAACTAATCGAGTTTGGACCCTGCGCTGGTCTGAATTAAGCGGCAGCCAATAGTCTCGTTCTGGGTCCATCGAGTTACTGCCTATGGCTGCGGAGTCAACTCTGCTGCACTGTACCCTTCATTTAGAGAGGAAGTGGACCGTCAGCGGGCCAGATGACCATAAAACAGAAAGAGCCTGCTGTGTCTGGACTGGTTGTAACCATATGGAGGGACAGCAGCTGGTCAAAGAGAACTACTGTACACAGTAATGATCTCAGGAAAGGAAAGAGCAGCCTCTATGATCACAGGCTATTTATTTAAAAGTTAAAGCAATATTTGATAAACCCTATTAACTAATAATAATCGCCCGTCTTTCATACTTTCGGATTCTTTTAACGTCCTTTTGAAAACGAAGTTTTAGAATAGTTTCTTTAAAAATGTCCACTTTAGATTGAAATATTACTTTAATAAAGGAAGTTGTGAATAGGCCAAACATTCCTTTTTTTTTAATCTTTATTGCCTGTATCCAGCAGCAATTATATATCTTATTCCTTTGTGCCATGTACCTTCATTATTGTCGAAAAACGATTAAAAAGACAGCAATGAGCCAAGAAATCTAAAAGTATTTAGAGACACCTTAATCCCGCATTGTTGGTTCGGGTGTTTTAAAAGAAAGGATCAAAATCGATGCAGCAGAACCACAGTTTGCTTGTAGATGTGGGTGTGTTACGCTCAAGGATGCATCATAACACCTGGATGGGACTGTGGCTCGGCTTGCTTCTTACTTAGATAGCATTAAGTCTTAACCTCACCTTTGAATTCAAAGACTTAAACTCATGTAACTATCTTAGCCGTCACAAACGTTTAAAACATGAAAAATACAAGAATACATTCTCTTAGGATTAAATAAGGAGTCAAAAAGAAAAGACGCAAACAACAAAGTTCATCTGTTAAAGTCCTTTCTCCTAATATGAAGTAAGTCATTTAAGCTGGC